>WNWK01001465.1:62500-278970 GCA_009830355.1 Cherax destructor | reverse complement strand
CATTTCCTGGACTGCAGGAAGGCCTTCGACACAGTTCCTCATATGAGACTAGTAAAGAAGTTGGAAGACCAAGCGTGTATAACAGGAAGGGCACTGGAATGGATCAGGGAATACCTCACAGGGAGGCAACAGCGGGTCATGGTGCATGATGAGGTATCACAGTGGGCGCCGGTGACGAGCGGTGTACCGCAGGGGTCAGTCCTAGGACCAGTGCTATTCTTGGCATATGTGAATGACATGACGGACGGGATAGACTCAGAAGTGTCTCTGTTCGCAGATGATGTGAAATTAATGAGGAGAATCACATCAGATGAAGACCAGGCAGGACTTCAAAGAGACCTGGAAAAGCTTGACATCTGGTCTAGCAACTGGCTTCTCGAATTTAACCCCACCAAATGCAATGCCATGAAGATCGGAGAAGGGCAAAGAAGACCGCTGACATAGTACAGGCTAGGTGGACAAAGGCTACAAACCTCATCAAAGGAGAAAGACCTTGGGATGAGTATAACGCCAAGCACGTCTCCGGAAACACACATCAACCAGATAACCGCGGCAGCATATGGGCGACTGGCAAACCTAAGATTAGCGTTCCGTTATCTTAACAAGGAATCGCTCAAGACACTGTACACCGTGTACGTCAGGCCCATACTAGAGTATGCAGCACCAGTCTGGAACCCACACCTGGTCAAGCACGTCAGGAAATTAGAGAAAGTACAAAGGTTTGCTACAAGGCTAGTTCCACAACTCAGGGGACTGCCCTATGAAGAAAGGTTGAGGGAAATAGGACTAACAACACTGGAGGACAGAAGGGTTAGAGGAGACATGATAACGACATACAAAATACTGCGGGTAATCGACAAGGTAGATAGTGACAGGATGTTCTAGAGAGGGAACACAGAAACAAGGGGACACAACTGGAAGCTGAAGACTCAGATGAGTCAAAGGGATGTTAGGAAGCATTTCTTCACCCATAGAGTAGTTAGGAAGTGGAATAGTCTAGCGAACGATATAGTGGAGGCGGGAACCATACATAGTTTTAAGACAAGGTATGATAAAGCTCATGGAGCAGGGAGAGCAGAGGCCCAGTAGAGGACAGCAAAGAGGCGGGGCCAGGGGCTGAGTCTCGACCCCTGCAACCACAATTAGGTGAGTACACACACATCACACACACACACACACACACACACACACACACATACACATACACACACACACACACACACGCACACACACACACACACACACGGACGTATCTATATGCCTAAATTCTAGCGGCCTCAAATCAAGCAGGAGAAAGCTGGTAGGCCTACATGTGAGAGAGTGGGTCTGTGGTCAGTGTGCCAGTATAAAAAATCGGGCAGCCAGTGGTGCATTGTGGAACGCCATTTCAGTAGTCCTTGTTCAGCATGTCTAGCGGTAAGAATTATCTGACTCCTTGGCTCATCTGGGACTGTTCTCTTCCTCAATGATAGCTCTAACACAGATGGAAGTGTCTCTGAAGATAAATTTCATGGTTTTGAGGAGTTTGTGACCGAAAGAAATGCCCAGGATACCAGAAGGAAGGAAGGAAGAAAGAAAGGAAGGAAGGAAGAGATGAGAGGAAGGAAGGAAAGAAGAAGGAAGGGATTAAGACAGAAAGAGAAAGGAAGGGATTAAGACAGAAAGAGAAAGGAAGGAAGGAAGTAAGAGATGAGAGGAAGGAAGGAACAAAAGAAGTAAGAAGGAAGAAATAAAGGAAGGAATGAAGGAAGAAAGGAAGCTAGGAAGGTAGGTATGAAGGAAAGGAAGGAGGTTGTGGGGAAGAAGTCATGGGTCCCCTTTTGTGTTGACAGGTTGACAGGCAGTGTGGGGGTGGTGAGTATAATGGTATAATATGTCATTTTGACAGCTGCCTTACCATGACTCAGCAAATTTAGATGTACACACACAATCTCTCTCTCACACACACACACACACACACACACACACACACACGCACGCACGCACGCGCCCCGATGGCATGGTGGCTAGCGCTCTTGCTTCACGCACGGAGGGCCCGGGTTCAATTCCCGGCGGGGCCAAAACATTTCGAAGTGTTTCGTACACACACACACACACATATATACAACAGGCCTAGTGTCTAATCGACATGTGCCTAGGACAAAATGGTAGCTAACTAACACACACACACACACACACACACACACACACACACACACACACACACACACACATATATATATATATATATATATATATATATATATATATATATATATATATATATATATATATATATATATAATATTATTGTACCAACGAACGAGTGGTATTGATCAATAACAACACTGCTCGTTGGGCTAGCACACCAAACAGGGAGTAGAATTAAATTATCTCAGAGGTACCCACACCACCGTATGTTCTCGGATGACGGATACAACATCTAGCTTGGCTGGATGCGTCATTCTTGAAAATTGTGTGGTCCCGTGGACTAGAGCGTCATCTGCCTTTCGCTCACCATGAGGCGGGCCAAAGCAGCATGGGTTCGTGGGTTCGACTCCTTGGCTAGTCGCAGTGTTGTTATTTAACAACACTGCGCTAGCCAAGGACTCGAACCCATGTTGTACTGGCCCGCCTATGGTGAGTGAGAACCACATGATGCTTTAACCCACAGGACCACCAAATCCTACAAAGATGGCGCAGCCAGCAGAGCTAGCTGTTTTCCCGCCATCCGAGGACATACGGTGGTGTGGGAGCTTCTAAGCTTATTTCATTCTCCTCCCTGTTTGGTGTACTAGCTTCACGAGCAGCATATATATATATTATTGTAACCACGAACGAGTGGTATTGATCAATAACAACACTGCGCTAGCCAAGGACTCGAACCCATGTTGTACTGGCCCGCCTATGGTGAGCGTCATGTGGTTCTCGCTCACCATAGGCGGGCCAGTACAACATGGGTATATATATGGGTATATATATATATATATATATATATATATATATATATATATAAATGGACAAAATATATTACTTAGATCTTTGGGATAATTTCAAGGAGAGAATTTTTTTTTACTACAGATGGTATACATTTAAATGAAGTGGGAAATATAAGATTTATTAGAATGGCAGGAAAGTGCAAAATACATTATATAAATAGTCGAGAGAGAGAGAGAGAGAGAGAGAGAGAGAGAGAGAGAGAGGGCGGGGGGACGACAAGTAGCGAATGAGATGGAGAAAGGAGGAGCCGAGAAACCATAACAGATTAAAGTTTAGATAAAATCATTACTAGGTTAATAAAGCTTCCCAGGAATCAGACAACAAAAGTGACCATCAATTTAAGCAAATAGCACAGGATGAATTAATTGAGTTGCACATTCCAAACATCCTATTATCATTGTTCTTAGTGAAATTCTGACAAAAACAGTAAATGACCATTTGTAAGTAGAAGTGTCCTTACCCTAATGAAAGACGACACAAATGGACGTATTATTAAGTATATAAAATAAATCATGTTAAAAAAATCGAATTTATGGAATCAAGCACAGTCATATATAGATCAAGCCAGTTGTAAACGAAATGAATCACGTAAGAAACCATTCATTAATAAACTGGGTAACTGATAGGCTGGTTGGTTAACGGGATTTAAAGCCTATCGGCTACACGAGGATCAATTATAATTGATCCTCGTGTAGCTTAACTGGAGATGAATAGATCACTATTTGTTAAGATGTACATCTTAACAAATAGTGATCTGTTCACCTCCAATTAAGAATTTTTTGATTCCCTATAATAAGGAATAAAACATACTCAGCGTATATACCCTGGGAAACATACACCTCTCGGTGTATATATCCGGTATATCTGGTAAGGAAGAATCACGTGTATATAACGAGGATCTTGAGGTTGAACAGCTGTAACCAGATAAGATAACACAAGATGTGTGTGTACAGACTCATCTACATCAGGAGGACTCAAGCGTGGGTGTTCTGGGGTGATACTTCTTTCATTCTTTGTAAACAGTTCAATTCCTTCAGACATCAGTCTGGATCTGCTCCTTCATGCAATGTTCAGTACCACTGTGCTTCAGTAGACGAGAGCTTCACTCAGCTGTTGACTCAAGAATGGAGCGCATGTATGAGGTAAATTGTGTTTTGAGCTAATCTTTGTTTTATTGTTATTATTATTATTATTATTATCAATTCCATTCATTGGGGAGCGCTAAGCCCGCAGGGAGTCATACAAAACCAGGATAATGGAAGGCAATCAGAATCGATCCGAGGAAAGGGGGATAGTTTCAATTCTTTGAATCAAGAGCCTTCACAGGCATCAAGGCACCTCCCTGGAGGAGTGGCTGTTACAGTAACTTTACGACCTTAGCTGTGCTGCTGTTATTCTGGTATTGTCTGCTTCACTGGGCAGGTCTGGGAGTAATTTTACCCCTAGGTGTCTGTTTTCCTGATGGTTCTTTGTATTCGATCTCATTCAACGTCTCTAAGAGGGTTTTTCTTTTTCTCAAGATGGTCTCTATATTTGGTCTCCTTTTTCGTCTCTCCGTTTCCAAAATTTGCTTTTGCTTGGGTTAAAATCCAATGACTATGTATTCGACCACTGCTAAAGTCTGGAAATTAAGGAGAAAAATGAAGAGGGGGATTTTGGAATTTAAACTGGAAATTTGGTGAATACGCTTTAGAAAATAATATATTGTAAAAAAATTAAAAAAAGAATGTGTGGGTGTTGAGATGCCAACTTGAAGGGGAGAGATACACCAACAACCTGTGTTCAATCACTAATAAATATACAACTAGATGCCAAATTTATTATTGTGATATCCCTGTTGAGCTGGATTAAAGGCTACCTGTATAATAGAAAGTCGTCTGTGTTGTTCCAGGGACATAGAAGTGTAAATAAAAATTTTGAATTAGGAACCCCACAGGGAGGTGTGCTCAGTCCCACCCTATTCAATATTCTAATTAATGCTTTACTTAATGCTATGCCTAGCCAGCCCCATCATTATATGATTAGTTTTGCTGATGATATAATGATTCTCCAACACCCAAAACATTCTTAATCATGTACTAGCCTCGTGTCAGGACCTGGGGTTGATAATCTCTACTGATAAAACAAAGATACTCAATAAGCGTCCTCCTCGACAGAGAGGCACAGTTCGCCAGATCCAGTTGCATGATGGGTCTCTTCTAGAATATGTAAACAGATACAGGTATCTAGACTTTGAGGTCCCACTACTTGGACCTGTTGTAACGAAACTTTGTCGCCAATACAAAGAAAGGCTGAGAGCACTTAGAGTTGTGGCAGGTTTTCATCCCCGGTATGGTGCTAATGTTAAAATTGTGAAAATAATGTAACTTGATTATATTAGATCATTGGTTGATTATGCTGCGCCACTACTTGCTCTCGTGTCTGACTGGAAGCTTGGAGGGCTGGAAAAACTGCAGAACGAAGCAATGAGGATCATCCTAGGATGCCCTCGTACTGCCAAAATTTTAAATATGCGGAAAGAACTTGATATTCCAAGCAACAGAGATCGTGTTACTGAAAGAAATATCTTCATTGGGGTCAATATGCTCAGGCAAGCCCATTCAAACCCCTTCACAGAAGCCCTCCAAACTTTCCTCAGCACTGGTGAACATCCCTCCAGATGGATCGAAAAAACTGGAACAGACCTCCGCATGAACCAGCTACATGATCTATGTCAAGTAAGACAACAGCGGCGCTTCCCCGCTCCATGGGATATTACCCCATTCCAAACTACCATTCCTCCATATTCCCCCAAAACTCTTCTTAAATCACAACCAAAGCTTCGTCTTGGAGCCAAACATGATACCTTAAGCTGTATTGATAATTTAGCCACACAGAACACACTTTCACAAATTATTTACATTGATGGTTCCGTACACCAATCCACTGGTAGTGTTGTAGCTTGTGAGTTCATTACCTTTGTAGCTTGTGAGTTCATTACCTTTGTAGCTTGTGAGTTCATTACCTTTGTAACTTGTGAGTTCATTACCTTTGTAACTTGCTCAGCTATCAAAACTTTGGGGTCCAGTCCCTGGACCCATTATGAACCTCTGTAATCTTTTGACTACCGCCCACAGGATGGGTATGGGCTGCATAATAAAGATATCAAACTAAGCTGGTAGTGCTACTGTTGTCATACAGAGTGATGGCTCTCATAAAGAAATTGGAGCACGCATCAATAACTGGGCCTCTACCCTTCAAACAAAACTGTTTGTCATACTCCTTGCACTCAAATGTGTCCATGTATCTAAGGTTGACACTTTAATTGTAACTGATTCTCTGCCATCCATAAATGCTCTCAACTCATTAAGTATAAATTGTGGCATGCTTGTGTCAGAAGCCAGACACAGGTATGGTAAGATTGTGGACAGTGGAACCAGAGTGCACATGCTGTGGATTCCATCTCACATTGGTCTTCAGATGCATGATAGAACTGATGAACTAGCTAAGTTTTATGCTTTCAAAGAGGGAGTAGATTACAATCTTGGGTTCTTAGTTAGCAGTTTGAGAATAATAATACGAAAAGAATTTCAATTGAACTTTATTAACTTAAGCCTCAGAGAGATTGACACCAGTCAGTCCATCTATCATCATTCTATCATGCAGGAGGAGCCACATGTCTATGGTGCATCCAACAAAATAAGCAGACTCTTGGATGTCACTACCGCCCGCCTCCGGCTGGGTTACAAGAATCTTTGGCAGGTTAAATCACCACCACCAATTGTAGAAGACCAAACGAAATGTAAACTTTGCCAGATGGACTATTGTCACACCCTGCGTCATTATGTACTGGAGTGCGATAAAATTAATGAATTTAGAGACAACTCACTCAGAAATGTTCAAGAAATGGCAAAGTATTTTATCCACAGTGGTATATTACAGACCATTCTGGAGAAATACCATGACTTTGCTCACTGTAAATAAAACGTGTGTGTGTGCTTGTGATTGTATATATGTTTGTACGCTCGTGTGCGTGTGTGTGTGTCTGTGCGTGTGCCCTCGTGTGTGTGTGTGCGCGCGTGCGCTCGTATGTGTGCGCGCTCGAGTGGGTGTGTGACCCACTTAATATTTGTACTTATAACTCATTACAATTGTGACCGGGTGTGGACGTGTCAGGGACTCATTACTTTGTAATTTGTTCATGATTGTAACCATGTATAGGAGTGTAGATGGTTCTTTACCTTTGTAACTTGCCATGATTGTGACCAGATCTACCTGGAGTTCATTACCTTTGTATCTAGTTCAGCTATCATAACTTTGGGGTCCAGTCCCTGGACCCATTATGTACCTCTGTAATCTTTTGACTACCGCCCACAGGATGGGTATGAGGTGCATAATAAAGATATTAACTAAAACCTGTTGAGCTGCCCAGTCCTAAAATATATAGTACCCATGCTCACATATCCTTCGTATGTACACCAATGATCCCACATATTGCGAGTACACCCACTCTTGTACTCATCAACATTACCTTCACCCACACATTACCCTCACCTACACATTACCCTCACCCACACATTACCCTCACCCACACATTACCCTCACCCACACATTACCCTCACCCACACATTACCCTCACCCACACAATAACACTCACGCTCACACAGCTAGGTAGGAACTCTTCACTCTGCCCTTCTATTACTCTGTTAATTTTCTGATGTTTTCAACTTCAATTTTCTGATTTTTTTTCAACGTACTCATATTATTATTTTTTAAGTTAGGATAGATTACGGTAGGTCAGCCTAAGCCACTAACCTGGTTTACCTTAAGTTAGTGGCTCACGTTTCCTAGTGGTACTAAACACTGGGTTAGTGGCTTACGTGTGGACAAGACGGTCCTGGAGTACTGCCAGGCGGCGTGGGTTGAGGGTGAACTCTGTGAGAGGCAGCTGGTACTGGGTACCTTCCAGTTCTCTGTTCTCATCCAGAACAGCCTCCACCTAGAGAACACCAACACTTCAGTGGGAGCAAATTCTCGTTGTTTTACACAGTTTAATTTACAGGCTAGGATCTGCTATCCTGTCTTAACTCATGTCGAAGTATATCCCTGTCTAAAGATGTGACCTCAGAAGAGTTAGCTAACTTCTCACTGCTAGGGAAACAGGGGCAGCAGAGGTAGGGACGTATTTACTGCTAGGTGAACAGGGGCAGCAGGTGTAAGGAAACATATTTACTGCTAGGTGAACAGGGGTAGCAGGTGTAAGGAGACCTGCCCATATGTATCGCCCATTTTGGGAATCAACCTCTGACCTACTTCTACATGGAGTATTATAAATTTCTACAGTGGATGCATGGAACATATAGTTGCCGTAGACAAACATGGGGATAAATTAAGATTGAGCCTATAATAACCCAACAAATTTATCCTGGAGATGGGCACAACCAAGAGAATATATCACAAAAAAGTAACAAAATAATAATGAAAAAAGCAAATAATGTTTAGCATTAATAAATCTCTATGGCCGTCTTTATTGCTTGTGATGTCACTAACAGAGTTTTTCAATTCAATTTACTGAATTTCTAGATTATTTTACCCATGGAAATTATTATCTATATTATCTAGTATTATTTTCACAACAACATATTCTATCATATTTGGTATCACTTTCATATTAATATATGTCTGCTACTGATATCACACTCACGATAAAACCCACATCATACCTGACATCACTCAGTCACATTACCTACTATTCCTGACCACACTGACAAATAAAATGTTTGTAATACTGACCTGGTCACACAAGTGTTGAACCTGAGCTCTGAGAGCTTCCAGTGGCGAGGCTCCATCACTCACCTCTCCTGCCATCATTCCACAACACTAAACTTTACCAGTGGACACTGGTTCACTGCTCTTAACAATGGTATTTCTCTAGTTACAGATATATTGTTAGTTGCTTCTGCTGCCCCACAGTGATGTGGCACCTTCAACAGGAAAACGAAGAGGTTATAGTTGTAAATTTAAAAATAAAAGGCACAGAAAGGATGCCCAACAGAGGTGAAACTGATATAAAAGAAGATATATATATACGTATATATATATATATATATATATATATATATATATATATATATATATATATATATATATATATATATATATATATATAATGTATATATATAATGTATATATATACAATATATATATATATATATATATATATATATATATATATATATATAATGTATATATATATAATGTATATATACAGTATACAATGTATATATATATATATATATATATATATATATATATATATATATATATATATATATATAATGTATATATCATGCCGAATAGGTAAAACTTGCGATTTTGGCGTAAATAGCAACGTTCTTCTTTCCGAATAAGACAAGCGAAAATTTGTGTATGCAATAATTTCGCAAAAAATCATTTTGAACCTAACGAAAAAAAATATATTTCACAAACACATAATATTGACTCATGGGAAGGAGTTTTTGATTCCAGTTTCACTCAAAACCTTAATTATTTTAATGAAACCAGATGCCCAAGACCCATTTCACGAATTGAGTCCCTTATCTCAAAATTTGAGCAAAATCCCTACAACAACAACAACTTAAATTAGGTAGTGCTAAATATTTATTTTACACACAATAACTGAAAATATTTTGTTAAATTTTAAATCTTTATCTGCATATTTTGAAAAAGCAGTAATCCTCGTCAAGGAGACACGTATAAATATTTAATTTCTATTTTATAATGAGGATACTACCTGGAGTCTACCTGGAGAGAATTCCAGGGGTCAACGCCCCCGCGGCCCGGTCTGTGACCAGGCCTCCTGTTGGACCAGAGCCTGATCAGCCAGGCTGTTACTGCTGGCCGCACGCAGTCCAACGTACGAACCACAGCCCGGCTGATCAGGTACCGACTTGAGGTGCCTGTCCAGTGCCTGCTTGAAGACAGCCAGGGGCTTGTTGGTAATCCCCCTGATGTATGCTGGGAGGCAGTTGAACAATCTTGGGCCCCTCACACTTATTGTGTTGTCCCTCAACGTGCTAGTGGCACCCCTGCTCTTCATTGGGGGGATGTTACATCGCCTGCCGAGTCTTTTGCTTTCGTAGGGAGTGATTTTTGTGTGCAAGTTTGGTACTAAGCCCTCGAGAATTTTCCATGTGTATATAATAATGTATCTCTCCCGCCTGCGTTCTAGAGAGTACAGGTTTAGGAACTTCAAGCGTTCCCTGTAATTGAGGTGGTTTATCACAGTTATGCGTGCCGTGAAGGTTCTCTGCACATTTTCAAGGTCAGCAATTTCACCTGCCTTGAAAGGTGCAGTTAGTGTGCAGCAATATTCCAGCCTAGATAGAGAAAGCTATCTGTAAAGTGTCAACATGGGCTTGGCATCCCTGGTTTTGAAGGTTCTCATTATCCATCCTGTCATTTTTCGAGCAGATGCAATTGCTACGGTGTTATGGTCCTTGAAGGTGAGATCCTCTGACATGATCACTCCCAGGTCTTTGACATTAGTTTTTCGCTCTATTGTGTGTTTGGAATTAGTTTTGTACTCCGATGAGATTTTAATTTCTTCACTTTTTCCGTATCTGAGTAATTGAAATTTCTCATCATTGAACTTCATATTGTTTTCTGCAGCCCATTTAAAAATTTGGTTTATGTCTGCTTGGAGTCTTGCAGTGTCTTCAACGGTAGAGCCCACAAGATTAGAGAATACGCTGGACCTCATCTTCACCAACAATGATGATCTGATACGAAATGTCATCATATAAAAAACAATATACTCAGATCACAACATAATAGAGGTCCAGCCATGCATGCGGGGAGCCCCAGATCAACAAAATGTGATCAGCCTACTACTCTTTGTGTTCTACTTGTTAGGAAATTATTGATCCATCTACCAACTTTTCCTGTTATTCCTTTATCACGCATTTTGTGTGCTATTACACAATGGCCACACTTGTCAAAGGCTTTTGCAAAGTCTGTGTATATAACATCTGCATTTTGTTTGTCTTCTAGAGCATCCAGGACCTTGTCGTAGTGGTCCAGTAGTTGGGACAGACAGGAGCGGCCTGCTCTAAACCCATGCTGCCCTGGGTTGTGCAATTGATGAGTATCAAGATGAGTGGCGATCTTGCTTCTTAGAACCCTTTCAAAGATTTTTATGATATGGGACGTTAGCGCTATTGGTCTGTAGTTCTTTGCTATTGCTTTACTGCCCCCTTTGTGGAGTGGGGCTATGTCTGTTGTTTTTAGTAACTGCGGGACGACTCCAGTCTCCATGCTCCCTCTCCATAGGATGTTAAGAGAACGTGATAGGGGCTTCTTGCAGTTCTTGATGAACACGGAGTTCCATGAGTCTGGGCCTGGAGCGGAGTGCATGGGCATGTCATTTATTGCCTTTTCGAAGTCATTTGGCGTCGTGGTGATGTCAGATAGGCATGCGTCTGTCAAGTTCTGTGGCACTCTCATAAAAATTCATTTAGGTCTTCGATTTTCAGTCTGGTTAGCGGCTCGCTAAAAACTGAGTCATACTGGGACTTAAGTAACTCACTCATTTCCTTGCTGTCATCTGTGTAGGACCCATCCCGTTTAAGTAGGGGCCCAATACTGGATGTTGTTCTCGACTTTGATTTTGCATAAGAAAAGAAATACTTTGGGTTTCTTTCAATTTCATTTATAGCTTTTTGTTCTTCCCGCGTTTCTTGATTCCTGTAGGATTCCTTTAGTTTTAATTCGATGTTTGCTATTTCTCTGACTAGTGTCTCCCTACGTATTTCAGATATATTGGCCTCCTGTAGCCGCTCCGTTATTCTTTGCCTTCGCCTGTATAGGGAGCGCCTCTCTCTTTCTAGTTTGCATCTTCTCCTCCTTTTCCTTAAGGGAATTTGCCTTGAGCAAACCTCTAGTGCCACAGAGTTAATTTGGTCTAGACATAAAAGTGTTGTTATTCATATAGGAAGGTATAATTCACTTCCATTGTTATTAATGTAAAAAAATAGCGAGACATTTTATTGTATTTGTTTTATGTTGCAGTGCAAGAAGAGAGCAAGCACTTCATGTACAATAACTGAATCAACATGCAAACGTTTGTGGCAGATGTCTCAAGCATTCCTCTAAGGCTTTCATAATAGAAATATGCCTAACAGTTAGAGTTCTGCATGGACCATCCATTTGTATAAGTAGGGAAGAATTTATTAAATGTTTGCTCAAATATAATAGGTCAAATTTCTAATTTGCCATTTTACTTATTTTATTTTCCTTTGATATGTTGTTTTATTTATACTTAGAGCATTCATGTTTGTTCATCATATTGTTCACTTTTATACTTAAAATTTATTTTTTTATTTATTTAGAAGAATGTGTGTAGGCGTAGGTGTTCAGATATGATTTATTTACCATAAAGTTCAGGGGATAGAGCCCAGAAGCTGGAGCTTGATCCAGGCGAGACATCTGGAAAATAAGTTAAAATGGGCCAAAGCCCAGTATTATTATTAATGTGGTTCGTACGTCGGTTTGTGTGCGGCCAACAGTAACAGCCTGGTTGATCAGGCCCTGATCCACCATGAGGCCTGGTCACAGACCGGGCCGTGGGGGCATTGATCGATCCCCGGAACCCTCTCCAGGTATACTCCAGGTATTATCAAATATTTATTTAGTTGGATTAGGCTAAATTAAATTGCGCTTGTAATAATAAGGTTAGGTAAGTTTTCTATTTTTTTTTGTACAAAATTATTAATTTTTACACAAGCATTAATGAAAAGAATATATATCTTTAAACGTATAAGAGAAAATTTTAGAAAGGACTTAATTTTAAAAGAGTTCTTGCTAATTTATCAGTTTTACCTATTCGGCACGACATATAGTGAGTACACAAGTCTCTAATATTAAAACAATGTGTTATTTATTAACATGTTTATAAATGCCGCCATCATAATTCATATTTCAGTTACTCCTTAAGGGAGTTAGTTGCCTTGGTGGGCTCTCGGTACAAGGAATTGGAGTTATCCTCCCTTGATATCTATTCTGACGGCCTCCCATTCTACATTAACAAAGCGATATATGTTCCCTAATGTTTTAGCACTGCCCTTGACCAGATCTACCCGAGTTCATTACCTTTGTAACTTGGAAAAATAAACACATAAGCAGTATAATGTGATCCTTTATTGACAACGTCTCGCCCACACAGTGGGCTTTATCGAGTCACAAACAGATCTACCTGGATACAAGATACATGAGTATTTATAGGATTTAGTCAGGTGGAGAATGCTGGGTCAGGTGGAGAATGCTGGGTCAGGTGAAGAATGCTGGGTCAGGTGGAGAATGCTGGGTCAGGTGGAGAATGCTGAGTCAGGTGGAGAATCCTGGGTCAGGTGGAGAATGCTGCATGTGACAGTCTTCAAAGTAGGGTGATGGAGTCTTAAACCTTGGGTCGCTTTAAAAAGATATTGGACAAGTATATGGGTAGACCTTCTGCAGTGTTCCATTCTTAAGTTCTATGTGGGAAAGCAATTAAAAAAATTCTTGGCAATAGGTTCAGCTATGTTGTAGAAGTCGTTGTTCTGGTTGAATTTGTTGGATATACAGATAAGTGATGATTCCAGGATTCTTCGGTATTGAGTGTTGTCTTCTCTGGCGATGAGTCTTGCGTTTCTGTAGTGGATTAAATGGTTGTGTAAATTTCGGTGTTGAACACAGGCATCTCTTTTTAAAGCTACCCAAGGTTTAAGACTCCATCACCCTACTTTGAAGACTGTCACATGCAGCATTCTCCACCTGACTAAATCCTATAAATACTCATGTATCTTTTATCCAGGTAGATCTGTTTGTGACTCGATAAAGCCCACTGCGTGGGCGAAACGTTGTCAATAAAGGATCACATTATACTGCTTATGTGTTTATTTTTCCATTGTGTCGGTATTTCATACCATTTATTTCCACCTTTGTAACTTGCTCAGCTATCAAAACTTTGGGGTCCAGTCCCTGGACCCATTATGTACCTCTGTAATCTTTTGACTACCGCCCACATGATGGGTATGGGGTGCATAATAAAGATATTAAACTAACTAAAACTAACCATGAATAGAAGAATATATTTTTAAATACAACCACTCCATGTTTAAAGTCAATATTTGATTCTGAGAAGTCTGCTACTCACTCCCTCTAGCTGTGATCGGTGCTTATAACAGGTGTGTGAATGCAACACGCAGTATATATGTATGTGTGTAGATATATATATATATATAAATGTGTATCACTGCACAGAACCGCCGGTGTGACTGATGTTCCAGTGTCAGCTGACTGTAGCGTCCTCTGTTGCCATGGTAACCACTCTCATACCCTCAATCTATACGCTGTCTCTGTTTCTTTATACAAGGTTAACTCTCTATGATTTATAACCACTTCATGGCTGTAATAATTATTAAGCTAATTCAGCTAGCGAAGAGACCTTAACCAGTGTAAAAACACATGCATATTTAACCCAAATAAAGCTTATCTTAGGTTAGGTAAGGTTCGTCAGGAAACAAGACAAGTGTTTCCTGACGCGGGTCTTAGTCAGATGATGACCCGCAGCTGGAGCTTTATCTTATCTTGGCTTCTGAAAAAAGATAAAGAACACATACGATTATCTATCTTTTTTTCCTATGTACTTATTTAGATTTTGTTTTTAGCTTTTTCAGTGAACCGGCCGTATCCCACCGAGGCAGGGTGACCTAAAAAGAAAAACAAAAGTTTTTCTTTTTAAATTTAATAATTTATACAGGAGAAGGGGTTACTAGCTCTTTGTTCCCGGCATTATAGTCGCCTCTCACGACACGCATGGCTTACGGAGGAAGAAGTCTTTTCCATTTTCCCATGGAGACAAGAGGAAATAAAGGAGAACAAGAACTATTAAGAAAAAAAGAAGAAAAACCAGATGGGTGTGTAAATATATATGCGTGTACATGAATGTGTAGTGTGACCTAAGTGTAAGTAGAAGTAGCAAGATATACCTGTTATCCCGCGTGCTTATGAGACAGAGAAAAAGACACCAGCAATCCTATCATCATGTAAAACAAAGCGGTAGTACCTCCCTGATGATAAATTAGACACATATGCAACACTTGGGTATCTTTATTGAGGAAACGTTTCGCCACACAGTGGCTTCATCAGTCCATACAAAGGAGAATCGTGAAGAAGTAGCTTAGCGAAGAAGTAGCTTAGCGAAGAAGTAGCTTAGCTACTTCTTCGCACATATGCTGTATTCTTTTCAAGATTGATGGACTGACTACATCGACTCAAGGTTGAGGGTCTGATTACCTCAAACTCCTCCTGTTCTTCACGATTCTCCTTTGTATGGACTGATGAAGCCACTGTGTGGCGAAACGTTTCCTCAATAAAGATACCCAAGTGTTGCATATGTGTCTAATTTATTAACTTGTCGGTTCTCTGAACCATTCATCTACAGTACCTGCCTGAGCGTGCTGTCTACCAGCCTACTACCTAGGACTTTAGATATAAATTGTAAATCAGTCATTTACTTCATTGATTGCTTTAACACTGTACATTATTAACTATATAATGAGCTACAAGCTTCGCATAGCAAAGAGCTTTCTATAATGTAGTTTATTACATGTCAATTGTATCACGTATTCCACTTTATGGAAATGAAGTTGTTAAACCTGGAGGAGGCCTGGTCATGGACCGGGCCGCGGGGGCGTTGACCCCCGAAACACCCTCCAGGTATTAACCAGTGAATGAATAATCATCCTGATTAGGTATTACTTAAATCTAGTTAGGCCTAACATATATATAAGGCGGTGTAACAGACCTCCAGTAATACATGTTAATTTTTTCAGCATCGGCCGTCTCCCACCAAGCCCGGGTGACCCGAAAAAGAAGAAAGTTTTTCCTCTTTTTACATTTAGTAATTTATACAGGAGAAGAGGTTACTGGCCCCTTAATAATACATGTATTGATGAATAAATTAATGGTACCTCATGTGAATATGGAAATAGAATGCAGTCCCGATAAGTTGATAAGCAAGACATGTTCAACAGTTAGGTATCTTTATTTCTAAACGTTTCGCCCACACAGTAGTCTTAATCAGTCGAGTACAGAGGAATCAGCAGAAGCAGTATAGATGTAAACACGATGTAATCAGTCCATCACCATTAAAGATGTAGTTTTGAGGTGATCAGTCCCTCAGCCTGGAGAAGTTTTCCTCCATAATCTTGAAGCAACAGTATGGGGACACACCGTCAAAGGTGAGGAGCAGCTCACTAGTAAAACAACGAATGGAATACACACACAACCCGCACATATAAAAAAGAGAGGAGCTTACGACGACGTTTCGGTCCGACTTGGACCATTTACAAATTGTAGATGAATGGTTCAAAAACCGACAAGTTGTTAAATTAGACACATATGCAACACTTGGGTATCTTTATTGAGGAAAACGTTTCGCCACACAGTGGCTTCATCAGTCCAATACAAAGTAGAAAGTTGAAAGGAGAGGAAGAGTTTGAGGTAATCAGTCCCTCGGCCTGGAGTCGATGTGTTCAGTCCATCAATCTTGAAGCAAGTACAGATTCACACTAACACAAAGAACAGGTAGAAGGGGTATTTATAGGCAGCAGACAGGGGAGGGCACAAGAAAGTGGTGGAGTAATAGTGGAAGTAGTAGTGGTAGTGGAAGTAGTAGTAGTGGAGTCAGTCATATTCTGGGAAAGAGGAGCACTGCAATAAAGCTGGCGGCCCGCATAGGGTAAGGACAAGAACACAGAGGGGGAAAAATTATGAAAATAAAATAAAGAAGGACAACTACAAGGAGAAATACAGAGGAGAAAGGAGAAAGAGGAGAAGGGGGAAGAGATAGAAGGGGAAGGAATCAGGTTACGTCACGGGTGTTCTGAAGTTTGGATTAAGATCTACATTATTTAGTTTATATGTGGCATTGTTATTTTCCTGTCCAACATTTAGAACTTTGCATTGTCTATATTAAACTGCATCTGCCACTTCTCCGACCACTGCATCAGTCTGTTCAAATAAGAACATAAGAAAGGAGGAACACTGAAACAGGCCTGTTGTCCCATACTATGCAGGTCCTTCACAATCTATCCCACTAATAGAATATTTGCTCAACCCAATTTTCAATGCTAGTGCTCCCAACCACACCCACTCATGTACTTATCTAACCTATTTTTAAAGCTACTATAGAGTTTCTTCCACTCATCCACAACTCTGTTACCAAACCAATGCTTTCCTATATCCTTTCTAAATCTAATATTTTCCAACTTAAATCCATTGCTGCGAGTCTTGTCTTGGCCAGATATTTTTTAGCACGTTATTTTTATCCCCATTTATTTATTCATGTTTTCTATTTATACACTGTTCCGCTTGTCTTCTAAAACTCTATAAATCAGCATTTCCTTTCTCATCTGTAAATCTGTTTTTATCCAACTTAAATTCCATTTATCGAGTTATTTCTTGCTTAGATATCCTCAGCATCTCTTATACCATTCTCCCACTTGTATACTTCATTTGTCTACTCACAATCTACGTCTTTCCCAAGTATAGGTTCAGGGCTCTTAGTCTGTGAAAGATTCCCTATACAGTGAATTAAATTTCTCATCCTCTGTATTTTCTCCATTTTGTATTATGGAGTATAAAACTGCGCCACCTCATCTGAATGAGGACTTACTAATGAAGTATAGAGCTGTAGAATAATTTTAGTAGCAAGTGTTATCAGAGATAATACATTCGTACAATTATCCCTGTCAGCAGTTTTTGAACATTCTTGGCACTTTCTTGTTACTCAGTTATATTGCTACATATACTGTTTCAAAATTAGTTATGTTCAGGTTAACTTTGCAGATAGTTTTTGCAGTGTTGTGTTCAATGTCTGCAATGTTTGCATGAAGTCCATGATAATTACAGGCGTAAAGTGTATGTAATAAAATATATTATTAATGGAATACTAACAAAGGGATGGTTCAAACGTGCAATAATGTACATAAACGGTTCAGGGAACTGCATGTGCAGTACTCAAGTGTTGCATATGCACTCGGTAATACAGATACCCAGGTGTTGCATACGTGTTACTCATCAGGATAACCCAAACAAAGGCACTTTGATGTATTGTATTCCCATTGTGATCTAATATACCACTGTATAGGTGACGTTTTTTCAGTCCAATGATTGAAAACCATCTTTTGACCGAAACATCTCAATGAATATTGTAGTATAACATTTGTGTCTTATTTACATATAGGTCTGTAATAAATTTATTTTTCTTGTGATTATTACATAGCCAGGAGCCCATTGACCTCAAGTGATCAATGCTATTTATGTGCCATGATGCTGGCATATTCTGTGCCAAATACTTTCTCCAGTATTTCAGAAGCTGTTTTCACGGAACCTTAAATGTTGTAAGATATACAGTATTTTTTAACAAGAATTACGCAGTTAAATATCTTGTAGTGAAGTATTATTTAGCTGTACGATAACTACAAAAGTATTGTGCATCCGTTTCTTTGTCATTCGTTATTCTTGCTACGGCAGTTTATATTTTTTCTGAACCTTAAAGAGTTTTAAAATTAAAAATATTATGTATAATAGATTCAAAAGGCAATTAGTGGGTTGTTATGAGTTAATGCGTCTTTACTAACCTCAGAGAAGATAAAACATTGTTAGCAAAACTTGCATCTAAGCCTTGAGGGATGGTAGCTCACACTGATTGCTAACTTTGCTTCTACTTTGAAAATGCTTTCACTAGAGGGGTATATAAATATTTATTTTGGTTTAATCAATACCTATATGTTACATTAGGTATTGTTCCATTTTAAATGCATTTATCAGGGATATAGGGTGTCATAATTAATTTAAATTTGATTTAATCGCAAAGAATTTTTATTTCTGGATGCTTCTAATGACGACTTTATGAATTTATATATTAATTTCAAAAACAAAAAACAATAAGTGTAGTTCTGAAATATATGAAAGAAGATAAATTTAAAGTTTCTGAGTTTTCTTTTCGAAAAATATGAACAAAGTTAACAAACTGTGTGACTGAGGTAGCAGTGTGTGTATATAGTAGTGAGTGCACGTGTTTACGTTGCCGCCGATTTATATTGAGTATTTATCTACAATTAAGTGCGGTAAAGGCCAATTTCGTTTACTTTTGTAGAGTTAATGTATTCTTACTTGGGTAAGTTGGGTGAAGGCTGGGTGATATGCATGACAGTGGTGGTAAATAAGGTTTGAAGGGCTGACCCCAGTGCACCTAGAATTAGATCAGCTGATGGTTGCTCTCGCTAGAACAGCTTGCCATCTTATTCCTCTGATTAATGACATAACTACACAATTTGTGACACCACCATATGTAATATTTAATTATCATGCTACACGGAAGCTTATTTGATACCTCGAGGAAAATTAACTTAAGCTCTTAGTCTTGGTGTCTGAAAATGAATAATCACACACTTGATTATTCATACTACTGTACTATAGCAATTCTCGTGGATATACTAATATATAATAACTAGATTGATGTGTGTCACTTTATGGGTGTAATAATACATAACTGGCTTGAGTTGTAGTTAATGATTACTACTTGTCGGAACTTTGGCATTAGTTAACATTTCGTAATATAAACAACGATTTTTACCACATAATAACGTATTTCTTGTGGTTATTGTTATTTTGGGAGATATTAGTGAATATATAAAGAAGACAGGACTCGCAGCAGTGGGTTCAAGTTGGAAAAATTCAGATTTAGAAAAGATACAGGAAAGCATTGGTTTTGTAATAGTTGTGGATGAGTGGAACAAACTCCCGAGTACCGTCATATCTATATGTTGGTAGATAGCAACCATCCGAGGAGGTACTGCCCTTCTGTAGTAGTTGGTAGATAGCAACCATCCGAGGAGGTACTGCCCTCCTGTAGTAGTTGGTAGATAGCAACCATCCGAGGAGGTACTGCCCTCCTGTAGTAGTTGGTAGATAGCAACCATCCGAGGAGGTACTGCCCTCCTGTAGTAGTTGGTAGATAGCAACCATCCAAGGAGGTACTGCCCTTCTGTAGTAGTTGGTAGATAGCAACCATCCGATGAGGTACTGCCCTTCTGTAGTAGTTGGTAGATAGCAACCATCCGAGGAGGTACTGCCCTTCTGTAGTAGTTGGTAGATAGCAACCATCCGAGGAGGTACTGCCCTTCTGTAGTAGTTGGTAGATAGCAACCATCCGAGGAGGTACTGCCCTTCTGTAGTAGTTGGTTGGTAGATAGCAACCATCCGAGGAGGTACTGCCCTCTTGTAGTAGTTGGTTGGTAGATAGCAACCATCCGAGGAGGTACTGCCCTCTTGTAGTAGTTGGTTGGTAGATAGCAACCATCCGAGGAGATACTGCCCTCCTGTAGTAGTTGGTTGGTAGATAGCAACCATCCGAGGAGATACTGCCCTCCTGTAGTAGTTGGTTGTTAGATAGCAACCATCCGAGGAGGTACTGCCCTCCTGTAGTAGTTGGTTGTTAGATAGCAACCATCTGAGGAGGTACTGCCCTCCTGTAGTAGTTGGTAGATAGCAACCATCCGAGGAGGTACTGCCCTCCTGTAGTAGTTGGTTGGTAGATAGCAACCATCCGAGGAGGTACTGCCCTTCTGTAGTAGTTGGTTGGTAGATAGCAACCATCCGAGGAGGTACTGCCCTCTTGTAGTAGTTGGTTGGTAGATAGCAACCATCCGAGGAGATACTGCCCTCCTGTAGTAGTTGGTTGTTAGATAGCAACCATCCGAGGAGGTACTGCCCTCTTGTAGTAGTTGGTTGGTAGATAGCAACCATCTGAGGAGGTACTGCCCTCCTGTAGTAGTTCGTAGATATCAACCATCCGAGGAGGTACTGCCCTTCTGTAGTAGTAGGTAGATAAGAACATAAGAACATAAGAAAGAAGGAACACTGCAGCAGGCCTACTGGCCCATGCGAGGCAGGTCCAAATCTCCCACCGGCTTAAGCCAATGCCCCGACCCATCCAGGTCAGGTTACATTCACTTAAGGAAGGAGCACGGCATCTGACCTAGTAGCACAAACTAGTCAGGTCTAACTCACACCCACCCGCACCCACTCATATATTTATCTAGCCTATTTTTAAAACTACACAACTTTTAGCCTCTATAACTGTACTCGGGAGTTTGTTCCACTCATCGACAACTCTATTACCAAACCAATGCTTTCCTATATCCTTCCTGAATCTGAATTTATCCAACTTAAAGCCATTGCTGCGAGTCCTGTCAATACTAGATATTTTTAGCACGCTATTTACATCACCTTTATTTATTCCTGTTTTCCATTTATACACCTCAATCATATCCCCCCTAATTCTACGCCTTTCTAGAGAGTGCAGATTCAGGGCCCTCAGTCTATCCTCATAGGGAAGATTTCTGATACATGGAATCAACTTAGTCATCCTCCTTTGTACGTTTTCCAGAGCATTTATATCCATTCTGTAATACGGTGACCAAAACTGTGCAGCATAATCTAGATGAGGCCTCACCAAGGATATATAGAGTTGAAGAACAACCTGAGGACTCCTATTATTTATGCTTCTTGATATGAAGCCAAGGATTCTGTTCGCTTTATTGCGAACACTTATGCACTGCTGTCTTGGTTTTAGATTACTGCTAACCAGAACTCCTAAATCCTTTTCGCAATCAGTAGTATTAAGATCTACATTATTTAGTTTATATGTGGCATGGTTATTAGTAGACAGCAGTCATCCAGGGAGGTACAACCTAATTTTCAAATGAATGTAAAATGGAAGTTTGTTAATTTTTTTGTACTGGCAGGATTGCTGATCTTTTCTTAGTCTCCTGAACATGTAAGGTGAAACTGAAACTGAAAATCTTCATTTCTCAGTAACATGTATAAAAGCTACAGTGGTTTGGTTTACAGTTCATTTGTTTACAGTTTTGATTCAATTATAATTCAAATGTGATTTGATACAATTACATGTTCAGAAATAGCCACTTTTTTATGCAAAACATTTTGAGCAAGTTAATCCTAAAACTTGCATACAGTGGTACCTCGAGTTACGATATTTTTTCGTTCGAGAATGCTGTTCAAGTGCCATTACCAAACGAATTTATCCCCATAAGGAATAATGTAAAATAGACTAGTCCTTTTACACCCCCAAAAATATACCTACAAAGGCATTTAAAAAAATAAACTTACATAAAAGGGTGATTTTGGGGACCATCGTAACTCGAGGTACCACTGTACTACTTAATTCCAGTCCTAACATATAATTTAGTCATTGTGTAGCAGTACAGCATTAAGGTAGTTGAGATTCCCAAATTAGGTAGTAAGAATAGGCTAGCTGTTGAAAAGGAATTTACAATAAGTATGGTGAGACAAGTTGCAGACAATTTAGCTGTTGAAAAGGAATTTACATCGAGTATGATGAGATGAGTTGTAGACGATTTTTAATAAATTTATATCATATCAGTGATATACATTTTATGAAGTGATGATGCTAATGCTTGAATATTTACAATCACTTACTTGATTACCATTTAAGTATGATTTAATATAGTATGTAGATTGGGAACTTTTGACATTTTTTGGCAGAGTTCTATATTTTTGTGTGTTTTATTATCATGGAATTTCTAAACAGGTTGAGTCATGCATGTGGTATATCACAGATAAGTGTTCATTGTATTGTACCAGTGTGTTCTGTTGCAACTCTCCAGAAAGAGTTTAAGCTCTGGGTAAATGTTTGAACCAAGTGTCCTGAATACATAGCATGCACAATAGTAAGTGTGGATAATTTTGTAAGTTAAGAAGCAAATTTAAAACTTTAGATTGGGGGGCATGTGTTGCCTGGAACCCTAATGAATGATGATTCTAAACATTTTTCTGCTGAGTAACAATGGGTTGCAGGTCATTTGCTGTTGTGTATCCCCATACACAAATACCATAAAAGTAGGGATAAATTAGAGAATAGTACAGAGTGAGCAAGGATGTTTAAGGTACATAATATGTACGTAGTGTATTTTTGAGAGAATGCCCACAGTTTTGGAAATTTTCTTAGTTTGTTGTCTATGTATACCTAAGAATTTACTCTTATCCTGCCCTTTGCTTGGTGTGTTATTTATCTTCATGTTCAAGTGAAAATTTTCAGATTTGTTCTCAAACATTGTGAGTGCGAGTCTGTTAGTCGTGCTTCAGATAGATATCTTTCCAGCTTGACATTAATTGTGTTGTTGAGTGTAGCAGGCTCTACATTTGACATGAGAAAAGTTGTCATCTGCAAACAAAATTGGTTTAAGTTCCTGTAAAACATTTGGAAGGTCATTGGCGTAGATGAAGACTAACAGAGGGCCAACAACAATGCCCTGTGGAACCCCTTTGTTGGTTAATTGGGCTGCTGAAGCACAGTTATTAAAAGCCACATGTTGATGTCTTGCTAAGGCAAGCTTTCATGTTTGAGAGAGCATACCCTCAGACTCTACAATGTTCTAATTTGAGCAGCAGGATGTTGTGGTCTACTGTACTGATTGCTTTTTTTTTTTGATTGATGAGGAGGTCTATTGGGTGTTCATTATTTTCAAGAAAGGAATAGATTGGGCCGAGCATTTTCATTATTGCATTGTTGTTGCTTGTCCCGACCTGAAGCCAAACTGACAAGGGCTCAGATATTGTGTTTAATTAAGAATTCACATATTTATGATTTTTTTTCTCTCAAAATTTTTGACAATGACAAGATGGAAACTGGCCTGTAATTATTGACTTAGGTTTGGTCACCATTTTTGTAGATTGTTGTAATCCTAGTTTAAATATATTAGAGAAAGTTTTACTGTACTGTATGTACTTTTAATACTAGGAAATAGAATAATAGTAATGTTTACTTAAGTAACCTGCACACAGGAGAAAGAAACTTGTGATGATATTCCAGTCACAGTATTGTGCCTTTTGTTTTTTATAGTAATGTTTATTTTCCTCATGGCTACTCTATACATGGTAAACTCCAGGTATATTGTATAAGTACATGGTGTTGAAACCTAAAGACTTAGTGTTTTAAGGATTTTTTATGAACAAATAGATATAGTGGTGAAGCAGTATTAATGCTTTCCCTGATAAATAATACTACGTACGTATATATTTATAACACTTGTTTAATGTCTTTTTGTTTTACAGGAATGAAGGCTGCAGTTGGAGCGGCAGCAGCCATAACAGGCGCAGGTGCCCTTATTTATGTTCTCTTACGATCAAGACAACGTCAGAGGGATCCAGGGAAAGATGATGATTCTAACATAAACTCTGAAGAAAATATTACTACTGTCACAAGTACCTGTACAAATTTGAAACCTCATCTTGTAGAAGGAAGCAGTGTGCTGAGCAGTGAAATGTCCAGAAATTCAAAAGATTGTGAAGACAAAAGTGATAGTCAGTATGAAAATCTGAATGGCCATGTGACAATAAATAGCAAAAATTCTGAAATTATCTTGGTTGATCATGTATCTGTTGCTAAAAATGGAAGCAGTGTTACTGAAATTACAAATATTTTAAGTGAGAAAAATATAATTTATAGTGAAAGTGATACAAAAGTGGGACTGGGTGAGGCCACAGCTATCCCTGATAAAGTTGTTTCAGATGATTTATTGGCTAAATCTCTGAGAGACGGTATGGAGAATGAGAAAGTTAAGTTGCAGTGTGTTTCAGACATTTCAGTGGAATTTTGTGATGGTGTTACAAAGAATGATGGTGTAGCTCCATGTGCTACAACAGGTCTGAAAGACAGAGAGAGCAGTTCTCTGTGCACCAGTGCTGAAGACAAGTCCATGAACGAATGTACATTTTCAGAAATATTAAGTGATAATTCAGGGTTAGGAGAAGTGAAGGAAATGGCTAGTTTGAGTCATGTGGCAAAAGAAGATAGCTGTTCTCCATCGTTTATGTCCAAGGAAAAAGAAGTACCTTTGCAGGTAATTTCAAAGAATACATGTCTTTCCACTGTTGTCTTGTCATTAAATGAAGTGGTGTCTTTAAGAGATTCAAATGTTCCTAATTCTGTTTCTGAAAAATCTCTTAAATTTGCTTCATCTAGACATGAAAAAAGTAGCATTTTATCTGACATAACACCACAAGAGAAAGTTATTACATGTAGCTCAGATAAGGACAAAGAACTTAAATGTTCACTTGACATGACCAATGTAGAATCAGCAAATTCATCTGTTATGGTTCAGGTCAAGGACTCCTTGACTTCCCCTGCCTTGTCTCATGATAAACACACTGTTGTTTCATCCAGTTATAACCTAGCCCAATCTACTGTTTCAAACAATTTAAGAGAGAGAGAAGTATCAACTCATTCAATGAGTGTAGCTGTTAATGATAAAGTTTCTGTTTCATCTGACATAGGTCATGGAGAGCACATTATCTCTGTGAACCGATATGATTCATGTTCTGTGTCATTTGAGCCAAATCATGAAGAAACCTCTCTTTCATCAAGTTTGCGCCAGGAAGAACAATTTACCCTCTCAACTTCCTTGAATCAGGAAGATTCTGATTTTTCATCCAGTTTGGCTTCTGAAGAACAGGCTGTTTGCTCATCCAGCTTGGATCTTGAACATCCTGCAAATTTTTTGGGCTTGAATATGAGTCAAGGAACTTCAATAACTGAAATGTATAGTGGGTTGCACGAAGAAATACCTACTTCATTAAATTTAACTCAAGAGGAAGCATTTATTTCATCAAACTTGGTCCAGGAAGACAAATCTATTCTTGCATCAAGTTTGGTCCAGGAAGGCAAATCTACTCATTCATCAATCTTGGTCCAGGAAGAAGAATCTGCTCATTCATCAAGCTTAATCCAGGAAGAAGTATCTACTCATTCATTAAGCTTGGTCCAGGAAGAAGAATCTATGTGTACATCAAGCTTGGTCCAAAAAGAAGAATTGTCTCATTCATCAAGCTTGGTCCAGAGAGAAGAAACTACTCATTCATCAAGCTTGGTCCAGGGAGGAGAATCTACTCATTCATCAAGCTTAGTCCAGGGAGAAGAATCTACTCATTCATCAAGCTTGGTCCAGGGAGAAGAATCTACTCATTCATCAAGCTTGGTCCAGGGAGAAGAATCTACTCATTCATCAAGCTTGGTCCAGGGAGAAGAATCTACTCATTCATCAAGCTTGGTCCAGGGAGAAGAATCTGCTCATTCATCAAGCTTGGTTCAGGGAGAAGAATCTACTCATTCATCAAGCTTGGTCCAGGGAGATGAATCTACTCATTCATCAAGCTTAGTCCAGGAAGATGAATCTACTCATTCATCAAGCGTGGTCCAGGGAAATATATATACTCATTCATCAAGCTCGATCCAGGGAGAAAAATCATCTCCTTTATCAAGTTTGGTCCAGGAAGAATCTGTTCCAAGGTTGGTCCAGGAAAACAGAAGCACGTTTTCATTAAGTCTGACTCAGGAAAACTGTACTCAGTTATCAAGTTTGGTACAGGAAGCATCCACTCCATCCAGTTTGGTCCAGGAAGAATTCACTCCTAGCTTGGTCCAGGAAGAGTCTGCTGCATCAGGCTTGGCCCAGGAAGAGTCTGCTGCATCAGGCTTGGTCCAGGAAGAGTCTGCTGCATCAAGCTTGGCCCAGGAAGAGTCTGCTGCATCAAGCTTGGCCCAGGAAGAGTCTGCTGCATCAAGCTTGACCCAGGAAGAGTCTGCTGCATCAAGCTTGGCCCAGGAAGAGTCTGCTGCATCAAGCTTGGCCCAGGAAGAGTCTGCTGCATCAAGCTTGGCCCAGGAAGAGTCTGCTGCATCAAGCTTGGCCCAGGAAGAGTCTGCTGCATCAAGCTTGGCCCAGGAAGAGTCTGCTGCATCAAGCTTGGCCCAGGAAGAGTCTGCTGCATCAAGCTTGGCCCAGGAAGAGTCTGCTGCATCAAGCTTGGCCCAGGAAGAGTCTGCTGCATCAAGCTTGGCCCAGGAAGAGTCTGCTGCATCAAGCTTGGCCCAGGAAGAGTCTGCTGCATCAAGCTTGGCCCAGGAAGAGTCTGCTTCATCAAGCTTGGCCCAGGAAGAGTCTGCTTCATCAAGCTTGGCCCAGGAAGAGTCTGCTTCATCAAGCTTGGCCCAGGAAGAGTCTGCTGCATCAAGCTTGGCCCAGGAAGAGTCTGCTGCATCAAGCTTGGCCCAGGAAGAGTCTACTGCATCAAGCTTGGCCCAGGAAGAGTCTGCTGCATCAAGCTTGGTCCAGGAAGAGTCTGCTGCATCAACCTTGGTCCAGGAAGAGTCTGCTGCATCAACCTTGGTCCAGGAAGAGTCTGCTGCATCAACCTTGGTAAAGGAAGAATCCACTCCATCATCCTTGGTAAAGGAAGAATCCACTCCATCAAGCTTGGCAAAGGAAGAATCCACTCCATCAATCTTGGCAAAGGGAGACTCCACTCCACATAGTTTGGTCCTGGAGGAATCCACTCCACCTAGTTTGGTCCTGGAGGAATCCACTCCACCTAGTTTGGTTCTGGAGGAATCCACTCCACCTAGTTTGGTTCTGGAGGAATCTACTCCACCTAGTTTGGTCCTGGAAGAATCCACTCCACCTAGTTTGGTCCTGGAGGTATCCACTCCACCTAGTTTGGTCCTGGAGGAATCCACTCCACCTAGTTTGGTCCTGGAGGAATCCACTCCACCTAGTTTGGTCCTGGAGGTATCCACTCCACCTAGTTTGGTCCTGGAGAAATCCACTCATCCTAGTTTGGTCCTGGTGGAATCCACTCCACCTAGTTTGGTCCTGGAAGAATCCACTTCAAGCTTGGTCCTGGAAGAGTCCATGCCATCAAGCTTGGTCCAGGGAGAACCCACCCCATCAAGCTTGATCCAGGAAGAATTCGCCCCATCAAGCTCAGTCCAGGAAGAATCTACCCCAAGCTCAATCCAGAAAAAATCCACTCCATCCAGCTTAGTCCAGGAAGAATGTACTCCAAGCTTGATCCAGAAAGAGTCTGCTCCATCAAGCTTGGTTCAGGAAGCATCCACTCCATTAGGCGTGGTCCAGAAAGAATCTATTCCAAGTGTGGTCCATGAGGAATCTACCCTTTCATCAAGTTTAATCCATGAAGAATCTACTCCGAGCATGGTCCAGAAAGATAGTGCTTGTTCATTAAGTTTGGTCCAGGAAGATTTTACTCTTTCATCAAGCTTGGTTCAGAAAGAGCACTCTGTTACAACCACTTTGGACCAAGAATCTAAAATATCACCCAGGGATTCACCAAAACATAAATTGCTGGAAAAGAAATGTACCATTTCTCAAGAACTGTCTAAAACTTGTGCAAAGCTAGTTGGCACTGATAAAAAAGACAGCAAAAAGGTTTCAACACAGTATATTGAAATGAAAAATGAGATTGCACCATCAAAGAGTTTGGTTATGGAGACAGTAACCATTGGGAAGAAATGTCATTCAGAGTACATACAGAAAAACTGCAAACAAGAACAGCAGAAAGTGGCAGATAAAAGAGAAAATACTCGTATAGGGACTACAAAGAAGGAAAATAGCTGCCTAGATACTGTTACATTAAATGAAGGTGGTAAACCTAACTCTAGGTTAAGTGATAACACAGGAACTAATATGCTTCAAGAAAACACCAACACATCCATGAAAACAGTAGTTAGTGACAGAGGTAACAGTAAAAGGGAGCATTTCCGAAATAATCAGATGGATTCAGCATCTGATATTGACCATGATGCTGTCTCTGAGGAGGAGAATCTCAATTCTGACTCATTAAGTTTGGTAAGTTGGTCATGCTCGCTCTCTTCCCTCATTATTTTTTTTACATTAAGGGTTCTACTGGATTCTAATCGCTGTTATCTTACCTCTGCTTATTTCAGTGTTTGGCTCTAATAATAGCTTAATGTAGTTAAAATATAAGGTGGGAAGTACAATGCTTGTACTTTAAAAGATGGGTGAGGATATTGCAGTTTGCAGGGTCACCTGAACTGTAATGTCAGCACACCTTTGGGAAGTTAACTATTAAATGAATGATGGTGATTGCATTTCGTTATTGGGGGTGAGGGCCACCCATCTCAGTAGAAGACAGGTGATGTATTAAAAAATGCTTGTAGGTTACTGGGTAAAATTGTAGCTGTATTCAGAGCTTTCATTTGGTCAGTTGACTTGATTTCTTGAATGTCATTTGTTGCAAAAACTTGTCTCAAATGTGTTCCAATCAAGGAATGAATGATTACTGATAGTGGGGTCCTTGACAAAGGTGCAACCAGTGCCAATTTGTTGATGGATTCTTTGTTGTGTTGTGGTTTAATATTTTTTTTTTTTGTCTACACAGAGTTGGGGACCCATGAATTATTATAAAAATATATAATGGTTACTGAATCTCTTAATGTTGTAGGTTGTTTTGAAGTGACATGTCAAACTAGCCTTGTACAGTGGAGCCCCGAGTTTCGGCTGTAATCCATTCCAGGAGCTAGGCCTAAAGTCGAAGCAATAATTCCCATAAGAAATAATGTAAATCCAATTAATCTGTTCCTGCTGTCAGGAGGCATGACAAAATAGTACTTCAATATGACGCTATTATCAACTCTACGGCTTATTTATCTATCACAATTCATCTAATATAACATAATAAACAATATAAATAACATAAAAACCTGATATACACTCTAGAATGAATAAAATATGTATGTCATTACGTAAGTGGTCGCGGGCATTCTCGCTACAGCTATGAAAACGTCTTCCCATTCTTTCCTCCTTCAGACGTGTTAGTATAAGAGAAAACGGAGTTTGAGAGGCCAACTGCATTAGATCACTTCTTTCATAAGAAAACCATAATGTACAAATGAACTGGTGTACGTTCACCATTTACATACCTTGCAGAAGATAGGCAGAGCGGCTTATGCTGTCAGGAGTTTATTTCGTTTCGTCCTTTTTCTATCGCTTAATTGCTACACTCTTAATGCTACACTTTGTCACTGAACTTAACTGCTTTAAACTCCACAACTTGCGCCTGTGCTGGCATGCAGGAACACAAAATTATATAATAAACACACTATGTAACATATTAACATATAATCATATAACATATAAATCTTCCCTATGAGGATAGACTGAGGGCCCTGAATCTGCACTCTCTAGAAAGGCGTAGAATTAGGGGGGATATGATTGAGATGTATAAATGGAAAACAGGAATAAATAAAGGTGATGTAAATAGCGTGCTAAAAATATCTAGTATTGACAGGACTCGCAGCAATGACTTTAAGTTGGATAAATTCAGATTCAGGAAGGATATAGGAAAGCATTGGTTTTGTAATAGAGTTGTCGATGAGTGGAACAAACTCCCGAGTACAGTTATAGAGGCTAAAACGTTGTGTAGTTTTAAAAATAGGCTAGATAAATATATGAGTGGGTGCGGGTGGGTGTGAGTTGGACCTGACTAGTTTGTGCTACTAGGTCAGATGCCGTGCTCCTTCCTTAAGTGAATGTAACCTGACCTGGCTGGGTCGGGGCATTGGCTTAAGCCGGTGGGAGACTTGGACCTGCCTCGCATGGGCCAGTAGGCCTGCTGCAGTGTTCCTTCTTTCTTATGTTCTTATGTTCTTAAATTAACATAAATACAGTGGACCCCCGGTGTATGTTATTAATTCGTTCCAGAATGCTGTTCAAGTGCTGTTACCAAACGAATTTATTCCCATAAGGAATAATGTAAATTAGATTAGTCTTTTTAGACCCCCAAAAATACACTTACAAAAGCACTTACAAAAATACACTTACATAATTGTTCAAGTTTGGAAGTGAACGTAAACCGGGGGTCCACTGTATGAGATGTTTTACCAGTCAGCTTGACGGAGTGAACAAAAACCATTTGTGTCTGGGCTGTACCAGCCCAGAAACGAATGGTTTTTCACTCAGTCAAGCCGACTGGAAAAACATCTGGTTTGTTTACAAAACTCGCGAACCTTCTACACTCATGTACTCCACCACTGCCCCACCACTGCCCCCACCACTGCCCCCACCACTGCCCCCACCACTGCCCCCACCACTGCCCCCACCACTGCCCCCACCACTGCCCCCACCACTGCCCCCACCACTGCCCCCACCACTGCCCCCACCACTGCCCCCACCACTGCCCCCACCACTGCCCCCACCACTGCCCCACCACTGCCCCCACCACTGCCCCCACCACTGCCCCCACCACTGCCCCCACCACTGCCCCCACCACTGCCCCCACCACTGCCCTCACCATAGCCCCCACCACTGCCCCCACCACTGCCCCCACCACTGCCTCCACCATTGCCTCGCAACATCAGCTTCCTTGATTTCTTTTCTCTTCACCAGGATAGAAGTGATTGTTGATTTGTTTTTGCTGTACATCCTGGCAAGCTCGCCCACATGTACACCACTTTCGTATTTTTCTACAATTTCTTTCTTCACTTTTATGGTGTTTCTCACTTTCTTTACCAAAGGGCTGCCACTAGGAATTTTCTTTGGGCCCATGGTGGCTTATTTCACAGTCACAATCAATAAACAAGCACTAAATACAATGAATTTATTGTGAAATGTTTGGATGAGCCCGCAGGGTAATGTTCACTCAAGGATAAACAAAGCTAGACTGGCTCACAACGCCTGCGCGGGGAGGCGCGCAAGCGCGAGCAGGCAGACAGGTCTGGTACACTGGCCGAAAGTTGGGACAAAATTAGGCCGATAAAAGCGACCGAAACTCGAAGCGGCCGATACTCGGGGTTCCACTGTATACGTATATTAGTTTGAGATGAATCACTTTTTGCTGTCTTTTACTTTACTCGGAATTCAAAGATAAAATTGGAGGAGGCTATCCAAGAGTGATGCATACTCAAGTTAAAAGTTAACCTGTCTTATATAGAGGTTTGCATTCACTGTTTTTGAGTAAGGAAAGTCATTGACATTCTTAGCAGATTTCGGGGTTCGTTCGTTTGTTTCTCTCTCTCTCTTTCTTGATCTCTCTCTTGCTCTCTCTCTCTTGCTCTCTCTCTCTCTTGCTCTCTCTCTCTCTTGCTCTCTCTCTCTCTTGCTCTCTCTCTCTCTGGCTCTCTCTCTCTCTTGCTCTCTCTCTTGCTCTCTCTCTCTTGCTCTGCTCTCTTGCTCTCCTCTCTGCTCTGCTCTCCTCTCTTGCTCTCTCTCTCTCTGCTCTCTCTCTTGCTCTCTCTGCTCTTCTCTCTCTTGCTCTCTCTCTCTTGCTCTCTCTCTTGCTCTCTCTCTCTCTCTGCTCTCTCTCTCTGCTCTCTCTCTCTTTTCTCTCTCTTTGCTCTCTCTCTTGCTCTCTCTTCTCTCCTCTCTCTCCCCTTGCTTCTCTCTTGCTCTCTCTCCTCTCTCTCTTGCTCTCTCCTGTCTCTCTTGCTCTCTCTTTGCTCTCTCTCTCTTGCCTCTCTCTTGTCTCTCTCTTGCTCTCTCTCTTGCTCTCTCTCTTGCTCTCTCTTGCTCTCTCTCTCTTGCTATCTCTCTTGCTCTTGCTATCTCTCTTGCTCTCTCCCTCTCTCTTGCTCTCTCTTGCTCTCTCTCTCTCTTGCTCTCTCTTGCTCTCTTGCTCTCTCTCTTGCTCTTTCTTGCTCTCTCTCTCTCTCATCTTTGTTTTCTGTTAATTTTTTGTTTTGTTTCATTAAAACTATGAGTGGGAGTTTGCAATTGTTGCTGAGTATTAAACATGTTGCTTGTGTAAAGAATATCTGTGGTGTTTCAAAGTATTTGCACTATGTAAAAAATTCTTTAATGCATAAAAATATATACAGCATCTCCTCACTTAACGAGGGAGTTCCGTTTCTAAGACCACGTCGGTAAGTGAATTCTTCGCTAAGTGAGGAGCATACTATAATGGTAGTGGGTTTGTGTCAACCATCTTTGATAATGTTTTAATGTCACCTTTACACCATTTATAACATTTCTGGTATACAGTGGACCCCCAGTGTTCGTGATTTTTTCGTTCCAGAATGCTGTTCAAGTGCCGTTACCAAACGAATTTATTCCCATAAGGAATAATGTAAATTAGATTAGTCCTTTTAGACCCCCAAAAATACACTTACAAAAGCACTTACAAAAATACACTTGTATATAATTGTTCGAGTTTGGAGCATCACGAACACCGGGGGTCCACTGTATTTTTAAATGTTTATACAGCAGTGTGCTGTATATTGTAATAAACAGAATTAAGGAAATCAGCTCTAATATACATTATTTAGGTAATGAATACTGGTCAGAGAGCCTGTCGTAAGTCCGAGTCATCTGTAAACGAGTGTCACTAAGTGAGGAGAGGTCGTATTGGATTACTGAAGAGTTAGATACGTATAACATAAAAATCATAACTGAATAGTAATTGTGATATTCTGTGTGGCAAGATTTATCATGGTTTTCAGATCGACCTTATCAAAATGCTTATTGCTGCAAATATTGTATTTATCATTTACAAAAAATTATATCTGTAGTTATTGCAGTAATACTTTTTCCTTGTAAGTATGAAAATATTGCTGAATAACATATTTAACTGTTGTTCCAGAAGTCAGTTGACAGTGGTCAAGGCAGCAGTGAAATAGAGCCAGAGACTTTATTCAACCCCTCAACATTCCCAATCTCTAGTCATGAACAGTACATCTTCTATGAGTTTGAGATTCCTCAGGTAAGTTGTGTCCACCTCATTGCTATTTTTGAAATGAATTAAAATCATTTTTGTCTTCAATGAATGTACTTAGAGCTAGTACAAGGTAACAGACATATGACATTTAAGAATATTGGTTGCTTCACATCATGACACTAGCATAGGTATAATTCAAGTACGGTATTGAATATTGGAGTTGGCATTGAGATGGTAAAGACAAAATAGGTTAAACTTGCGATTTTTAAACTGGTTCTATTCACTGTAAGCATGCATTAATGTTTGATTGAAATAAGTCTACAAATCCCTCCTATTTCAAGCAATTCCCATCAAGAGGAGATGTCGTGATGCCAGTAAGGTACTTTTGATCCTTTCCTTGAATTGCACCTAAGGCTTCCCATTCCCCAGGTGCTATATGATCCCTATAAGTATGGCACTTTCCTGTGATTAAAATAAAATATTAAGTATGACTCCACATTAGGTATATATACTGGGTATATGTATCTAGGTTTAGTCTTCACATCTTCACAACTGTAAGGCAGTATTGTACATGGTTAAACTATTCTTTACAGGAACAGTAGTAAAAAAAGTAATGAGTGTCCCATTAAACCAAGGCAAGAAGAACGGTTTTAAATATATATTCTCTAAAGTGTGAAAAAAATGGACACCTGGTTTTTTATATGATAGATGTTGCAAGGTTAGTATAATTAGGGCATTCTCAGTTCAGTACTGTGATATATTAATAATAGCTCCAGTGACTTCACTTCACCAGACCTACTGAACATGAGGCAGGGTAGTTAAGATAAGAATGTTGACCTTTACAGGAATGATTTTTCTCACTGCCTTGTAAATGTTGAGTCTCAGCTGGTCCAAGTTGAGAACTTATACTCTGTGGTTGAAATGTAGCTTGTGGCAAGGAGGGTACAGTTTGGTTAACAGATATGAGATAATGGTTGTAAAGTGGAATATTTCAGTTGTGGTGAGACTTGTTCACTAAGAACTTTTGCATAAGGAGAATAATTTTTTTATAGGGATGAGACTTCCAGTGAAGATTAGGTATTCATCTAGAAGCTAGATATATTACAAGAAAAGAGGGGAAAGTATGTCTCCTTCAGTTACCATAAAAATTTGATAACAAAAAGAAATTTTAAGCAGTTTGTAATAAGAGACTGATTTTAAAATTAGTCTTTTTTTTTTTTTTTTTCTTTACACACCAGATGTCTAATACCAAGGTAGGAACACTTTTCACTATCACTCACTTCATCACTGTCTTGCCAGAGACGTGCTGACACTACAGTTCAGATGACCCTCCAGACTGCAGTATCCCCAACCCTCCTTCAGAGTTCAGGCACTGTACTTCTCACCTCCAGAAATTAAGTCCAGCTAACTGGTTCCCCTGAATCCCTTCATAAATGTTACCTTGCTCACACTCCAACACCACTTGCCTCCACTCTTTAATATGCCCACTGGATGTCCAAGCCCCTCACTTGTTTTGATTTTTAAGTCTTTTTCAGACTGTGCAAAACAGATTCTTTACAATTTTATTTTTCATTAATTATCACTATAGCCTTGTAACAAAGAAAATTAATCTACTTTATTAAGAATATTCTTAGAACAATCAACTTGTAACATCTTTCTTTCTTTCAACACGTCGGCCGCCTCCCACCGAGGCAGGGTGGCCCAAAAGGAAAAACGAAAGTTTACTTGTAACATATCTCAGTGTATATTTTACATTTTACATTTTTACATATACGTAGTAATTCCATTTGAGAACCAAAGATCACTTTGGCCAAATACTTCATTGGTCATATTATGCCTTAAAACTGCCTTTGTAATTTTTTTTTTCAACATGCTGGCCGTCTCCCACTGAGGCAGGGTAACCCATAAAAAGAAACAATTTCACCATCATTCACACTATCACTGTCTTTGCAGAGGTGCACAGGTATGACAGTTTAGATGTCACTAAACAGCAGATATTCCAAAACCCTCCTTTAAAGTGCAAGCATTGTTCTTCCCACCTCCAGGACTAACCAGTTTCTCTGAATCCCTTCACAAAAGTATTACCCTGCTCACACTCCAACAGCTCATTAGGTCCCAAAAACCATTCATCTCCATTCCTATCTAACACGTTCACACTATAGTATGTCCAAGCCCCTTGCACACAAAACCTCTTTTACTCCCTCCCTCCATCCTTTCCTAGGATGACCCCAACCCCTCACCTCCACTACAGATTCATACACCCTCCAAGTCATCCTGCTTTGCTCCATCCTCTCTAAATGACCAAACCACCTCAACAACCCCTCAGCCCTCTGAATGATACTTTTAGCAACTACAGTGGAACCCCGGTTAACGAAAAAAATTCATTGCAGAAGCCTGCTCAAGTGCCATTACCGAACGAATTTACTTCCTTAAGAAAAAAAGTCATTTAAGTTAGTCTATTTCAGACCCCAAAAAATACACTTCCACAAGCACTTACAATATTATACTTACATAATTACACGATTTCCGGGGTGTTCGTTAACCGGGGTTCCACTGTACACCTAAACTGTCGTATCTGAGTGCCTCTGCAAAGACAGTGATTATGTATGAGTGATGGTGAAAATGTTGAATGATGATGAAAGTTTTTTCTTTCTTTTTAGGTTTTTCTTTCTTTTGGGTTACTCTTTCCCACACTTCCTCAGTGGGAAACGGCCAACATGTTAAAAAAAAAAGGAAACCTAATTTCCACACTATGAATTCTCTGCATAATTATGCTACACATTGCCCTTAAGACACGATATTTCCACTGCCTCTAATCTCCTCCTTGCTGCAACATTCACAACCCGTGCTTCACACCCATATAAGTGTGTTGACACCACTATACTCTCATACATTCCCTGTGCCTCCATGGATAATGTTCTTTTTCTCCACAAAGACCTCAATGCACCACCCACCTGTTTTCCTTCATCAGTTCTGTGGTTTCCCTCTTCTATCATAAACCCATCCGCCGACATGTTTACTCCCATGTTTACTCACTTCTTCCATACTTTCTCCCTCCAATCTGATATCCAATTTTTCTTTACCTAACTCGTTTGATACTCTTATCTATGTTCACTTTCAACTTTCTTCCTTTACACACCCACTAATCTTTACAACTTCTTTTCAGAATCTCCCAAAAGCACAGTATAATCAGCAAAAATTAACTGTATCAACTCCCATAATTCTTTACAGCAGTTAGTAACTTACTACCTATTCCCTACACTTGAAACATCTGCCACATTGCTTCCCTATCCACCCTATTATATGCCTTTTCTAAATACAGTGGACCCCCGGTGTTCGTCCTGCTCAAAACACGCCCTTTTATGTAAATGTATTTTTTTAAATACTTTTATAAGTGTAGTTTTGGGGGTCTAAAAGGACTAGTCTACTTTACATTATTTCTTAAGGGAATAAATTCGGTTGGTAATGGCTCTTGACCAGCATTCTGTTACGAAAAATGGACGAACACCGGGGGTCCACTGTATATAAAAGCAGTGAAAACTTCCCCTCCTTTATTTAAATATTGTTCACATATATGCTTCAAAGTAAACACTTGATCTACACATCCCCTACCCATTCTAAAGCCTCTGTGTTCATCTGCAGTCCTGCTCTCCATCTTACCTCTAATTTTTTCAATAATAAATCTACCATACTTTACCTGGTATTCTCAGTAGGCTTATTCCACTATAATTTTTACATTCCCTTTTGTCCCCCTCCCTTTACATAAAGGAACTATGGATGCTCTCTGCCAGTTCCTAGGTACCTTCCCCTTTTTCATACACTGAACAAAAGTATCAATCACACCAAAACTATATCCCCACCTGCTTTTAATATTTCTGTCTTGATCCCATGAGTTCCAGCTGTTTTACCCCCTTTCATTCTACCCAATGTCTCATGCACCTCCCCCACACTCACATCCTGCTCTTGTCCACTCCTAGATGTTATACCTCCCTGACCAATGCATGAAATCACTGCTTCCCTCTCTTCATCAACATTTAACAGTTCCTTAAAATATTCCCACCATCTTCCCAATACCTCCAACTCTTCTATTCTGTTTTTAACCGTCAGTTCCATTTGTTCCCAAGGCTTTCTTAACCTATTTATTTCCAAAGCTTTTTATTATTCATAGCAAAGTTTGTTGACAGCTCCTCTCCCACTCATTTGCTCTTCTTTGCACTCTCGCACCACTCTCGCCTCTCTTTTTCTCTCCATATACTCTGCCCTTCTTATATCACTTCTGCTTTATAAAAAACTCTCATAAGTGAACTTTTTCTCCCTTTTCACACCCTTTACCTCACTCCTCTTTACTCCTGCACCCACCCTTCTGTATCTACAAACTTCTACCCAACATTCTAACACTGCATTTTTAAAACTATTCCACCCCTCTTCAACCCTCACACTACCTATACTCTCACTGACCCACCTTTCTCCCAATAGTTGCTTATATCTCATACTAACTTCCTCCTCCATTAGTTTATAAGTTAAACTTTCACCTCTCATTTGCTGTTGCCATTTTCCTTTGGCCCCATCTACCTCTTACTCTAACTATAGCTACAACTAAATAATGATCTGATATATCTGTGGCCCCTCTATAAACTTGCACATCCTGAAGTCTACCCATCAACCTTTTATCCACCAAGACATAATCCAACACACTACTTTCATTATGTGATATATCATGTCTTGTATAATTATTTATCCTCTTTTTCTTGAAATATGTATTACTTATTACCAAACCTATATACAGAGTTTAATTATAGGACCCCCATTTTCATTTACCCCTGGCACCCCCAAACTTATATACAAAGTTTAATTATAAGACCCCCATTTTTATTTACCCCTGGCACCCCAAACTTATATACAAAGTTTAATTATAGGACCCCCATTTTTATTTACCACTGGCACCCTCAAACTTACCTATTACTCCCTACACAACAGTTTTACCCATTTTAACAGTTAGGTCCCCCATCACAAGTACTCTCACACTTGGTTCAAAACTCCCAAGCACTCTCTCTACATCTCCCAAAATCAGTCAGTTACTCACTCTCACTCATTCTTTCACACACTCTCTCTCTCATACTCTCACTTACTCTCACTCTTACTCTCACTCTTACTCTCTCACTCTTACTCTCTCACTCTTACTCTCTCACTCTTACTCTCTCACTCTTACTCTCTCACTCTTACTCTCTCACTCTTACTCTCTCACTCTTACTCTCTCACTCTTACTCTCTCACTCTTACTCTCTCACTCTTACTCTCTCACTCTTACTCTCTCACTCTTACTCTCTCACTCTTTCTCACACGGACACACACATGTACACACACACATGTACACACACATGTACACACACATGTACACACACATGTACACACACATGTACACACACATGTACACACACATGTACACACACATGCACACACACATGTACAAACACATGCACACACACATGCACACATACACACACACACACACACACAAGTGTTCACAGAGGAGATAGAAGGGCCTCTAGAAAGGCAGAGAGGTGGGGTACACCATCAAGTGTTGGACACAATACATACAACTGAGGAGGAAGTGAAGAGGCTGCTAAGCGAGCTAGATACCTCAAAGGCGATGGGGCCGGATAACATTTCTCCATGGGTCCTGAGAGAGGGAGCAGAGGCGTTATGTGTACCACTAACAACAATCTTCAACACATCTGTCGAAACAGGGCGACTACCTGAGGTATGGAAGACAGCAAATGTAGTCCCAATTTTTAAAAAAGGAGACAGACACGAAGCACTAAACTACAGACCAGAGTCACTGACATGTATAGTATGCAAGGTCATGGAGAAGATTATCAGAAGAGGGGTGGAGCACCTAGAAAGGAACGAGCTTATCAACGACAGCCAGAATGGTTTCAGGGATGGTAAATCCTTCGTCACAAACCTACTGGAGTTCTATGACAGGGTAACGGCAGTAAGACGAGAGAGAGGGGTGGGTAGATTGAATTTTCTTGGACTGTAAGAAGGCGTTTGACACAGTTCCACACAACAGATTAGTGCAAAAGCTGGAGGACCAGGCAGGAATAACAGGGAAGGCACTGCAATGGATCAGGGAATACCTCTCAGGAAGACAACAGCGAGTCATGGTATGTGGCGAGGTGTCAGAGTGGGCGCCTGTAATGAGCGGGGTGCCACAGGGATCAGTCCTAGGACCGGTGATGTTTCTGGTATATTTGTGAACAACATGATGGAAGGAATAGACTCCGAAGTGTCCCTGTTTGCAGATGATGTGAAGTTGATGAGAAAAATTCAATCGGACGAGGACCAGGCAGAACTACAGAGGGATCTGGACAGGCTGCAGGCCTTGTCCAGCAACTGGCTCCTAGAATTCAACCCCTCCAAGTGCAAAGTCATGAAGATTAGGGCAGGGCAAAGAAGACCACAGATGGAGTACAGTCTAGGGGGCCAGAGCTTACAAACCTCACTCAAGGAAAAGGATCTTGGGGTGAGTATAACACCGGGCACATCTCCTGAGGCACACATCAACCAAATAACTGCTGCAGTGGACGGACGCCTGGCAAACCTGCATTCCGACATCTTAATAAGGAGTCATTCAGGACCCAGTACACTGTGTACGTTAGGCCCATACTGGAGTATGCAGCGCCAGTTTGGAACCCTCACCTAGCCAAGCATGTAAGGAAACTAGAGAAAATGCAAAGGTTTTCAACAGGACTAGTCCTACGAGGAGAGGTTACAGGAAATTGACCTGATGACACGAAGACAGGAGAGATAGAGGGGATATGATAATGACATAAAATACTGAGAGGAATCGTCAAGGTGGACACAGACAGAATGTTCCAGAGGTGGGACACAGCAACAAGGGGTCACGGTTGAAAGTTGAAGACTCAGATGAACCACAGGGATGTTAGGAAGTATTTCTTGAGTCACAGAGTTGTCAGGAAGTGGAATAGTCTGGGAAGTGATGTAGTGGAGGCAAGATCCATACATAGCTTTAAGGAGAGGTATGATAAAGCTCATGGAGTGGGTAGACTGAGTAGCGGCCAGTGAAGAGGCTGGGCCAGGAGCTGTGACTCGACCCCTGCAACCACAACAACAACTAGGCGAGTACACACACACACACACACGTACGTAGGTATGTTCGTACATGTACACATACTCAAACAAATCTAACCTAACACATTAGCACATAAACCCCCACACACAATTTTACACAAAGCTGAAGGATCTTGAGCATCCTAACAGGATAAAAAAAATGGGATCTCAAAGGGTAGGAGGTAAAGGCAAGGGAACCGAGGATGGCTGGTCTGAAAAGGAATGGGTAGAAAGGCTCAAGAACAAAATGGATCAAGAATTGGAAAAAATGTTAAATGAGCTTTGCAATAACAGGTTAGAGAAGCTATCTGCAGAGAGCACGAAGTGAGAATCATGTGTTGTAGCTGTTGAGGCACAGATACAGAGACTGGAGGAAGAAATGGATGTGCTGAAGCAGGATATAACGAGGTCCGAAAGGAGCAAAGTGACTGAAATGGGATCATCAGCAAGCAGTGATGGGACTGAAGGAGGGGATGGAGCTAAGAAGTCCCTTGCAGAAATAATATCAAGCCATCATGGTGTCCAGGAGAAAAGGGAAACAACAAAGGAGATGCTTAAATCAGATCCATAGATATGGAGGGAAAAGAAATGGGAAGAAGAGAGGGAGAGGTCAATAATCCTTCAGGAGGCTGAAGGGAAGACCTATGACGAAAGAAAGCATTGGGAGGAAAAATAGATTAAGAGCATCATTGCAATAACATTAGAAAAAGACATGTCTCAGGAAAAAAATCGACCAATCAAATTGACATTCATGACAGAAGTGGTACGGAACAGGATACTACAACAGAAGCCACTGTTAACTCTCAAGAATATCAACAAGTGTACCTCAATCGAGACAGAACACGAAAAGAAAGGGAACAACTGAGAGTGAGAGTAAGACAAAACCAGTGGAAGGAAAGAGAGACAGGACAGGCAGTGACAGACATGAAAACTCAGCCTCCGGGAAAGCATCAAACACAAATGATTACAGAAACCCCTCAACCCCTGTCACCCCATATCAACCAAATGCAATAACCAGAAACAAACCACACTTCATAGCCCCCACCCCCCAAGCACTAATTTCACACTCACAGCAGCCTCCCATAATATTTCGCCCTGCCTCCCACACCCCCCAGCCTGCGTCTGGCAGCAAGGCTGGCAGACGCACGGTCGTAAGTCGAGTGGTCGTATGTCTTGCAGGTCGTAGGTTGGATGGTGAGTGTACAGGTTTCCATCTTACAATTATTTGGCAGGACAGTAGTACCTCATTGGATGGTTGCTGTGTACCAATCTACTACAGTGGTACCTCGACATATGAGTAGCTCCCAACTTGGACAATTATGTACGTAAGTGTATTTTTGGGGATCTGAAACGGATTAATCTAATTCACATTATTCCTTATGGGAACAGATTCATTTGGTATCGGCACTCGAACAGCCTTCTGTAAAGAATTAAACTCGTAACTCGAGGTACCACTGTACTTATAATCTTTACATTTTATAGAATTTACCTGTGCATCACAAATTTGCTCTTATCCATATGCTGCTTACAGACACTGGTGGGACGTTTGATTGGCCGGAAAGGTGCCTTTGTTAATAAAATCAAAGCTACTACAGATGCTACTGTCATTGTGCATCCACACAGAAATAGAAGGTTCAAGCTGTGCTCTGTGGAAGGTAAATTTAAAAGTATTGATACACTAGTTTATTTAAAATTTGTGTAGTGTTTTTCACTTAAGCAAAAGTAGAAACAGAATTAATAGAAAATAGTAATGAATTATTTAATAATGAATGGGAGCGCCAGAATGAAAGTAATGGATACGAAGGTATCAGAAGGAATGCTGCCAAATTTATACCACTGTTGCATGGTATTAGCGAGATTGGGAATTAATGAAAAATGGTTGTGTTACATGTTATGCAATGGCTTTTCCTTATGCATTTTCATGGTGGTACTTTCATAGGAGACTGAGACCAGAGGTCTCTAAGATCATCTTTTATTTATTAGGTTTCATTATGTAAACAGATGTACCTGTGCAGTAGGTAAATTTGGGGTGTCAGGGGTAAATGAAAATGGGGAGCCTTTAATTGAGCTGTGTAGAAAGAGGTTTGGTAATAAGTAATACATATTTTATGAAAAAGAAGATAAAAAAGTATACAAGGTATGATACAGCACGAAACAAAAGTAGTTTGTTAGATTATGTATTGGTGGATAAAAGGTTGATGGGTAGGCTTCAGGATGTACATGTTTATAGAGGGGCAACGGATATATCGGATCATTATTTAGTTGTAGCTACAGTTAGAGTAAGAGGTAGATGGGACATAAGGAAAATGGCAACAACAAGTAAGAGAGAGGTGAAAGTGTATAAACTTGGGGAGGAGAAAGTTAGGGTGAGATATAAGCAACTTTTGGAAGAAAGGTGGGTAAATGCAAGTATGAATAGGGGGGGGGGGGTTGAAGAGGGTTGGGATTGTTTTAAAAATGCAGTATTAGAATGTGGGGCAGAAGTTTGTGGATATAGTAGGGTGGGTGGAGGAGGAAAGAGGAGTGATTGGTGGAACGATGAAGTAAAGGGTGTGATAAGAGAAAAAGGTAGCTTATGAGAGTTTTTTTTCAAAACAGAAGTGTTGTAAGACGAGCAGAGTGTATATGGAAAGTAAAAGAAAGGTGAAGAGAGTGGTGAGAGAGTGCAAAAGGAGAGCAGATGAAAGAGTGGGAGAGGCACTGTCAAGAAATTTTGCTGAAAACAAGAAAAAGTTTTGGAGTGAGATAAAAAAGTTAAGAAGGCTTATGGAACAAATGGATTTGTCAGTTAAAAATAGAGTAAATGAGTTAGTAGATGGGGAGCTGGAGGTATTGGGTAGATGGCGGGAATATTTTGAGGAACTTTTAAATGTCGATGAAGAAAGGGAGGTGGTAATTTCATGCACTGGTCAGGGAGGTATAACATCTTTTAGGAGTGAGGAAGAGCAGGATGTGAGTGTGGGGGAGGTGCGTGAGGTATTACGTAGAATGAAAGGGGGTAAAGCAGCAGGAACTGACGGAATCATGACAGAAATGTTAAAATCAGGGGTAGATATTGTGTTGGAGTGGTTGGTATTTTTGTTTATTAAATGTATGAAAGAGGGGAAGGTACCTAAGGATTGGCAGAGAGCATGTATAGTTCCTTTATATAAAGGGAAGGGTGACAAAAGAGATTGTAAAAATTATAGGGGAATAAGTTTACTGAGTATACCAGGTAAAGTGTATGGTAGGGTTATTAATGAAAGAATTAGAGGTAAGACAGAGGGTAGGATCGCAGATGAGCAAGGAGGTTTTAGAGTGGGTAGAGGATGTGTAGATCGTGTTTACATTGAAGCATATATGTGAACAGTATTTAGATAAAGGTAGGGAAGTTTTCATTGCATTTATGGATTTAGAAAAAGCATATGAGAGAGTGGATAGGGGAGCAATGTGGCAGATGTTGCAAGTGTATGGAATAGGTAGTAAGATACTGAATGTGGTAAAGAGTTTTTATGAGGATAGGCTCAGGTTAGGGTGTGTAGGAGAGAGGGAGATTACTTCCCGGTAAAAGTAGGTCTTAGACAGGGATGTGTGATGTCACCATGGTTGTTTAATATATTTATAGATGGGGTTATAAAAGAAGTAAATGCTAGGGTGTTGGGGAGAGGAGTGGGATTAAATTATGGGGAATCAAGTACAAAATGGGAGTTGCCAGTTACTTTTTGCTGATGACACTGTGCTTATAGGAGATTCTAAAGAAAAGTTGCAGAGGTTAGTGGATGAGTTTGGGAGGGTGTGTAAAGGTAGAAAGTTGAATGTGAACAAAGATAAGAGTAAGGTGATGAGGGTATCAAACGATTTAGATAAAGAAAAATTGGATATCACATTGGAGAGAGGGAGTATGGAAGAAGTGAATGTTTTCAGATATTTGGGAGTTGACTTGTCAGCGGATGGGTTTATGAAGGATGAGTTAAACCATAGAACTAATGAAGGGAAAAAGGTGAGTGGTGCGCTGAAGCATCTGTCGAGACAAAGAACGTTATCCATGGAAGCAAAGAAGGGAATGTACGAGAGTATAGTGGTACCAACACTCTTATATGGGTTAAGCATGGGTTGTAAATGCTGCAGCGAGGAGAAGGCTGGAGGCAGTGGAGATGTCCTGTCTAAGGGCAATGTGTGGTGTAAATAGTATGCAGAGAATTCAGAGTGTGGAAATTAGGAGGAGGTGTGGAGTTACTAAAAGTATTAGTCAGAGGGCTGAAGAGGGGTTGTTGAGGTGGTTTGGCCATTTAGAGAGAATGGATCAAAGTAGAATGACTTGGAGACCATATAAATCTGTAGGGGAAGGAAGGAGGGGTAGGGGTCATCCTCAAAAAAGGTTGGAGGGAGGGGTAAAGGAGGTTTTGTGGGTGAGGGGCTTGGACTTCCAGCAAGCGTATGTGAGCGTGTTAGATAGGAGTGAATGGAGACGAATGGTTTTTGGGACCTGATGAGCTGTTGGAGTGTGAGCAGGGTAATATTTAGTGAAGGGATTCAGGGAAACCGGTTATTGATTTAGCCGGACTTGAGTCCTGGAAATGGGAAGTACAATGCCTGCACTTTAAAGGAGGGGTCTAGGATAGTGACAGTTTGGAGGGACTAATCTAAACTGTAGTATCTGAGCGCCTTTGCAAAGACAGTGATTATGTATGAGTGAGGTGAAAGTGTTGAATGATGATGAAAGTATTTTCTTTTTGGGTCACCCTGCCTCGGTGGGAGACGGCCGACTTGTTGAAAAAAAAAAATTGCCATGTAGTATATTAATTGTTTTTGTACTTGTACAATAAAAATTTTTTTGTACATCACTTACACATATATGATCAATATGTTTGTCTGTAAAGTGTGTTGATATACAGAGCATGGCATTAGTTTCAAATTTTATATTCATCCCACAACCCAGTAAAACAATAAGAGAGTTATCACTATTCAGAATGGATTTTCCATGGAACTTCAAGCTAATTAACTCACTACCATATCCAGTGTATTTAAATAATGGTTGACAAATCAGTACATTCACATCTAAAACTAATTATTCTGGGTAAAACGACTTATGCTGCACCCCGTTTACTGTACGTCTATGTACAATATATAATTTTTTATAAAGAAAGTGAACTTATAAAAGATTTTCATTAGGTACAAAGCGGCAGGTCAAGGCAGCTCTAGGAATGATCCGCGAATACTTTCCACTTAATCGATACCCAGATATTACACTGGAGCAGGTGCTCACACAACAGCCAGTTCCTACTCAACTCCAGCCAACTCTAAACACCCAGACTCTGCAGGTAAGATTTCATTGCATTATTGTTTATTTAATTTTTGGTATTGAAGTTTATTTCAGTATTAGGTTTCATAGCCAAAGTATTGAGTAGGTTTCATTTTGTTTGTGTACATTATTATTTTATCACATTGTGTTCTTCCCCATCAACCATTGTTGTATCCTTTACCTGCCTGTAATTCCATGAGCTTGTTTTTTCAGGGCCTATTTTTTGTGTAGACCTGTCCATGTTATTGTAAACATTCAACTAAAAATCTGAATAAGTTATTAAAGTAAGATATGTTTTCTGTGAGGTAGTAGGTTAGTAGACAGCAGCCGCCCAGGGAGGTACTACCATCCTGCCAAGTGAGTGTAAAATGGAAGCCTGTAATTGTTTTACATGATGGTGAGATTCCTGGTGTCTTTTTTCTGTTTCATAAACGTGCAAGATTTCAAGTACGTCTTGCTACTTCTACTTGCACTTAGGTCACACTACACCCCTTGGGTTTTCTTCTATTTTCTTACTAGTTCTTGTTCTTATTTATTTCCTCTTATTTCCATGGGGAAGTGGAACAGAATTCTTCCTCCGTAAGCCATGTGTATCGTAAGAGGCGACTAAAATGCCGCAAGTGGCTAGTAACGCCTTCTCCTGTATACATAACTAAAGTTAAGAGAATCTTTTGTTTTTCTTTTTGGGCAACCCTGCTTCAGTGGGATATGGCCAGTTTGTTGAAAGAAAGATGTTTTCTATGAAAATACACAGTGATGCATTGATTAGTTTTTGCTTTTGTTAAATGATTATGCATGTCTCAGGACTCTAGAAGACTGAAAATGTGAGAGATTAACCCTTTCACTGTTGAGACCCCTGCTCTCAGTGTCGAAGAATTTAAAAAAAAAATTCTTATGAAATGATGGATAATCTTTTCCCGATGGTAATGACACCAAAAGTATGAAATTTGATGGAAAGATTATGGAATTACACTCTTGCAAAGTTTGCAGTCTTAGCGATATATACGCATCGGCGATTTCGCCCACTTTGAGCCCTATTTTCTGCAAATTCCAGTCGACCAAACTCATAGCTATTTCACTAGAACTCCATTTGTTCTATCGATTGAGTACAAGAAACTGCCCATTTATCAATTTCAACTACCCAATAAAGTGGTCAGAAATTGGCAATTTGGCCAATTTCACACAAATTTCAAAAGATGCCAGTTTCAAAATATGGTCTAGAATAAACAGTGCAAACATTCCTGGCAATAAAATAACATTTTCTCTGTTCATTAGTCACGTCTCCAGGCCCCTGTTATATTACTCTTGCTTTCCATTTTGAATTTTTATTCACACAAAAAAATAGAAGATTTACTGTAATGCAGACTACTGCATTATTGTAATAATTGTATAAATAATGTCAACCCATTTGTGACTGCGTATTAGACTGGCCAGTTGGACGCGTATTGGACGGTGACATCATTTGTTTACTCTTGAACATTGGCAAAACCTGAATTTTTCCGCTACTTTGAGCTCAATTTCAAGGTACTTTTCATTATGGAACCAATCAAAATCATCTCTAATTCTGTAATATATCTTCCATTCTATCAAATAAGACCAAGAAAACGAGAATACAACCATAAATACCATACGAAAATACACCTGAAAGTCTGCATTTTAAACCAAAAACACGGTCAGAGTTTTTTTCTCATTATACACTGCGTGTGTGCAGGATTCTTTTTATACTGCACACACTGACCACGCAGACCCATTCTCTCACATGTAGGTCTACCAGCTTTCTCCCGCTAAATTTGAAGCCGCTAGAATTTTGGCATATTAATACTGCACCAACACTGGCTCGTAAGCCGTACTAATACAGTACCAACAGTGAAAGGGTTAAACTGATTGGCCTAGTATCTAATAATTATGATAATTTCCTCACTGTTGCTTCATGCTACCAATAGATTGAGCTGACTGCTGGTGTTGTGGTAGAAGTTCGTGTGAGTGCTGTAGTGAGTGCTGGGGAGTTGTGGGTACAGCAACCTCTACACCCCTCATACTCTGCACTTCATCGCCTCCAGTCTTGTATGAACCTCAACTATGGTGATGGTTCCAGTACTCCATCTCTTCCAATTCCTGTTCAAGGTTAGTTATTTATATGATTTTTGGGTTAATTAACCTGACTGTAGGAAAATGGTTATCATATCTTCAAGTTATATTTATTTCCCCATATAGAAATCATATCCAGTACCATAAATAAAACTTGATTTTAAATATAAAACTATTGTAAAATAGCATTTTTGATCCTTGTGATATTTATACATGTACAGTGGAACCCCGGTTAACGAACACCCCGGAAATCGTGCAATTATGTAAGTACAGTAAATATTGTAAGTGCTTGTGGAAGTGTATTTTTGGGGGTCTGAAATAGACTAACCTAAATGACATTTTTTCTTAAGGAAGTAAATTCGTTTGGTAATGGCACTTGAGCAGGCTTCTGCAATGAATTTTTTTCGTTAACCGGGGTTCCACTGTACACAAAGCATATCATAATAGTGATGTATCGGATATCCGCGGAACATCTGCACAATTTCTTGCATCCGCATTTTACTGTAAACAGATATCCGCATCTGAAATCCGCGAAACATCCGCACAATTTCTTACATCTGCATCAACATCCGCACAATTTCTTGCATCCACAAAATAATTAAGATATCAGTATACACATCCGCATTCGCGGATATCTAAATTTTCACATCCGATGCATCCCTATATCATAATTCATATTGTTCTATGCTGAAAATTACGAATTATGTTTGTGTCTAGGAAGGATTCTGTTTTTGTTCAATATAACATATGCAGTGTAACTCATGAAGGGATTCAGAGGAAACCATGTACAGGAGGGCCTCGCTTATATGGGGGGTTAGGTTCCAGGCTACCGCCATAAAACAAAAATCGCCGTAAAGCTAATCACCATTTTTTTATTTTTTACTTTTAAAAGCATATAAATGCTTGATAACATGTTTACACTATCATATATTAAGTTAGCAGTAGACCTAGACCTAAAAAATTAAAAAAGTAAAATGCATATATAATACACAGATTACTTGCCTTAAAATATTTTTGGCCTTAACATATGGTGAGAGGTGAGTAGTATTTATTGTAGGAAGTCAGAAGATGAAACCAGCCTCTGCTAGCTTCAAATTTATTTTCAGCAGCTTCTTCACCTCTCTCAGCCTTCATAGAATTGAAGAGACTTAGGCATTGAACTGGATAATGGCTTGTCTTAAAGGCACATTGCGACTAGTTTGATCTTCAATCCACGCCAGTAAAAGTTCTTCCATGTCATCAGTAAGGTTATCACGTTTTCTTATAACTTTAGTGTTCCCTGGTGTAGCACTTTTAAATTCCTGCAACACTTTCTCCTTAGATCCCAACATAACACAAACATAGTATACAGTGGACCCCCGGATTACATACTGATCCAAACTCGAACAATTATGTAAGTGTATTTTTGTATGTACTTTTGTAAGTGTATTTTTGGGGGTCTAAAAGGACTAATCTAATTTACATTATTCCTTATGGGAACAAATTCGTTCAGTAACGGCACTTGAACAGCATTCTTGAACGAAATAATGACGTAATCCGGGGGTCCACTGTACATCTACCATCTTACTTTCGACCTGCATGACATATGACTACTCGACTTATGACCGTGCGTCTGGCAGCAGGGCTGCCAGACGCATACTGCCATACGGTATTTGACCGCTACTCGCGGCAACGCGCCATACAGGCTTGGAAAAATACACACAAACAATATAATGTGATCCTTTATTGACAATGTTTTGCCCACACAAGTAGAGGTAGTAGTAGTAGTTAAACATGTGGAAAAGTCAGCTGGTACATAACATAAGAATGGAGGAACACTGCAGAAGGCCTACTGGCCCATACAAGGCAAGTCCTTATCAAAACCACCCCTACCCAAAGCTACCCAAGAATTCACTCCCGTACCCTCGACACCAATCAATCCCAGCCCCTCCAACTCGTATATTTGTTCAATCTCTTTAAAGCTACCCAAGGTCCTAACCTCAATTACCCTACTCGGAAGATTGTTCCACGCATCCACAACTATGTTCGAAAACCAGTTCTTACCTGTGTCCTTTCTAAATCTAAATTTATCCAACTTAAATCCATTATTTCTGGTTCTTACCTGGTTCGAAAGGTTACAAAAGCTATGGCTTGGGTAGCATAAAAAATAGGACATGCCAGTTTGGGCCAACAGGCCTGCTGCAGTATTCCTCCTTATGTTCTTAAGAACATAAGAATGAAGGAACACTGCAGCAGGCCTACTGGCCCATACTAGGCAGGTCCTTATCAAAACAACCCCTGTATTTGTCCAACCTTTTCCCAAACTACCCAAGAATTTGATCCCGTACCCCAAACACCCATCAAACCCAGCCCCTCCCACTCATATATTTGTCCAATCTCTCTTAAGCTACCCAGAGTCCTAGCCTCTATTACCCTACTCGGAAGATTTTTCCATGTATCGACAACTCTGTTTGAAAACCAATACGTACTTACTTATGACGATGTTTCGGTCCGAAACGTCATCATAAGATTCTTTTTTTTTAATGTGCCGGTTATTTTTGTATGAGTTAACATAAGAACATATGTAATAGAGAAGGGACACTGAAACATGCCTTCTCAAAGCCATCCATATACGTTTGCCCAATCTATTTTTTATGCTATCCAAGCCATAGCTTTTGTAACCTTTCTCATGTACCAGCTGACTTTTCCACCACATGTATAACTACTACTATCCCTATCGGCAATTTTCTAAGGTTCGACTTACATCCAGTTTGACTTACGACTGGTTGGTCGGAACCAAGCTCGGTCGTAAGTAGGATGGTAGGTATATGTGTATAATATACGTAATAACATGAAAAAACTTAAAACTTTGGAAAGTTTCCAGATAGAACTGAGACACACAGAGCTCAAGGCAACACACCCAGGTTCCCATGTAGAACTTTTTTTTTTTAACACTCTGGCCATCTCCCACCAAGGCAGGGTAACCCAAAAAAGAAACACTTTCACCATCATTCACCAATTTCACCATCATTCACCAATTTCACCATCATTCACACATAATCACTATCTTTTCAGAGGTGTGCAGATATGACAGTTCAGATGTCCTCCAAACAGCAAATATTTCCTCCTTAAAAGTGTAGGCATTGTACTTCTCACCTCCAGGACTCAGTCCGGCTAACCAGTTTCCCTGAATCCCTTCACAAAATATTACCCTGCTCACACTCCACAGCTCGTTAAGTCCCAAAAACCATTCGTCTCCATTCACTTCTATGTAACACACACACACAAAACCTTTTTAACCCCCTCTCCATCCTTTCCTAGGACAATGCCTACCCCTCCACTACAGATTTATACACCCTCCAAGTCATCCTATTTTGCTCCATCCTCTCTAAATGACCAAATCACCTCAACAACCCCTCTTCAGCCCTCTGAATAATACTTTTAATAACTCCACACCTCCTCCTAATTTCCATATTAAGAATTCTCTGCATAATATTTACACCACACATTGCCCTTAGACACAACATCTCCACTGCCTCCAGCGTCCTCACTGCAGCATTCATAACCCAATGCTTCACACCGCTCACCTTTTTTCCTTCATCAATTTTGTGGTTAACCTCGTCCTTCATAAACCAATCTGCTGATATATCTACTCCCAAATATCTGAACACATTCACTTCTTCCATACTCCCTCTCTCCAATGTGATACAGTGGACCCCTGGTTATCGGCCGTAATCTGTTCCAGAAAGTCGGCCTAAAAGCGAAATTGCCAAAAACGAAATAATATTTCCCATAAGAATTAATGTAAATACAGTTAATCCGTTCCAGACACCCAAAAAATATTAAAAAAAAAAAAAAAATTTTTAAAGATTAATTATAGGTTTACATACACAAAACAGTGAGAACTAAATAAAATAAATAAATGAACATTTAAATCACTATTACATACCTTTTTTTATTGAAGACTCATGTTGGCTTATGGAAGGCAGGGGAGGAGGAGAGAGGGAAGACCAATTATTTTTTGGAAGGGGAATCTCCCTTCATAAGGATTTCAGGTATCAAAGCCCTCTCTGGGGTTACTTCCCTTCTTTGTCTTTTACTGCCACTAGGACCAGCTTGAGAGTCACTGCACACCTGTTGCACAACATATCTGTCCAGAGAGGTCTGTTTCTGGTGTCTCTCTAAGATTTCCAGGAAGTGGGACAAGGTTTTTTCACTGAACATGTTGCAGATATGGCTTGTTTCAGCTTAGTCAGGGTGATATTTCTCAGCAGAAGCTTGCACCCTACTACACATTGCACAAATCTCCTTAATCTCTGAAGAAGACATCTCCTTCCCTCCCTCTTCCTCCTCTGAAGCAAGTTCCTCAGCTGTGGTCTGTTGCTGTTGCAGATGAAGGTTTTGCAGCTCTTCAGTGATTAGCTCTTCCCTGTGGTCCTCCACCAACTCTTCCACATCCTTGCCACTAACCTCCAACCCCATGGACTTCCCCAAAGACACACTAGATTCCACAACAGGCAGAGGGTCCTCAGGGTCAGCCTCAAACCCTTCAAAATCCTTGTCGAGGACACATTCTGGCCACAGTTTTTTCCAAGGAGAGTTCAAAGTCTTGGAAGTCACTTCCTGCCAAGCCTTACCTATAAGGCTTATGCAGTGGAGGATATTGAAGTAATTCCTCCAGAACTCTCTTAGGGTCAAGTTAGTGTCCGAGGTCACTTCAAAGCACCTTTGAAACACTGCTTTGGGCTGGATGAGAGGAGTGGTGTTAGGAGGCAAGAGCTTCACTGTTATAAAACTGAAGTCCTTAACCCTTTGACTGTCGGAGGCCCCATTCTGAAACTGTCATTCTATGTCAGAAAATTTTGGAAAAAAAAAAAATTTATTTTTTCTTATGAAATGATAGAGAATCTTTTCCCGATGGTAATGACACCAAAAGTATGAAATTTGATTGAAAACGTACGGAATTACGCTCTCGCAAAGTTAGCGATGTCAGTGATATATACGCATCAGCGATTTCGCCGACTTTGAGCCTTATTTTAGGCCAATTCCATTGGGACAGTCGACCAAACTCATAGCTATTTCTTTAGAACTCCATTTGTTCTATCGATTGAGTACAAGAAATCACCAATTTACCAATTTCAACTACCCAATAAAGTGGTCACAAAATGGCAATTTTGCCAATTTCATGCAAAATAAAAAAGATGTCAATTTCAAAATAGGGTCCAGAATAAACAATGCAGACATCCCTAGCACTAAAATAAGATGTTATCTGTTCATTAGTCATGTCTTTAGGCCCCTCTTACATTACTCTTGCTTTCTATTTTGATTTTTATTCACACAAAAATAGAAGATTTATTGTTATGCAGACTATTGCATTATTGTAAAAACTGTATAAATAATATCTGTGCACTTGTGAAAGAATATTAGACTCACCAGTTGATGTGTATTGGACGCATGGTGTGATTTGTTTACTTTTGACCATTGGCAAAAATCGAACATTTCTGCTACTTTGAGCTCAATTTCAAGATCGTTTACATCATGAAACTAATCAAAATCATCTCTATTCCTGTAATATGTTTTCCATTCTATCAAATGAGACCATGAAAAAGAGAATACAACCATAAATACTATACGAAAATACACCTCAAAGACGGCGTTTTAATTCAAAAACACGGTTGGAGTTTTTTTTTCTCATTATGTACTGCTTGCTGCAGGATTTTTTTTATACTGCGCACACTGACCACACAGACCCATTCTCTCACATGTGGGCCTACCAGCTTTCTCCTGCTTGATTTGAGGCCGCTAGAATTTAGGCGTGTAAATACGTCCGAAACATTGGCTCGTAAGACGTATATATACGTCCGAAACAGTCAAAGGGTTAAACAATTGGTCTTCCAAGTCTGGAGGATGAGCAGGAGCATTGTCCAGTACCAGGAGGCACTTGAGTGGCAATTTATTTTCCAGGAGGTATTTTTTCACACTCGTGCCAAACACATCATGGACCCACTCTTTGAAAATTTGCCTCGTACCTAAGTTTACTTAGGTACAGGTACACATAAGTATAATTATCAAAGTATATATAAAATATGAAAACTTTAAAACACTTGAAATTTTGGAAAGTTTCCAAACATAATGGAGAGACATGGTGCTCACGGAGAATGTAAACAAACCGGGTGGCGTGTGCCATATTAGAAAGACAGGGAGCCGTATAGAGAGTTTTGGTCATAATTTGAAATCGCTATACTATTAGCGGAATGCCATAAGGTGAAACGCCGTAAAGCGGGGCCCTACTGTGTGTATTATATGATATGTAGCGTGTTTCTTATATAATTTTGAAATAAATGTTGTAGATGGATTAATGAAAATGTCTATAATAACATAATATACAACATTTCAAGCACCCCCAGAGCTATTTTTTTTTTTAAATCAGCCATTTCCCACTGAGGCAGGGTGACCCAAAAGGAAAGAACATAAGAAAAAAGGAACACTGCAGCAGGCCTACTGACCCATGCGAGGCAGGTCCATCACTCCCTGGCTTAGACCCGATCACCTGGAGTTAACCCTCTCCAGGTAAACTCCAGGTAGTCAGGTCACTTCCACTTAAGGAATTAGTTCGGCATCTGACCTAGTAGCACAAGCTAGTCAGGTCCAACTCGCACCCACCCACACCCACTCATGTATTTATCTAACCTACACTATTTTTAAAACTACATAACGTCTTAGCTTCTATGACGGTACTCGGTACATGCATAATCATTGTCTTTTTGGATTATTATTAATATTATTAAATTTTGTGTGTCTTCAGCACTAATGAGACGCTCTTAGCGATTTTAATATACAGTGGACCCCCGAGTATCGGCCGTAATCCGTTCCAGGAGCTAGGCTCAACTCGAACTGGCTGAAAGTCGAACTAATATTTCCCATAATAAATAATGTAAATACAATTAATCCGTTTCCTCCCAAAAATATTCACAAAAAAATTCATTTTTTTTAAAGAATAAATACTACAGTTTTACATACAGAAAACAATAAGAAATACTATAAAGCACTAATTTTAATGGATAAATGAACATTTAAATAAATTTTACCTTTATTGAAGACTCTTGTTGGCATATGAGAGAGGCAGGAGAGTTTGTTTGGAGACAGGACAAGATAGTCCTTCAACATGACACTAATATCAGCTCTATGGCTTATTTATCTAGCACAATTCATATAATATGACATAATAAACAATATTGATAACATAGAAACATGATACAGTGGTTCCCCGCCTAACGAGCAAAATTCATTCCAGAAGCCTGCTTAAGTGCCATTACCGAACGAATTTACTTCCTTAAGAAATAATGTCACGTAGGTTAGTCTATTTTAGACCCCCAAAAATACACTTCCACAAGCACTTACAATATTATACTTACATAATTGTACGATTTCCGGGGTGCTCGTTAGGCGGGGGACCACTGTATATACTCTAGAATGAATAAAATATGTCATTATGTATGAGAGAACTGGGAGTAGTGTTATTGTTGTTGGGTTTATAAGGGCCACTGACCATAAGCCGTACATATAGTGGTGGTGTTGGGCCTGGCAGCAGAAGCCACCATCACTATTCACACTGAAACAATGTACGTAATTTATAAATAAGAAATATTTACACTTTATAAATAAAAAATAATCTACACTTGCCTTGGAAGAGATGGTGGCAGAGGACGGCGTTGGTCTCAGTGCCCCTATATACCTCAAACAACAATGGAGTTAAGTTTCGTGTCATCATTTTTCTATCGCTTAATCGCTTAACTTACTTGCTACACTGTTAATGCTACACTTTATCGCTGGCTGGTGCTATAGCCTTTATCGACTCATGCTGCTTCAGTATCGTACATATCGTAGAATCACTGAAGAAGGCACATTCTTCCCTCTCTCTTCCTCCTCCACTTTCTTTACCAAAGGGCTGCCACTATGAAGTTTCTTTGGGCCCATGGTGGCTTATTTCACAGTCACAATCAATAAACAAGCACTAAACACAATGAATTTATTGTGAAATGTAATGTTCACACAATGGTAAACAAAGCTAGACTGGCTCACGATGCCTGCGCGGGACAGGTCTGGTACGCCGAACGAAACACGGGGAAATGGCCAATAGTCGGGCCAAAATTGGGCCGAAAAAAGCGACTGAAACACGAGTCGGCCGATACTCAGGGTAGCCGATACTCGGGGGTCCACTGTATTTGCACGCCAGCACAGTGTCTAAGTTTATTTAGATACAGGTACACATAAGTATAATTATTATTATTTCAACAAACCGGCTGAATCCCACTGAGGCAGGGTGGCCCAAAAGGAAAAACAAAAGTTTCTCCTTCTAAATTTAGTAATACTACGTATATACAGAAGGGGTTACTAGCCCCTTGCTCCCGGCATTTTAGTTGCCTCTTACGACATGCATGGCTTACGGAGGAAGACTTCTGTTCCACTTCCCCATGGAGATAAGCAGAAATAAACAAGAACAAGAACTAGTAAGAAAATATGAAAATTAGACACATGTGCAGCATCTGGGTATCTTTATTGTAGACGTTTTGCCATCCAGTGGCTTTATCAATACAGATTCTAGGACATAACTTGAAGACAGTATAACTATATACAAAAGATGAGGTAATCAGTCCTTCAGCCTTGGAGTTGGTGTGAAGATAGCAGACAAGGGCATAGTCACTGGTAGGCAGGATTCCCCAGTGAAAGTAGGTCATACCCAATGGATGGGTTAGTGGTAGTAGTAGTTGCAGTAGCCGTAAAGAAGGTTATGTAGATGTCCTCTGAACCAAGACTCCATGATGTTGCAGTGTCTGTATTGATAAAGCCACTGGATGGCGAAACGTCTACAATAAAGATACCCAGATGTTGCACATGTGTCTAATTTTCATCTTGTCGGTATTGTATACCATTCATGTACAACTACAGTAAGAAAATAGAAGAAAACACAGTGGGGTATGTAGTATATATATGGTTGGATATGCATTTATAGTGTGACCTAAGTGTAAGTAGAAGTAGCAAGACATACCTGAAATCTTACATGTTTATGAGACAGAAAAAAGACACCAGCAATCCTACCATCATGTAAAACAATTACAGGCTTCCGTTTCACACTCACTTGGCAGGAGGATAGTACCTCACGGTTGCTGTCTACCAACCTACTACAGTGGACCCTCGAATTTCATAATTAATCCATTCCAGAGAGTGACGAAAGGCAAAATTTACGAATGGCGAAACCATTTTTCCCATAAGAAATAATGTAAATCCAATTAATCCGTTCCAGAAACCCAAAAGTATTAACAAAAAATATTTTTTACATTAAATATAGATTTACTTACAGAAAACAATGAGACATCAAGTATAAAACAATAATAACATCACACTTACCTTTATTGAAGACTTGTTGGTGTATGGAAGACAGGAGGAGGGGAGAGGATGGAGAAGTTACACTATTGTTTGGAAGGGGAATCCCCTTCCATAAAGACTTTAGGTACGAAGTCCTTATTTGGGGTTACTTGCCTTCTGGTTGTTTTTTAATGCCACTAGGACCAGCTTGAGAGTCACTGGACCCCTGTCGCTCAAAAATTTGTTCCATAGAGCTCTGTTTCTGGCGTCTCTTTAAAATTTGCCTAAAATGGGACAAGACATTGTCATTGTACATGTTACCAACATGGCTTGCAACAGCTTTGTCAGGGAGATGTTCCTCCACAAACGTTTGCATCTCACTCCACTTTGCACAAATGTCTTTAATCTTTGGAGAAGGCACCTTCTTCCATCTCTCTTCCTCCTCCTCTGAAGCAATTTCCTGAGCTGTGGTCTGTTGCTGTTGCAGATGAAGGTCTTGCAGCTCTTCAGTGGTTAGCTCTTCACTGTGGTCCTCCACCAAGTCTTCCACATCCTCGCCACTAACCTCCAACCCCATGGACTCCCACAAAGCCTCAATAGATTCCACAACTGGCATAGGGTTGTCAGGGTCAGTCTGGCTTATTTAGCAGTTGCAAGCACAAAAAAAGAATGGAATATTACAAAATGTATTGTATGTACGCGTGGGGTGACGGTCACTCGCCGATAAACAATGGCACACTGACTGGGAATAGTGTGTGGGGCGAATTTGTGTGGCGCGGACACTGGGAGGCCACTAGTACGCGTTCCAGATGACCGACGAATGGCAAGGCAAATTATGAACTGCAAGGCTCTATTTTGACGAAAAGTTGTCAAAAGGCAAAATTTACGAAGCGCGAGGCTTACGAAACTCGAGGGTCCACTGTACCTAGGATAAGTAGCATAATTATCATACGCAGTAACTTTAAAACACTTGAAATTTTGGAAAGTTTCCAGACATAATTGAGAGATATGGAGCTCATGGAGGATATAAACAGAGTGGCACACAGATACTGTAATAACGAATCAATGAGCCGTATAAACAAATTTTTGTTTATTATTTGAAATGTCCATATTGGCATATATCTGTAAACTGAAGCACCGTAAAACGGGGCCCTCCTGTAGCCTGATTAGAGTCCTGAAGGTGGTAAGGGCAGTGCCTACATTCTGGAAGGGTGCAAAATAATCATATTTTAAAGATATATATCAGGGCTGTGGAGTCGGCATGTAAAACCTTTGACTCCGACTCCTTTATTTATGGCAACTCCAACTCCTTTAATTAAATTTTACACACTCCCACTCCAGTAACCCAAGAATTGCTTCTGACTCCACAGCCCTAGTTAATACAACATCTCTTTTCAGGAGATTAAATGCATTCTTGAAATTTAATTTTACCACTACATTGTCCTCAGGTAGGGTGTTGTCAGCAGGGCTGTGGAGTCAGCACATAAAACCTTCGACTCCAACTCCTTTATTTATGGCACCTCCGACTCCTTTAACCTTTTGGGGGTCGACAGGCCTTCTCGGAAACATGTTCTCAGGGTCGAAATTTTTTTTGAAAAAAAAAAAAATTTCTTATGAAATGATAGAGAATCTTTTTCCGATCACAACGCAACCAAAATTATGAAATTTCATCGAAAACTAACGGAATTATGCTTTCGCGAAGTTAGTGGTATTGTTGACATTGACGCATCGCCGATTTCACCCACTTCGAGCCCTATTTTCGGCAAATTCCAATGTTTCAGTCTACTAAAATTATAGCTATTTTGCTAGAACTCCATTTCTTCTGTTGATTGAGTACAAGAAACTGCCTATTTACCAATTTCAACTACCCGAAATAGTGGTCAGAAAATGGCCATTTTCCAATTTCTCACAAATTTCAAACGATGCTAATTTCAAAATAGTGTCCAGAATAAACAAGGCAGACATTCCTGGCACTAAAATAACATCTTCTCTGTTCATTAGTCATGTCTCCAGGCCCCTCTTACATTATTTTTGATTTTCATTTTGAATTTTTATTCTCCAAAAATTAAAAAAATAGAAGATTTACTGTTATGTATACAACTGCATCATTGTAAAAATGGTGTAAATAATATCAGCACTTGTGCATGAATATTAGACTAGCCAGTTGATGTGTATTGGACGCATGGTGTGATTTGTTTACTCTTGAACATCGTCAAAAATCGAACATTTTCGCTACTTTGAGCTCAATTTCAAGGTGCTTGTCATTGTCAAACCAATCAAAACAATCTCTATTTCTGTAATATATCTTCCATTCTATCAAATGATACCAAGAAAACGAGAATACATCAATAAATACCATACGAAAATAGACTGCAAAGTTGCTGTTTTAATCGAAAAAAACGGTTGGATTTTTTTTTTTCTCATTATGCAGTGTGTGCTGCAGGATTTTTTTTTTATACTGCACACACTGACCACACAGACCCATTCTTTCATATGTAGGCCTACCAGACATTTCCTGCTTAATTTGAGGCCGCTAGAATTTGGGCGTACTAGTACGGCACCAACCCCTGCTCGTAAAACGTACTAGTACGGCACCGACCCCCAAAGGGTTAATTACATTTTACCGTCTCCAACTCCAGTAACCTAAGAATTGCTTCTGACTCCGACTCCATGACTCTTGACTCCACAGCCCTGATATATACGTATTTCATTCTTAAATTAAAATTGATTGTTGTACAGTATTGGTTACTAAGTTTATTGATTACAAGGTAAAGTTAATACAGTGGAACCTCTACTTACGAGTTTAATCCGTTCCGTGATCTTGCTCGTATCCCGATTTTCTCGTATGCCGAGTCAATTTTCCTCATTTAAATTAATTGAAATGCAATTAATCCATTCCCGCTCTCAGGAGGCACAACAAGATACTTCAATATTTCGCTAATATCAACTCTATGGCTTATTTATCTGTCACAATTAATCTAATATGACATAATAAACAATATAAATAACATAGAAACCTGATATATACGCTAGAATGAATAAAATACAGAGGTACCCCGAGTTTTGGCCATAATTCGTTCCAGAAGGCTGTTTGAGTGCCGTTACCGAACGAATTTGTTTCCATAAGGAATAGTGTAAATCAGATTAGTCCGTTTCAGACCCCCAAAAATACATTTACAAAAGCACTTACAATAATACACTTAACATAATTGTTCGAGTTGGGAGCTGTACGAAACCCGGGGTAAGACTGTATTTTTATTTAATGCTGGGAGCGGAGGGCTAGTAACCCCTTCTCCTGTATAAATTATTAAATTTGAAAAGAAAAACATTTGTTTTTGTTTTTAGGTCACCCTGCCTTGGTGGGATATGGCCAGTTCATTAAAAAAAAATGATTTATCTGACTTTCATAGTAAATAAGAATATTTCACTGGCAGATGGGACAGTGTGTGTGGCACAGATTAAAGGACAGTGGATGAGATGTCAAGTACTGAATACAGTGGATAATGTGTCACTAGTTGTGCTGCTGGATGTAGGAGGAACAACTTCCGTCCTGACATCATCACTGAGACAAGTCCGCTATGACTACATGACTCTTCCCTTCCAGGCAACTCAGTGTTTCCTACATGGAATTGAACCAGTAATAGGTTTGTACAACATTTTAAAGTTTTTGGCAATTCCTAGATAGGCCTCTTTCTTCTCAAGCCAGAGAAGAATTTTCGTAAGATTTAAGACTGTTGATATTACAGTGAACCCTCAATTTAATGGTTTAATGGGGGATGGGGGGCGAAGAGGGTATCCACTTAATTAAAAGTTCATTGCTCAATAGTGCCCTGTGCAGTAGACTAGGTCTGCTGCATTGATGATGCTACCAGACACCATTTGCTCATGGACAAATTCTTCATGAATTAGGCTTAGTTTGTTGCATCAATAATGCTATTGGACACGCTAAGAATAAATCTGACTCAGGATATTTCATGAGTCAAAACAATCTTCTGAGAAACCAACTTTTATCACACTAAAAAATTTTTTTAGCATCAGTGTTTAAACTCTTGTACAGTGGACCCCCGAGTTTCGTAAAAACTTCACTCCTGAAGTCTGCTCAAGTGCCATTACTGAACGAATTTACTCCCTTAAGGAAAAATTTCACGTAGGTTAGTCTATTTCAGACCCCCAAAAATACACTTCCACAAGAACTTACAAAATTATACTTACATAATTGCACGATTTCCGGGGTATTCGTTAACCGAGGGTCCACTGTATCTACCACAAAGTAAGAAAAATTACTGTACTCTGCAGCACTGTACTTTTAACTCATTTATTTTCAGGAAATTTATTGGGCTGTAGTGTATTACAATTTATTTTTAGCGTGTCCAATAACATTTTTGATGCAACAGACTAAGTCTGATTCATGAGGAATTTGTCTGTGAGCAGATGGTGTCTGGTAGCATCATCAGTGCAGTGGACCTAGCATAATTGTTGTTCTAGGCTATTTGGACTTTTTACTTTAAATGTACATATATTTTTTTAAATTATCATTACAAGTGATTTTCATATAAAGAATTTGCATTGTTGTATCTTGTATATAAACATTATAGGTATATACAGTGTTTACAAATTTTGATGGTTACCCAAAGATAACTCATAAAATGAGCTGTGGACTTTTTTTTCATTGTGTTAATTAATAACATTTTATGAAATATATATTGTGATCGTGCATACTTATGGATTACCATAAGTAAGTTAATGGCTCCAGGTTTGCATTTGGATGAAGCATTGATGGAAGTAACTAAATGAACACTTTTTGTGCAAAAATGGTTATAAATTATTAGAACATTGATACATTTTGTGAACTGATGCTGCCAGTACCACCTCCCCCACAGCCTCTATTACTATTTTGGTTTATCCCCTTCCTGAACTTCACATATATTTTTTTCAACAAACCGGCTGTATTGCACTGAAGCAGGGTGACCTAAAAAGAAAAACGAAAGCTTCTCTCATTAAATTTAGTAATGTATACAGGAGAAGAGGTTACTAGCCCCTTGCTCCCAGTATTTTAGCCAACTCTTACGACATGAACGGCTTACGAAAGAAGAATTCTATTACACTTCCTCAATTTTTTTTTTCTATAAGTCGGCCGTCTCCCACCGAGGCAGGGTGACCCAAAAAGAAAGAAAATCCCCAAAAAGAAAATACTTTCATCATCATTCAACACTTTCACCACACTCGTACATAATCACTGTCTTTGCAGAGGCGCTCAGATACGACAGCTGAGAATAAGTCCCTCCCAGCTGTCACTATCCCAGACCCCTCCTTTAAAGTGCAGGCATTGTACTTCCCATTTCCAGGACTCAAGTCCAACTAAATCAATTTACTGGTTTCCCTGAATCCCTTCACAAAATGTTACCCTGCTCACACTCACAGCTCGTCAGGTCCCAAAAACCATTCTTATCCATTTACTCCTATCTAACACGCTCGCACATGCTTGCTGGAAGTCTAAGCCCCTCGCCCACAAAACCTCCTTTACCCCCTCCCTCCAACCTTTTCGAGGACGACCCCTACCCCGCCTTCCTTCCCCTACAGATTTATACGCTCTCCAAGTCATTCTACTTTGATCCATTCTCTCTAAATGACCTCAACAACCCCTCTTCAGCCCTTTGACAAATACTTTTAGTAACTCCACACCTTCTCCTAATTTCCACACTCCGAATTTTCTGCATAATATTTACACCACACATTTACCTTAGACAGGACATCTCCACTGCCTCCAGCCGCCTCCTCGCTGCAGCATTTGCAACCCATGCTTCACACCCATATAAGAGTGTGGGTACCACTATACTTTCGTACATTCATTTCTTTGCCTCCATGGATAACGTTTTTTGTCTCCACAGATCAGTTATGGAAGGAAAAGAGGGAATATGAATGTGTAAATTCAAGGATTATGTGGATTAAAATAAGGGTCGGATGCGAAAAGTGGGTCATAATAAGCGTGTATGCACCTGGAGAAGAGAGGAGTGTAGAGGAGAGAGAGAGATTTTGGGAGATGTTAAGCGAATGTATAGGAACTTTTGAACCAAATGAGAGAGTAATTGTGGTAGGGGACCTAAATGCTAAAGTGGGAGAAACATGCAGAGAGGGTGTAGTAGGTAAGTTTGGGGTGCCAGGTGTAAATGATAATGGGAGCCCTTTGATTGAACTTTGTATAGAAAGGGGTTTAGTTATAGGTAATACATATTTTAAGAAAAAGAGAATAAATAAGTATACAAGATATGATGTAGGGCGTAATGACAGTAGTTTGTTGGACTATGTATTGGTAGATAAAAGACTGTTGAGTAGACTTCAGGATGTACATGTTTATAGAGGGCCACAGATATATCAGATCACTTTTTAGTTATAGCTACAGTGGGAGTAAAAGGTAGATGGGATACAAGGAAAATAGAAGCAGTAAGTAAGAGAGAGGTGAAGGTTTATAAACCAAAAGAGGAGGCAGTTAGGGTAAGATATAAACAACTATTGGAGGATAGATGGGCTAGTGAGAGTGTAGGCAATGGGGTCGAAGATGTATGGGGTAGATTTAAAAATGTAGTGTTAGAGTGTTCAGCAGAAGTTTGTGGTTACAGGCGAGTGGGTGCGGGAGGGAAGAGGAGCGATTGGTGGAATGATGATGTAAAGAGAGTAGTAAGGGAGAAAAAGGTAGCATATGAGAGGTTTTTACAAAGTAGAAGTGATGCAAGGAGGGAAGAGTATATGGAGAGAAAAGAGAGGTTAAAAGAGTGGTGAAGCAATGTAAAAGAGAGCAGATGAGAGAGTGGGTGAGATGTTATCAGCAAATTTTGTTGAAAATAAGAAAAAGTTTTGGAATGAGATTAATAAGTTGAGGAAGCCTAGAGAACAAATGGATTTGACAGTTAAAAATAGGAGAGGAGAGTTATTAAATGGAGAGTTAGAGGTATCGGGAAGATGGAGAGAATATTTTGAGGAGTTGTTAAATGTTGATGAAGACAGGGAAGCTGTGATTTCGTGTGTAGGGCAAGGAGGAATAACATCTTGTAGGAGTGTGGAAGAGCCAGTTGTGGGTGTAGGGGAAGTTCGTGAGGCAGTGGGTAGAATGAAAGGGGGTAAGGCAGCTGGGATTGATGGGATAAAGATATAAATGTTAAAAGCAGGTGGGGATATAGTTTTGGAGTGGTTGGTGCTATTATTTAATAAATGTATGGAAGAGGGTAAGGTACCTAGGGATTGGCAGAGAGCGTGTATTGTTCCTTTGTATAAAGGCAAAGGGGACAAAAGAGAGTGCAAAAATTATAGGGGAATAAGTCTGTTGAGTGTACCTGGTAAAGTGTATGGTAGAGTTATTATTGAAAGAATTAAGAGTAAGACAGGATTGCAGGATAGCAGATGAACAAGGGGGCTTTAGGAAAGGTAGGGGGTGTGTAGACCAAGTGTTTACAGTGAAACATATAGGTGAACAGTATTTGGATAAGGGTAAAGATGTTTTTGTGGCATTTATGGATTTGGAAAAGGCGTATGATAGGGTAGATAGGGGGCAATGTGGCAGATGTTGCAGGTGTATGGAATAGGAGGAAGGTTACTGAAAGCAGTGAAGAGTTTTTATGAGGATAGTGAGGCTCAGGTTAGAGTGTGTAGGAGGGAAGGGGACTATTTCCCAGTAAAAGTGGGCCTTAGACAAGGATGTGTGATGTCACCGTGGTTGTTCAATATATTTATAGATGGGGTTGTAAGAGAAGTGAATGCGAGGGTCTTGGCAAGAGGTGTTGGGCTAAAAGATAAAGAAGCAAATACAAAGTGGGAGTTGTCACAGTTGCTTTTGCTGATGACACTGTGCTTTGGGAGATTCTGAAGAGAAGTTGCAGAGGTTGGTGGATGAATTTGGTAGGGTGTGTAAAAGAAGAAAATTGAAAGTGAATATAGGAAAGAGTAAGGTGATGAGGATAACAAAAAGAATAGGTGACGAAAGATTGGATATCAGATTGGAGGAGAGAGTATGGAGGAGGTGAATGTATTCAGATATTTGGGAGTGGACATGTCGGCGGATGGGTCTATGAAGGATGAGGTGAATCATAGAATTGATGAGGGGAAAAGGGTGAGTGGAGCACTTCGGAGTCTGTGGAGACAAAGAACCTTGTCCATGGAAGTAAAGAGGGGAATGTATGAGAGTATAGTTATACCAACGCTCTTATATGGGTGTGAAGCATGGGTGATGAATGTTGCAACGAGGAGAAGGCTGGAGGCAGTGGAGATGTCATGTCTGAGGTCAATGTGTGGTGTGAATATAATGCAGAGAATTCGGAGTTTGGAAATTAGGAGGAGATGCGGGATTACCAAAACGATTGTCCAGAGAGCTGAGGAGGGGTTGCTGAGGTGGTTTGGACATGTAGAGAGAATGGAACGAGACAGAGTGACTTCGAGAGTGTATAAATCTGTAGTGGAGGGAAGGCGGGGTAGGGGTCGGCCTAGGAAAGGTTGGAGGGAGGGGGTAAAGGAAGTTTTGTGTGCGAGGGGCTTGGACTTCCAGCAAGCATGTGTGAGCGTATTTGATAGGAGTGAATGGAGGCATATGGTTTTTAATACTTGACGTGCTGTTGGAGTATGAGCAAAGTAACATTTATGAAGGGATTCAGGGAAACCGGGAGGCCGGACTTGAGTCCTGGAGATGGGAAGTACAGTGTCTGCACTCTGAAGGAGGGGTGTTAATGTTGCAGTTTTATAATTGTAGTGTAAAGCACCCCTCTGGGAAGACAGTGATGGAGTGAATGATGATGAAAGTTTTTCTTTTTCGGGCCACCCTGCCTTGGTGGGAATCGGCCGATGTGTTAATAAAAAAAAATAAAAAGATACCTCAACGCACCACTCACCTTTTTTCCTTCATCAATTCTATGGTTAACCTCATCCTTCATAAACCCAAATATCTGAAAGCATTTACTTCTCCCATAATCCCTCTCTCCCGTGTGATATCCAATTTTTCTTTAAATCGTTTGATACCCTCATCACGTTACTCTTATCCATGTTCACTTTCAACTTTCTGTCTTTACACACCCTCCCAAACTCGTCCACTAACCTTTGCAACTTTTCTTTAGAATCTTCCATAAGCACAGTATCATCAGCAAAAAGTAACTGTGTCAACTCCCATTTTGCATTTAACCCTTTGACTGTCGGAGGCCCCTTTCTGAAACTGTCATTCTATGTCGCAAAATTTTAGAAAAAAAAATTTATTTTTTCTTACGAAATGATAGACAATCTTTTCCCGATGGTTATGACACCAAAAGTACGAAATTTCATGGAAAACTTACGGATTTACGTTCTCGCAAAGTTAGCGATGTCAGCGATATATACGGCATCGGCGATTTCGTCGACTTTGAGCCCTATTTTCGGCCAATTACATTGTTACGGTCGACCAAAATCATAGCTATTTCTTTAGAACTCCATTTGTTCTATCGATTGAGTACAAGAAACCACCAATTTACCGATTTCAACTACCCAATAAAGTAGTCAGAAATTGGCAATTTTGCCAATTTCATGCAAAATAAAAAAAGATGTCAATTTCAAAATAGGTTCCAGAAAAAACAATGCAGACATTCCTGGCACTAAAATAAGATGTTATCTGTTCATTAGTCACGTCTTTAGGCCCCTCTTTAGCGCTTCTATTTGATTATAATAATAATTTAGGCCCCTCTTATATTACTCTTGCTTTCTATTTTGATTTTTTATTCACTCAAAATAGAAGATTTATTGTTATGCAGACTATTGCATTATTGTAAAAATTATATAAATAATATCAGTGCACTTGTGAAAGAATATTACTCAGCAGTTGATGTGTATTGGATGTGTGGCGTGATTTGTTTACTCTTGAACATTGGCAAAAATTGAACATTTCTGCTACTTTGAGCTCAATTTCAAGATCGTTTTCATCATGAAACTAATCAAAATCATCTCTATTCCAGTAATATGTATTCCATTCTATCACATGAGACCACGAAAAAGAGAATACAACCATAAATACTATACGAAAATACACCTCAAAACGGCGTTTTAAGTCAAAAAAATGGTCGGAGTTTTTTTTTCTCATTATATAGTGCGTGCTGGAGGATTTTTTTTTATACCACGCACACTGACCACACAGACCCATTTTCTCATAAGTGGGCCTACTAGCTTTCTCCCGTTTGATTTGAAGCCGCTAGAATTTGTGAGTATATACGTATACGTCCGAAACACTGGCTCGTAAGACGTATATACGTATACGACCGAAACAGTCAGAGGGTTAATTCCCCATAATTTAATCCCACCCTTCTCCCCAACACCCTAGCATTTACTTCTTTTACAACCCCATCTATAAATATATTAAACAACCATGGTGACATTACACATCCCTGTCTAAGACCTACTTTTAAGGGGAAGTAATCTCCCTCTCTCCTACACACCCTAACCTGAGCCTCACTATCCTCATAAAAACTCTCTACAGCCTTCAGTAACTTACTTATCTTATCTTTACTGCCACTCCTTCTTTAGCTCTAACTCTATTTGAAACTCCTGACCTAATCCCATTTATTTCTTCCCACTGAAACTCTCCTACACCCTTCATCTTTGTCTCACTAAAAGCCAGGACATCCAGCTTCTTTTCATTCATAACATCTACAATCATCTCTTTCTTATCATTCGCACAACATCCACTCACATTCAGACATCCCAATTTGACGGTTTTCTTCTTTTTCTTTTTAGTAAATCTATACAGGAAAAGGGGTTACTAGCTCATTGTTCCCGGCATTTTAGTTGACTTTTACAACACGCATGGCTTACGGAGGAAAGATTCTTATTCCACTTCCCCATGGATATGAAAGGAAAAGAAATAAGAACAAGAACTATTAAGATAAAATCAAAGAAAACTCAGATGAGTGTGTATACATAAATGTGTATATGTATGTGTAGTGTGACCTAAGTGTAAGTAGAAGTAGCAAGACGTACCTGAAATCTTGCATGTTTATGAGACAGAAAAAAGACACCAGCAATCCTACCATCATGTAAAACAAATACAGGCTTTTGTTTTACACTCACTTGGCAGGACGGTAGTACCTCCATGGGTGGTTGCTGTCTACCAACCTACTACATATTTATATATCTGTATTGAATTTATTTTTCTGGGCATATTTCTTCTAGTACATCCTAATACTAAAAACTATTTGCCAGCTGCCAATTTTCTTTTAGGCAACAGAAGGTAATTGTCATAATGAATTTATAGATGTTCAGCATTACAAGAAAGGGCATTTTTCAGTGCACCTCATGGTATCATATTTATAGTCTGGTGTATGACATGAAGACATGCCAAAAATTTTATACTGTATTTCGTATTCATGGAGTATATGAACTACATTAGAAGATAGTCTTGGACTTATCAGTAATCATTTTCTGTGTTTCCCCTATAGATGATACCTCTGTAGCAGTAATGGAGGAGCTTGTGAGTGATACTATTCTCTTCGCTAATGTGGTTTCATATACTGAAGATGGCGTTCCTCTAGTCAATCTTTATCGGCGAGACAATGATCAGGTTTGTTCATTTGTGTTGATTTGGTTAAATGAATACCAATTTCAAAATAGGGTCCAGAATAAACAAGGCAGACATTCCTGGCACTAAAATAACATCTTCTCTGTTCATTAGTCATGTTTCCAGGCCCCTCTTACATTACTTTTGCTTATCATTTTGAATTTTTATTCTCACAAAAAAATAGAAGATTTACTGTTATGTATACAACTGCATCATTGTAAAAATGGTATAAACAATATCAGAGCACTTGTGCATGAATATTAGACTCGCCAGTTGATGTGTATTGGACGCATGGTGTGATTTGTTTACTCCTGAACATCGTCAAAAATCGCACATTTTCGCTACTTTGAGCTCAATTTCAAGGTACTTGTCATTGTCAAACTAATCAAAATCATCTCTATTTCTGTAATATATCTTCCATTCTATCAAATGAGACCAAGAAAACGAGAATACATCAATAAATACCATATGAAAATAGACTGCAAAGTCGCTGTTTTAAACCAAAAATACGGTCATTTTTTTTTTCCTCATTATGCACTGTGTGGTGCAGGAATTTTTTTATACTGCGCACACTGACCGCACAGACCCATTCTATCACATCTAGGCCTAACAGCCTGTTTCTGCTTGATTTGAGGGCGCTAGAATTTAGGCGTACTAGTACGTCAATAACCCCAGGGCGTAAGCCGTACTAGTACGTCAATAACCCTGAAAGGGTTAAATAAAAATGAAAAATAAAAATAGACAAATAAGACTACATTGCAACAGCTAATTTTTACAGATGGAATGTGTAAAAGGGACGTGTCGATGTTCTAAGACACGTAAGCTGATACTCTTTTTCTGAACTCCTTGTTGGTATTCACTTAATCGAAGATGGTGTCAACAACCACTTGTTTGACTGAAGTTTCCAAAACCCATATGTTGACAATGTATCAGGAACTCAGTTGGGGTCCTTGGGTAACTCAAGTGGCTGTGTTTGGCTCTAGTTTGACTGTAGATGAAAGGGTAATAGTTGACGATTCAGTCTCAGATCTCATGTGAGATAACTCCTTCAATCTCCCTCAACGTTATGCCAGATGACCCTTGCTGGTACCGACGTCTAACAAATGGAGAAAGACAAAATTACTCACAATTCTTATACTCCACATTCTTATAATAGGCATAAGGCCTTTAAAAGAAATGGTGAGACAAATTTATGTTAGTCAATACAAGGCAAGGGCAGAGCCAAATTAAGTACCCCAAAATGACGAGTGAAGCTCACAACATAACTAACGAGTGAAGCTTGTAATATAACAAAATAATGGTAATATAACAAAATAACGAGCGAAGCTCGTAACATAACAAAATAACGAGCGAAGCTCGTAACATAACAAAATAACGAGTGAAGCTCGTAATATAACATAAGATAGAAGTGGCGGTGAAGACTTACAGTAGAGACGGGAGTAGTCAGTTGAGTGAGTAGCCCTTGGCCGGAGTCTAGCATGTCACCTCTCTCCGGGTGGAAGAAGGGGTGGGGTACAGCTGGAGCTAGACACTCACCCCACCTCAACGAGCAGACTACCACTACTAGCACTTACACAGACATTCACATTTCCATCACTCCTATCTATGGACTTTTCCCTCACATTCCCAAACTACCCATATGGGTATTTAATACTTTATGACTTTAAGTTATGGGATATTTAATGTTCATTTTTTGTATTGATCTCTCTAATTCATGTTAAGCCCTAAAAAAATGTCATTCATTCAGTGCAAGACGTCCTGGAGGCTTGATCCTCCGTCTGCTGAGCGCATTGGTATGCTAGGATATTTTTTTTTTAGATTAGATTATTAAATCAGTTTATATTTATGGGACAGGAATATTTTTCTGGGTAACTCAGGGTGGGAAAATTCAACATTAACATGGATGAATGGTGTCCAGATATATAAATCACCATTTTTTTCATTATGTCATTGGAAAAAAATATGGTGTTATCTGTTGTTACAGAATGTGAAACTTGGTTATTATTTAATGTTAAATCAATAATGTAAATTTTATTTACTTTATTTGCTGAGCCAGGCACTTTTGAATGTACCTCTTATGCCTGAGAAGTGCTGCTGTAAGAAAGTTAATTTGTAAAGATTGTGTGCTGAGTTTTTCAGATAAATGGTTTATTAATACAATGTCTTGCTTTTCAGTATGTGCACCTGAATGAAAAATTGGTTCTTCTTGGGCATGCACAGTGGATGTCTCAACAGCCATCAGGTTGAACCACCATCAAAGTACAGTATATACTTCATCGGCTTTAACACCTACTAGCTCAATGAAACACTTGATAAAAGTTTGCCTTTGGTCTAGTATCATTAATTTTTCTTTCAAATAATATACTGTGTGTATGAATGTATATATATTATAGAGTACAGTATATCCTCTTGTAAGTTGTGTAATAGGGGACTAAAACACCAGGCAATGGGCTGGTAACCCCTTACCTGTACTTAATCAAATGATAGAAAATCTAAGAATCCACGAATAATTCACTGGGACAAAGTTTGGAAAGTATTTACTGATCTCTTGTTTTTTTTTGTTTTTTTTAAGGACAATGGGCTAAGTTTGCTAGGTGTCATATAAAAAGTGGTTGCTTTAAGAAATTAAACTACATCTTGGCTCTTGCTTTTCATATAGCGGATCAAAAAGTCAGCCATGCTTGAATTGAGAGGGTGGACTATCAGGCCTGTAATGACTGAAAAGGTACACTTGACAATTTGCTCTTTCAGCTTGAGGCAGTGGGAGTCCTCATCTTACGGGATTCTAAAGTGTTTTCTTCCTCTCTATTTTCTCTTCAAAGCTCTTGCTTTGTCTAAGGGATTTGTGACCTTGTCTAGACACATTTATAGTGTATTTTATCCTATTTTCAAAGTATTTAGGAAACTGGAAGCATGGTATCAAGTGATTCTAGTAGCTTATGGTTCTCTTCTGAATAATCTGTTTTATTATAAACAATTTCTTTTTCAATTGGCCAAAGATGCTGAATCAGATCCAGCAAATAAATGTAGATTTGTAATTATGAAAATCAGAAAAAGTATGTTTAATTGTACAGAACTATGCACAGTTAAACATACTTTTTCTTTAAATTCTTAAAATGCTACCTATCTTGTGTGCAACATACATAGCAAGGACCAAAATTTCAGTCTTCTGCCTCAGTAACAATATCATTTATGTCACTAAGGTAAGTAGTGTCTAGGCAGTGTCTTTAAAACCACTGAGCTTACCTGTGTTTGTCTATTGCTTAACACCAGACTTATCATTGTTTCCAACTATTTCTCATTGAGCAAACACTACATTGGTCTCATAGGAAGTATTAGCACTTTCAAAAGTATTGTTGTGTAAAGTGGCAGTTACTGGACAACCTAAAACAAATTCCTCTGGTCAGATGTCACTCATTTCTACATTCATTGATCCAGGGAACATACAAGTTCAGTGGAAAAAAAAAATTTGGGGTGGGGAATATTCTAATAAATCTTATAAAACTTTCTTCTTTGAACAAACCGGCAGTATCCCACCGAAGCAGGGTGGCCCAAAAAGAAATACGAAAGTTTCTCTTTCTAACTTCAGTAATGTATACAGGAGAAGGGGTTACTAGCCCCTTGCTCTTGGCATGTTAGTTGACTCTTACGACACGCATGGCTTACGGAGGAAGAATTCTGTTCCACTTCTCCATGGACATAAGAGGAAATAAACAAGAAGAAGAACTAGTAAAAAACTAGAAGAAAACTCAGAGGGGTATGTATATATATATCTTCTTCTTTCAACACGTCGGCCGTTTCCCACCGAAGCGGGGTGGCCCAAAATGAAAAACGAAAGTTTCCCATTTTACATTTAGTAATATATACAGGAGAAGGGGTTACCAGCCCCTTGCTCCCAGCATTTTAGTCGCCTTTTACGACACGCATGGCTTACGGAGGAAGAATTCTGTTCCACTTCCCCATGGAGATAAGAGGAAATAAGAACAAGAACTAGTAAGAAAATAGAAGAAAACCCAGAGGGGTGTGTATATATATGCTTGTACATGAATGTGTAGTGTGACCTAAGTGTAAGAAGTAGCAAGATGTACCTGAAATCTTGCATGTTTATGAGACAAAAATAGACACCAGCAATCCTACCATCATGTTAAACAATTACAGGTTTCTGTTTCACACTCGCTTGGCAGGACGGTAGTACCTCCCTGGGCGGTTGCTGTCTACCAACCTACTACCTACTATTTACTTAAATCGTTCCACTTGCGAAATGTCTTTTCAGTTTGAACCATAAATCACGAGGATACTCGCCACCTTCATTGCACTTGTCACACAATACATACATAAGTATTTCCTTTATTTTCGTCCCTTAGTCTTTGGCTTAAATATTTTTCTTTCAACATTATCAAGCACTTGAAATAAAACAAAATTGCATTGAAATATAGAAAATTCTAATAGGAGACATTTTTAGAGTATAATTGAATCTTGTAGCCTGATATTTTGATAAAAAGATTGATTACCTACTGTGGTCATCTTAGATTTTCCCACCCAATGGATTTAATCCACTATTTTGGGAGGGGTCATCCCAGCTTATTTTCCTTAGGAATGAGTCAAGACATTAGTATAATCTTCAACTCTTGTCTCAGCAAATTGGTCATGGATTCTTGTAATTTTCTTCAAATAAAACATAAGGAACGAAATTGCTGAATTAAGACTTTTCTTGTGTTTCCTTACCTTAGTAGGAAACGGTCAATGAGTTTTGTGTGCATGTGACTGCATACTGTACATTGTTTTATTTTCTTGTATATTGCATACACAAAATGCTTAAAATTATTATGTGAATTTCATTTTTTTTTTTTGGTAGGTTTAGCTTCCATAGAGTATGAGTGATACCTTTATGGCAGTTACGACTCTTGTTAAATGCCTTGTTTGCAATAGCTAAGTGAATCCAAAGTATGTAAACAAAAGTGTTTTGGTTCAACATATGATCTCATGAAGTAGGTTAACAAATGTTGACCATAACATGTTTCCAGTTATTCACAATCACAAGGCAGCAACAGAGGTAAAGGCAACTCTGCCACAATATAAGACTTTGAAAGAAGTCACTTTTTTTTTGTCATGGAAAAACTTGGCTGTGATGTTATATGTTTGCCTGTGGGGTTTTGTAATTCCTGATTAAATATGTGTATGTTTGTGGCTTGTCTGTAATTAGGCTTGAAGAACCTTGTTTGAGGAAATTTTATCAGGCTCAGTTAAATAAATTGTCATGTCATATGTAAATACTTTTTTTACTTCATATTTTCATGACAGAAAAAAATATTTTGATAATCCCCATGAAGGGTATCACAGTTAAAGGTTTATGCTCTGAATGAGTAATGAAGTTCAGTTATTTATAATTGGTTTAATAGAGGTAGGGGGTGCAGAATTTTATTTGTGTTACTTACTTTTGTTCATAGAGGGGAATATTTTCTTCCTAGGAAAGACGTATGTAACAGACGTCAACATTTCCAGTAAAGAAAAAGATATTGTATTAAAAATATTTTACACCAGTTATTATGGGAACATTAGAATTCTCCTTGGCAATAAAAGGCTTAATAGACCAGAACCTTTATATCTTCTTCTTTCAACACGTCGGCCGTTTCCCACCAAGGCGGGGTGGCCCAAAAGGAAAAAACTAAAGTTTCTCCTTTTACATTTAGTAATAAACACAGAAGAAGGGGTTACTAGCCCCTTGCTCCCGGCATTTTAATCGCCTCCTACGACACGCATGGCTTACGGAGGAAGAATTCTGTTCCATTTCCCCATGGAGATAAGAGGAAATAAGAACAAGAACTAGTAAGAAAATAGAAGAAAACCCAGAGGGGTGTGTGTATATATATATATGCTTGTACATGAATGTGTAGTGTGACCTAAATGTAAGTAGAAGTAACAAGACATACCTGAAATCTTGCATGTTTATGAGACAGTAAAAAAGACACCAGCAATCCTACCATTATGTAAAACAATTACAGGCTTTCGTTTTACACTCACTTGGCAGGACAGTAGTACCTCCCTGGGTGGTTGCTGTCTACCAACCTACTACCTGCAATATATATATATATCTTTCTTTCAACACGTCGGCCATTTCCCATCAAAGCGGGGTGGCCCAAAAGGAAAAACGAAAGTTTCTCCTTTTACGTTTAGTAATATATACAGGAGAAGGGGTTACTAGCCCCTTGCTCCCGGCATTTTAGTCGCCTCTTACGACACGCATGGCTTATGGAGGAAGAATTCTGTTCCACTTCCCCATGGATATAAGAGGAAATAAGAACAAGAACTAGTAAGAAAATAGAAGAAAACCCAGAGGGGTGTGTGTATATATGCTTGTACATGGATGTGTAGTGTGACCTAAGTGTAAGTAGAAGTAACCGTTCCGGTTAAAGGCCAACTCGGTTAGAGGCCGGTTATTCGACTCCCGGTTAGAGGCCGGTTTTTCGGCTCCCGGTTAGAGGCCGTATGGGATGCGTCCGTCCACCGGCTGGGGCCGCTTGTGCTTCAGTTTGCCTGTGTCTCTCGGTGCGTGAGGAAGCTTCTGCTCATTCATCCAAACATTTTGCTATAATCCATTGTTTTTGGTGGTTATTTATCAAGTGCAACTGCGAAATAAGTCGCCATGGCCCCAAGGAAAGTTCTTAGTAAAGTTCCTTTGGTAAAGAAAGTGAGAAACATGATTGAATTCAAGGCAGGCAGGCATAGAGGCAAGGAGAGTAGCAGGCATGCAGGGAGTGTAGCAGGCATGCAGGGAGTGTAGTTGGTGGAGTGACTCTCAAGCTGATCCTAGTGGCATTAAAAGACCACAGAGAGCTTTGCTACCTGAAGTCCTTATGGAGGGGGATTACCCTTCCAAACACTAACTCCTCCCTCTTTCCTCCTCCCTATCTTCCAGAAGCCAGCTTTAGTCTTCAATAAAGGTATGTAATACTGATTTAATTGTTAATTTTTTTTTTTTTAATATTTTTGTCTGGAATGGATTAATTGCCTTGATGGGAGATGGTAGGTGTGTTAAAAAAATAAGTAAAAGAACTTCAAAGATGAAAGAAAACCGATTTAATGCATTTGATGCCGAATGAAACCATAACTTTTACTAGAGTGCCAAGGAGTTCTTTATTGCTTAAATAAAATGTTGTGCACCTAAGGTTAAAGTTTCTAGTAACATATACCCTTGTAAACTCAGATCTTGCATGACTGTCACAAGTATAGTTCCATACTTATGAAAGAAACAATTTAATCTCAACTACACACCACGTTGGCATCTTCACTGTTTAAGGTCCATGATAGTCTGTTGCACTTCACACATTTTCTTCTGCAGTCTCTGGTGGTGGTTGTCCATCTCATCAACAACACTTCTGTAGTTTACAGCAATGAAATTATTTATATTAACCTCCTGTTCTTTGAGCTGCTGAATATCATGTTTTTTCTTCAAGACCATAGCTTCCTTTTCTTGATACACAACATTATCTTCCATTATGTTATGATTGATTTCTTCCAATAATAACTTGGATTGACTTATGCCTTCAAGAAGGCTCTCCTTGAGACTAAAAGCATGATTTATCTGGGCTTTCTTTTCATCTTGGGATACTGAGTGCACCATCAGCTGCTGCACCTTCATGGTTTTCCCTTCAACTTCCTCAAGTAAAGATGCTTTCAAGTGATGCAGGTGAGACAACTTAGTCAGTTTTTCTTTCTTCTTTGCAGCTTCTTCTTGTACCTCTTGTAAAACTACCAGAAGTTGATTATTCAGTAGGTCTTGTGCTGTGGAGTAGACTTGTGAAGTGTTTTTCAATTTCAGTGCACACTCACGCTTCTCCTTTACCTCACTTCTGAGAGAAGCTAACCTTGCCTCACGTTCCTCAATTTCTTGAAGTTCACTGGCCTGCACTACTCGACTGCCAAGCTTCTCTATTTTTTCATTAGCCTCAATCATCTTGAGTTCAACATCCTTGATGTGTTTCACTCGGGTAGAGCTCATCATCTTCAGCTTCTCCAGCTTACTCTTCAGGCTGATCTTGGTATCTTGAGTCTCTTTCAGCTGAGGCTGCGTCTCCCTTATTTGTTAGTTCTTGTTCTTTGTAGATCTGTTTTTTAGTGCTTGCCTGTTTCAGCTGATGAATTTTCTCTTTAAATTTCTGGATCTTTGTGAACATCTGTCATTCAACTTCCTTCTTGTCTATCTGTCTCATTACTGGCAATTTTTTCATAGTAGCCTTCCGATGAATTGTAAAATTCTACAATTACACGAAAAAACTTTTGGTTCTCTTTGGGTTGGGGTTAACAAGACCAGCACACTCGAAGGTATCACCATCATATAAATGGCTGAAAAACATTCTGATGACCTTAGCAAGAGCCACTATCCTCATCGAACTCTGGAACATCTCCTGGTGTTGCTGCATTGGGATCTGATTGATCTGCTCCAAGTTAGCTCCAAGATCTTGGATGAAGTGAAAATAAATCTTCTGCACGAAGTCAGGTTTACACTGTCTGATGTCATTGACGGAAATCTTTGGGTCGACTACCCAAGCAAAAGTGCTAGCAAGGTGGTCATCTATAGATTCCATCGTTCTCGTGTGTACTTGCAAGTTGTTCTGGATAATAATAAGAGACTAAGTAAGTAAGTAAGTAAGTTTATTCAGGTATACACAAATACATTTACATACTTATCATACATAGCAGCATATGTGTAGAGAACCTAGGATAACCCAAAAAAGTCAGAGTGACTTATTTCCATTGGGGTCCTTTTTATACTTTAATATTTTACATTCTAGACACCTCAGCCGCCACTCAACTTTTAAACTTCACCATAGTTGGACTTGAGTCCTGGAAATAGGAAGTACAATGCCTGCACTTTAAAGGAGGGGTCTGGGATAGTGACAGCTGGGAGGGACTATTCTCAGCTGTCGTATCTTAGCGCCTCTGCAAAGACAGTGATTATGTATGAGTGAGGTGAAAGTGTTGAATGATAATGAAAGTATTTTTCTTTTTGGGGATTTTCTTTCTTTTTGGGTCACCCTGCCTCGGTGGGAGACGGCCAACTTGTTGAAAAAAAAAATCTATATCTATCTATCTATCTATCTATATCTCTCTATCTCTCTAAAAGTTCTGGTCTATTAAGCCTTTTATTGCCAAGGAGAATTCTAATGTTCCCATAATAACTGGTGTAAAATATTTTCAATACAGCATCTTTTTCTTTACTGGAAATGTTGACGTCTGTCAATTCCCCTCCGTGTTCCACTTATCCAAAGAATTAGTTTTTATAGGAGTGGCCTTCTAGCATTGCCTGGGTTAAACAATGGCAGTTCTATGCCTTTTTCACATAGTACTAATTATGGTACACAATGTGAGTTTGCCATAATCTTGCTGTGAAAGGAAGCCTTGAGATTAATGATTGTTAATTCTCTTTACCCTCTTATTGATTTTTCTTGGTCAATACTGTTAAAGAATAACTATTGCCTTTAGTGTTTTGTAATGCTAAGTCTCTAAAATTCCTGAATGTTTTAAATTTTACTAACAAAAATTGGCAGATGTATTTCATCTTTTACTTGGTGATAAAAATGAATTGAATGGCTTATTGTATCTTTCAATCTTGATTAGAATATTTTACGTTGAAATATTGTCAAGTGTCCAATTTCTTTTAATGGCATGACTTTTGGAAAATCGTGAGATAGGCGGTATAGAGAGACATTCAAATGGGAGATAAATAATTGGCAAAACTGGTATGAAATATAGTCTTCTATTACAGTGCCTTTCTACCTAATGCCATTGCCAAAAAGTAAAATTAAATGTTTTAAAAAATGATTACCAGAACTAGTAATTTTTAAACCACAGAATTTTTTTTATGAATAATAATAATAGTAGTAGTTTTAAATCTTAATTGTTAATTTCTCCTTATGAATCCAAAATGGTGAAGAGTTTTGAAAAACTTTATTATTTAACAGTGATGAAACTGCCGTGCCAGAACAAGTTCGTGAGACGCAACTGTTATTTAAAAAAAAAACATGTTGGTTAGTCAGTGTCACTGCTTATGATATGCTAGAGTAAACTGTGAAGATTGTTTCTCATCTACCTAACCTTAGCTATTAATTCATCCTTAGTCAAGAAAAGATTATTAGAAATTCCAAAATGCTGTTTTACATCAGTGTGTACTCTGAGGCAGTCCTGTGTTATACCAATATAAGTATATTGACTACCGGTATTGGCTTTTGATTCATTGTTTCGATCTTAATTTGTGGTTGATCTAGTATGCCGACTTTAAATATCACATTCATTTGCAGTTTTGTCATTATAAATTTGCCTCTGTACCTCACTTCTTTTTATTCAGGTGTACACCTATTCTGTACAGCAATGAACGACTCCACAGGTTTGCTGTGGGGATCACAGTCACAGAGAAATAACCAGTAATTATTTATGCTCTTGCTAAATTTAGTGAAACTTTTAATTTGTTGTGAAGTTTCATCACATTGAAATAAGTTGCCCTTAAGTCAGCTTATTTTAAAATTCCCTGATTAAGGTAGATGTTTAGTTTCAGCAAGATCTTTTTATTAAAATATCATGTTACTACACTTCGTTTTTGTGTAATAGTAACAACATTTATGCTAGAATGTTTTAAAAATATATGTTTTGAGAACAATAAATTACTTAGGTATTAAATAATATCTATATACATGTAGCATATTTATTGTTGCACTAACAACTGCTGCAATTTTAGTTTAATTTCAAATTTCACCAAATGCCGCTCTGCCCCACAAAAGGGCTAAATATGATGATAATGATTCAAATTACACTAAAGAACAATGCATCGTGTTAAGTTACCTGTAAATGTTTGAATAATGTTTGCATTTATTCATAAGCAGTGTCCCCATTCATTTCTGATTTGTGCAGTGTACCTCAAGGCCCTGAATCAGTTTTATCCACAGAACATACTTAAAATGAGTAAAAATAAGCTCGACTAAATTTGTATTTCTTTGCTACATTGTCTGTACGTGTTTAGTCTTGGGAGTTCCTTTAATTAGTTTCATTTTCATTAATTTGTTTTCCCTAAATGTTGAGACTGTGATGAGAATTCATCTTAACATTATCCAGATACCATTCTGTGCCTCTTGCTACGTCAGTCAGGGATTTTATCTGTAGATATATTTAGTATATGAAATAGGCATATTGAGTTTGGGTATGCCATCAGGGACAGGAACCTTTATCTTTTTGATGTCCCTTCAGGTAAGGGCAAGGCTGTGCCTCACACTACCCTACCCATTTTCTTGCCAGACTCAATAGTGCTTAATCTGAATTGAGGGACTTGCACATCATCCATAGCGTAGTGCCACAGTCTATGAATATGACCAAAGCAGTAACACATTTTTTTGTTAAAATTTCCTCAATGGTTAGATTATTTATTTTTTATGTGTAAATTATTGAGAACAAATGTTCTTTCCTTGGGAAGATTTTCCCATTTGTATTTAGCAGTAGAAACTAAACTATTTTACTCATTTTTATCTTCCAGCAGATAAACAACTTTTGTAATTTTTACCCATAAGGTAGTTAAGGTGAAGGGGGTATGTACAGTCACCTTGGTTGTTTGTTTAGTAAACCAAATAATACTATTTGGTTTCATTGCAGTTTTGGATGGGTTGATTTGGGACATGGTAGGCATCATTACTACTACTAAAGATTTATGGAAAAACTTCACTTGTTTGTTCCTGCATTTTCACTTCAAATATGGGAGGCAGCATCAACTTTTTTGTATTTCTTGATAAATTTTAATAATACCACATGCCAAAACTAAGCAGGAATTTCAGTTACAGCATTACTTACCTGGTATGTGGTGTTTAATAACAGTGTGTATGTCACTTTTATTCATTTCAAATTGTTAAGATCATGAGGAAATTTGTAGTCTTCATTTAATTTTTTTTAATGTGTAAAATATATGCACTTGTACTGGAATGTAATTGAACATGACATTTACAGTAGCTCTATAATTTATATTTCAATATAACATTCTTTTTTTAAGAATTTTATCAATTAATTAAAATTTATAAAAATGAGCAGTCTTCAGTTGTAGTTTAGATTTGACAGAAGGCAGCATTTAGTTATTGGTTGCTATTACTGTTAATTGATAGTTTTTGTGCTTTATAGGTTTATCTGTGGAAGTTACGTTCTTCTAAACATTATAGTGGTAATTGATAGTGTATATAGATTATTATTATTAAGATTGTAGGTTGTATCCTTGGTTGGCTTTTGGAATTATTAAAGATTATATACTGCTCAGTTTTTTTTTATAGCTTCCTGTTGTAATTTTGATGCTTTTACCTGCATAATCTGTCAGTGAACATATATCTTTGATTACAATAAGTAATTTTGTGCATAATTACCTTTTTGAATTTGTGAGTAGTGTGCTCTAGCTCTAGTCTCTGTTTCAATTTAACCCTTCACTGTCTCCCTTGTAGATCTATGTTACTGACACTAGTGCTGCTCACATAGACCTATGTTTAACCCTTTGAGGGTCTAAGCCGTATATCTACGTCATGAGCTTAGCTTGCTCAGATAAGCTGTAAGCGGTAAATTTGGGCCTAGATATGAGAGAATGCATCTATGTGGTAAGTGTGTACCATATAAAACAAATCCTGCAGCACGCAGTGCATAATGAGAAAAAAATGCGACTGTGTTTTTAGATTAAAACACCGATTTTGTGGTGCATTTTTGTTTGGTTTTTATGGTTGTAGTCGCGGTTTCTTGTTCTTATTCAATAGGACGGAAGATATATTACAGAAATAGAGATGATTTTGATTGGTTTTAGTACTGAAAATTGCTTGAAATTGAGCTCAAAGTAGTGGAAATGTTCAATTTTTGCCGATGTACAAGAGTAAACAAATGACGTCGTGCGTCCAATACACGTCAACTCGTGGGTCTAATATAAGTTCACGAATCTGCTGATATTATTTATACAATTATTACAATATTGCATAACGGTAACTCTTCTATTTTTTTGGTGTGAATAAAAATTCTTTATGTAAATAAAAAATAAAAATGGAATTCATCTGTAAAGCCTGGAAACGTAACTAATAAACAGAGGAAATGTTATTTTAGTGCCAGGAATACCTGCATTGTTTATTCTGGATCCTATTTTGAATTTGGAATATTTTGAACTTTGTGTGAAATTGGCCAAATTAACAATTTATGATCACTATTGGGCAGTTGAAATAGTTGATTGGGCAGTTTCTTGTGCTCATTTGATAAAATAGAAGTAATACTAACGAAATAGCTAAGAATTTGGTCTACTGGAATAATGTAATTGGCCTAAAATAGGAGTCAAAGTGGGCAAAATTGCTGATGTGTCAATACTGCTGACGCAGTAAAATTTGCAATAGTGCAATTTTGTCAGTTTGCCATAAAATTTTGTACTTTTTGTTTTATTACCTTCAGAAAAATTCTCTGCCATTCTATAAGAATTTTTTTTTGTTTTTGTTTTTAAATTTCGTGGACCCCCAAAAGGTTAAAGCACAGTACCCCCAAATAGTCTGCGAGCGGTAAATTTCAGCGTAGATATGAGAGAGTGGGTCTGTGTATCGAGTGAACATTTTAAAACTGTCAGCACTTTAATTTTATGTACAGTTTTGTTTTCTAAATTGTTTCTCTTCATTGCTGATATGTTGAAAAGTGATGTTGTATATCCCTGTGGCTCATTTGGGTGTGCAGTTTTATCTACATCATCCTCTTGCATAGTAACAATTCTGGTTAAAAAAAAAACGTTAGCTATATTTGTGTATCTTATCTATGACCTGGACTATTTTGTATATCATATCTCCTCTTTCTTTGTTGTTGTACGACCTAAAAATGATAACTACTATATGCTAACAGTTTCCTTCAATACTATCAATACAGTCATATGTCGCTTAACCCTTTGGGGGTCGGTGCCATACTAGTATGTTTTACGAGCAGGGGTTGGTGCCGTACTAGTACGCCCAAATTCTAGCGGCCTCAATTTAAGCAGAAAACGTCTGGTAGGCATACATATGAAAGAATGGGTCTGTGTGGTCAGTGTGCGCAGTATAAAAAAAATCCTGCAGTACACACTGCATAATGAGAGAAAAAAAACTCTGACCGTTTTTTTCGATTAAAACAGCGAATTTGCAGTCGATTTTCGTATGGTATTTATTGATGTATTCTCGTTTTCTTGGTCTCATTGGATAGAATGGAAGATATATTACAGAAATAGAGATGATTTTGATTGGTATGACAATGACAAGTACCTTGAAATTGAGCTCAAAGTAGCGAAAATGTTCGATTTTTGACGATGTTCAAGAGTAAACAAATCACACCATGCCTCCAATACACATCAACTGGCGAGTCTTATATTCATGCACAAGTGCTCTGATATTATTTATACCATTTATACAATGATGCAGTTGTATACATAACAGTAAATCTTCTATTTTTTGTGAGAATAAAAATTCAAAATGAAAAGCAAAAGTAATGGAACAGGGGCCTGGAGATGTGACTAATGAACAGAGAAGATGTTATTTTAGTGCCAGGAATGTCTGCCTTGTTTACTCTGGACCCTATTTTGAAATTGGCATCGTTTGAAATTTGTGTGAAATTGGAAAAATTGCCATTTTCTGACCACTATTTTGGGTAGATGAAATTGGTAAATAGGCGGTTTCTTGTACTCATTCGATAGAAGAAATCGAGTTCTAGCGAAATAGCTATAATTTTAGGAGACTGAAACATTGGAATTGGTCGAAAATAGGGCTCAAAGTGGGCAAAATCGCCGATGCGTAAGCGTCATGGCTACCGCTAACTTCGCGAAAGCATAATTCCGTTAGTTTTCGATCAAATTTCATAATTTTGGTGGCGTTATGATCGGAAAAAGATTCTCTATCATTTCATAAGAAAAAATTAATTTTTTTTTTTTTCCAAAAAAATTTCGACCCCAGGAACACTTTCCTGAGAAGGCCTGTCGACCCCCAAAGGGTTAACGAAAGGGATACGTTCTAAGAAATGCATTGTTTGGAGATTTTGTCATTGTGCAAACATCATAGAGTGAGTGTACTTACACAAACCTAGATGGTATAGCCTACTACACACCTAGGCTATATGGTACATGGTGCATTGTCTGCTTGTAACCAGATAATGCACCACAAACATTCCTCTCTGTTAACCCTTTGAGGGTCTCTACCCCTGCTCGCAAACTTGTTCACAGGGTCGAAGAATTTAAAAAAAAAAAATTCTCATGAAATGATAGAGAATCTTTTTCTGAAGGTAATGAAGCCAAAAGTATGAAATTTGATGGAAAACTTAGGGAATTACACTCTTGCGAAGTTATCAGTCTCGGCAATATTTATTCATCGGCGATTTCGCCCACTTTGAGCCCTATTTTCGGCTAATTCCATTGTTCCATTGTTCTATCGACTGATTACAAGAAACTGCCCATTTATCTATTTTGACTACCCAATAAAGTGATCAAAAATTACTAATTTGGCCATTTTCACACAAAATTCAAGAAAGGCCAATTTCAAAACACAATACAGTGGACCCCCGAGTATCGTAATTAATCCGTTCCAGGAGCTAGTACTTAACACGAAGTTTACGAAATTCGAACCATTATTTCCCATAAGAAATAATGTAAATACAGTTAATCCGTTCCACAAAAAAATATTCACATATAAAATAATTAAAAACAATATATATATATACATTTACTTACCTTTATTGAAGAGTTGCAGGCATCTGGAAGATAGAGTAATGAGTAATGAAATTCCTCTTGGGCATTTTCTTCCAAAACAGGCCTGTTTCATCACAATTAAACACTTGTTGGGGGAGGAATTCTTCAGCCTCTACGAAGGGGAATCCCCACTCCCTGCATGCCTGCTACACTCCCTGCATGAATGCTACACTCCCTGCATGCCTGCTACACTCACTGCATGTCTGCTACACTCCCTGCATGCCTGCTAAACTCCCTGCATGTCTGCTACACTCCCTGCATGAATGCTACACTCCCTGCATGAATGCTAAACTCCCTGCATGCCTGCTACACTCCCTGCATGAATGCTACACTCCCTGCATGAATGCTACACTCCCTGCATGAATGCTACACTCCCTGCATGAATGCTACACTCCCTGCATGCCTGCTACACTCCCTGCATGAATGCTACACTCCCTGCATGAATGCTACACTCCCTGCATGAATGCTACACTCCCTGCATGAATGCTACACTCCCTGCATGAATGCTACACTCCCTGCATGAATGCTACACTCCCTGCATGAATGCTACACTCCCTGCATGAATGCTACACTCCCTGCATGAATGCTACACTCCCTGCATGAATGCTACACTCCCTGCATGAATGCTACACTCCCTGCATGAATGCTACACTCCCTGCATGAATGCTACACTCCCTGCATGAATGCTACACTCCCTGCATGAATGCTACACTCCCTGCATGAATGCTACACTCCCTGCATGAATGCTACACTCCCTGCATGAATGCTACCACAGGGGTGCCACTAGGAAGCTTCTTTGGACCCATGGTGACTTATTTCACAGTGACAATCACTAAAGCACCAAAAAAAACACCAAATGTAGTGTGAATGTTTGAAAGAGCGCGCTAGGTAATGTTCTCTCAATGGTAAACAACGCTTCACTGGCGGCGTCCTGCTTTCCGCGCAGGCGCGGAGCAGGCGGACAGGTCTAATATGTTACGAAACACGAGCGGTTTTACGATTCTCGAAATCGTAAAAAGCTTACGAAACACGATGTTTACGAAGTAAGAACCTTACGAAACTCGGGGGTCCACTGTAATTCAGAAAGAAACTTGGCCACAATTAAATGTCACATTAGTTGCACTTGTGTCCTTTTACTTAGCATATTGTCGGTAAATCTACCAATATTAAAACAAAAAAATGGTGCTCTGCTTTCCAGTGATGTCCAGAATAAAGAATACAAACATTCCTGGCACTAAAACAACAATTTCTCTGTTCGTTAGTCACGTCTCCAGGCCCCTCGTATTATGCTTGCTTTTCATTTTGAATTTTTATTCACACAAAAAATAGAAGATTTACTGTTCAAACTACAGTGGTACCTTGACTTACAAGTTTAGTAATTCATTCCGTGACCGAGCTTGTAACTCAATTTGCTCGTACCATATCAAATCAATTTTCCTCATTGAAATTATGACTGAAATGCCATTAATCCGTTCCAGCCCCAAAAAAAAAACCCCAATTTTTTGGTTACGGGTTTTTAAATACGAAAAATGTATTTATAAATAAGAAATATTGTATACTCCACCCACCACCTTCACTACTCCACCCACCACCATCTCTGCTACACCCACCACCCTCACTACTCCACCCTCACTACTCCACCCTCACTACTCCACCCACCATTATCACTACTCCACCCACCACCATATCTACTCCACCCACCACCATCTCTACTCCACCCACCACCTTCACTACTCCACCCACCACCATCTCTGCTACACCCACCACCCTCACTACTCCACCCACCACTATCTCTATGCCACCCACCACCCTCACTGCTCCACCCACCATTATCACTACTCTATCCACCACCCTCACTACTCCACCCACCACCATCTCTACTCCACCCACCACCTTCACTACTCCACCCACCACCATCTCTGCTACACCCACCACCCAAACTACTCCACCCACCACTATCTCTACTCCACCCACCATCCTCACTGCTCCACCCACCACCCTCACTACTACACCCACCACCATCTCTGCTCCACCCACCACCCTCACTACTCCCACCACCCTCACTACTCCACCCACCACCCTCACTACTCCACCCACCACCATATCTACTCCACCCACCACCATATCTACTCCACCCACCATTATCACTACTCCATTCGCCACCCTCACTACTCCACCCACCACCACCTCTACTCCACCCACCACCACCTCTACCACCTCTACTCCACCCACCACCACCTCTACCACCTCTACTCCACCCACCACCACCTCTACCACCTCTACTCCACCCACCACCACCTCTACCACCTCTACTCCACCCACCACCACCTCTACCACCTCTACTCCACCCACCACCACCTCTACCATTTCTACTCCACCCACCACCACCTCTACCACCTCTACTCCACCCACCACCACCTCTACTCCACCCACCACCACCTCTACTCCACCCACCACCACCTCTACTCCACCCACCACCATCTCTACTCCACCCACCACCCTCACTGCTCCACCCACCACCCTCACTTCTCCACCCACCATCTCTACTCCACCCACCACCCTCACTACACCCACCACCCTCACTACACCCACCACCCTCACTAATCCACCCACCACTCTCACTAATCCACCCACCACTCACTAATCCACCCACCACTCTCACTAATCCACCCACCACTCACTAATCCACCCACCACCCTCACTACACCCACCACCATCACTACACCCACCACCATCACTACACCCACCACCATCACTACTCCACCCACCACCATCACTGCTACACCCACCACTATCACTACTCCATCCACCACCCTCACTACTCCACCCACCACCATCTCTACTCTACCCACCACCATCTCTATTCTACCCACCACCTTCACTACTCCACCCACCACCATCTCTGCTACACCCACCACCCTCACTACTCCACCCACCACTATCTCTACTCCACCCACCACCCTCACTGCTCCACCCACCACCATATCTACTCCACCTACCATTATCACTACTCCATCCACCACCCTCATTACTCCACCCACCACCATCTCTACTCCACCCACCACCATCTCTATGCCACCCACCACCCTCACTGCTCCACCCACCACCCTCACTGCTCCACCCACCACCATCACTACTCCACCCACCACCATCACTGCTCCACCCACCACCATCACTGCTCCACCCACCACCATCACTGCTACACCCACCACCATCACTACTCCACCCACCGCTATCACTATCACTACTCCACCCACCACCATCACTACTCCACCCACCACCATCACTACTCCACCCACCACCATCACTATCACTACTCAACCCACAACCATGACTACTCCACCCACCACTATCAGTACTCTACCCACCTTAATATTTCTGGAAAAACTCTTGAGTGTTACCTCTTCCCCAGATTTATATGATAATCAAACAAGGGGCGAGGTGCCTCACTACAATTTGGGATTAGTGTGGGAGTATTATCCTTCCAGTTATGTCTTGGAAGAGCATGTGGGATGGGATGAAGTACGTACCTGACATTCCTCTGGGTACAGAGTTGGATTTGACTTCATATACGCCGCCAACTAGTGACAGCATATCTGAAGCTCGCTCGTAACTCGGATTTCGTATCGCAACTCAAAGCAAAAAATCGACCGAGCAACGGCTCGTAACTCAGAAAACTCGTAAGTTGGGGCACACTGCATAATTGTAATAATTGTATAAATAATGTCAGCACATTCATGAATGCATATTAGACCAGCCAGTTGACGTGTATTGGATGTGTGACGTGATTTGTTTACTCTTCAACATCTGGAAAAATTGAACATTTCTGCTACTTTGAGCTCAGTTTCAAGCTACTTTTAGTCTGTAAACCATTCAAAATTGTCTTTATTTCTATAATTTATCTTTCATTTTATCAAATAAGACCAAGAAAACAAGAATACAACCATAAGTACTTTACGAAAATACACCGCAAAGTCGCTGTTTTAAACTAAAAAGTCGCTTTTTTTTTTTCTCATACACTGTGATTTTTTTTTATTCTGCGCACACTGACCACGCAGACCCATTCTCTCGCATGTAGCCCTACCAGCTTTCTCCCACAAGATTTGAAGCCGCTAGAATTTTGGTGTAGTATTACAGGACTGACACTGGCTTCAAATCCATAATATTATGGGACCGATCCTGAAAGGGTTAAAGAAAACCTTTCGGTGTTGGGGTACTTGTTTTCAATCTTTGTAAGGAGCTTGTTGAAGTCTGCAAAAGCTTCTGCTAAACCCTCCACTGTGATGAATTTTCTTTGGGGTTCTTTTTTTTCTTCTGCAGGAGCCATGATGAACAAAACATGAGATTAAATCAAACAGAAGGAAAAATGATGTTATCAAGAGATACAGTAAACACGAGATGTATGAGACTGCTGCTGGTATAAGTAGAAAGAGTACACTCTAGAATAATGATAGAAAGTACAGTACGTATAGTACGTAAATACAAACCAGTAACATAGTTGTTTATTATCAAGTATTATGTACTGTACATAATTGTATGTTCTCTACTTTTATACCACTGGCAGCGCAGTGAGTTTGTTTACACCGTCGTATATATGGTCTGTCATTGACCTAAATATTATGCGGCGCATGACGGTATTAGCAATTGCAGTTTTTTTATCTCGGCATTTATTTGCCACGGTGACTTTTTTTTTTAACCTCTTCTACTTCAGTTTAGTCTTTTCCTTGGCCATATTTGCATAACTCTTAGTTCATCTATGTTTGTCATAAATCTACTTCACTTGCCTGATTTTCTATCCCTTGTGTTAGTTTTGTTTGGGATAGGTAATGGCTGGAGATACCAACACAATGTGCACTTACTCAAAGACTATTATATGGAATCTTTAATTGATGGCATTTTGGAAATGCAGTACGCTTAACAGAAATCTGTGAATTAATTTCACCCACTGCAATTTCAGGTACATCTTGCTACTTCTACTTACACTTAAGTCACACTACACATGCATGTACAAGCATATATATACACACCCCTCTGGGTTTTCTTCTTACTAGTTCTTGTTCTTGTTTATTTCTGCTTATCTCCATGGGTAAGTGGAACAGAATTCTTCCTCCGTAAGTCATGTGTGTCGTAAAATGTGACTAACATGCCATATTACTAAATTTAAAAGGAGACACTTTCGTTTTTCCTTTTGGGGCCACCCTGACTTGGTGGGATACGGCCGGTTTGTTGAAAAAAGAAAGTAGTAGTAGTTTATAGTTTTTAAGTTTTTTAGTCTAATTTTTCTTTGTTTCTCATAATTTCATGCCATATTTACTGTCTTTACTCCAAGTATCTTTTTGCTTACAGATTATTCAAAGTAATCTTTTCTGTGCTCCTGTTTTCTTTTTTTACATTTGCTTTCTATGTTTGAAAAAGCTTCTAGTAGTCAAGTTTAGACTGTTTAATTAATGTTGCAAAATTGCCTTATAGGCGTAATAATCTCTTAAGTCTTTGAAGAGGAAATATATCTTTTCTTCACCTTCCTCCCATCCCCCTCCTCCACAAAAAAAAAAGGTGGGGGTTTGGTATAATTGGTGTTCTCAGACTATAAGGGGGTTACTAATATGATATTAGCCCATTTCTCATTCTTTGTCATCTTTCTCAGCCTCACCCTCTTCTCTTCCTCCTCTTTCTTTTCTCCCCTTGAAGAGAAAAACTTTGCCACAGCATTGGGGCTTGTTCCATGGAAGTGAACCTTTCCTCCCCTTTCTCAAATCGAATCTAAATATCCCATGCCTCTCCTTGTAGTTTCATTAGTGGGGATATTTACCATTTTGTGAAATCCAGTTCCTAGACAGAAGGAAAGGAATCACTAGCAGCCCTGATGAGGACGAATGGTGCAAGGCCAACAAGTGGAAAATATGGACAGCTTACAATGAGGAACTGTAGTGATACACTTCACCTGTGGCTCAGGCTTCTTCGTTCAATGCATAGGGATGGACAGCACGCATATTTATACAAGTATGGTCAGGTAAGTGGCCGGGTTAGTGTGGCCACTGCGTGATTATTACCAGTCCTATCAATGGCTTGTTTATACAAAAGGAGTTGGGCTAAAGGTTTGCCCAAACTGAAAGCTCCTCGAATCTGTTGAATTGTATTTCATGTGCAGATTAAAGCAGCTTCAAGGTATCTGCATCATGGATGTATGATGCACATAAAAGAACTGAGGACTGCTGTGTGGCTTTAGCAGTTAACTGCAGTATATATTAATAGACTATCATATCTGTGGGAGAACACACAATTCACATCTTCAATGTCCTAACGCAGTAACTCCCCACCTTGCTGCAAGTCTTCCCTTTTTCACATAGAATTCCTCAATGATTTTTTAACAAAGTTATGTATTGTGCCAACTTTACTGTATGATCCATTTGGGTTTGGCTTTTTTTAAAATGTAACACTAATAATTACAGTGGAGGGAAAGTGGAGTAGGGGTCCATCTCTAGGAAAGGTTGGAGGGAGGTGGGTAAAGGTGGTTTGTGTGAGGGGCTTGGACATCCAGCAGGCTTGTGTGAAAAATAAAAAATAAGCAGTATAATGTGATCCTTTATTGACAACGTTTTGCCCACACAGTGGGCTTTATCAAGTCACAAACAGATCTACCTGGGTGAAAGGTATGTGAGTATTTATAGGATGGAGTCAGGTGGAAAATGCTGCATGTGACAATATTCTTACTCGGAACATTGTCACATGCAGCATTCTCCACCTGACTCCATCCTATAAATACTTGTGTACCTTTCACCCAGGTAGATCTGTTTGTGACTTGATAAAGCCCACTGTGTGGGCAAAACGTCAATAAAGGATCACATTATACTGCTTATGTGTTTATTTTTCCATTGTATTGGTATTTTATACCATTTATTCCAGGCTTGTGTGAGCATGTTAGACAGGAGAGAGTAGAGGCAAATGGTTTTTGGTACTTGATGGCCTATTGGAGTGTGAGCTTAACATTTTTTGAAGGGATTTAGGGAAACCAGCTAGCTGGACTGGAGCCCTGAAGGTGGGAAGTACAGTGCCTGCACTCTGAAGGAGGGGTGGGGATATTTGCAGTTTAGAGGAGCATCTGAACTGTAGTATTGGCACACCTCAGGCAAAACAATGATGGAATAAATGATGGTGAAAGTGTTTCTTCTTTTGGGTCACCCTACCTTGGTGGGAGATGGCCAGTGTGTTTAAAAAGAAAAATCACAGAATCACCTTTTCTTTATGTATTCTTGATCAAATAAGCACAAATGTATTGTTAACTTTAGAAGAAAAATAAAATTCGGTTTTTGGCCATGGTGTGCAGGCTATCGGTGGAAGTGTTTGAACTCCTCTTACTCCTGACATTTTCCTCCACCCAGCACACCCTCATCATCCACCACATGAGGTAACTTCTTTGTCAGTGACAACTAGTTTTAATAGTTTTTCTACTTTGCAGTCTGGTCTGCAGCCAATCATACCTGGTGACTGCTTGATCAGCCAGGCTATTACTGTACTACCTTAAAGCCAGCAGGCTAGCCATTGTGGCCTGGCTGTTAAGGCACCTCCTTGAGAAACTTGTCAAATTTTTCATGAAAATATCTACCTTTGTGGGGGTAAATATTTCTTACATTTGTTGATAGAAGATTGAAGTCATGAACCTCAGATGTTGACACTGCTTATGGCACCAACTCTGAACAGGATTTATTCATTTAGCTTAAAGACTATTTATATTCGGCATCAAGAGTAAATTTTCAAGTAAACCATAGTAATATTTCCAAAATATGCTCATTCATGTACAGTGGTTTCTAGAAATTTTTTGTACAGATGAAACAGTACTCTCTACATTGCCATTTCTAATATGTTTCTATTTATTTTTAACCCAACTAGCACATGTCAAAGCAAATTAAAGCATTTCAATATTGATAGAAATTAAGCCTCAGATTAGTTATCATCATCATGTTCTTTTATTACTGAACTTTGTGTGGTTTTAGTTTCTTTCCAACACCCCCTCACCTCCAATCATGAGTTTTTGTGTGTGAACTGGTTTCACATCTGAGTAGCTTTTAATTTAACTCAGAGCTCTGCAGCTTTTCATACGATAGTTTACTGCTAAGTATGTACGTACAGTGATTTTATGTAATGCAGTGTTAATTTAATACTCATTTACTTTCCTAATGGATGGTAATACTCTTAACTTTACACTTCCTCTTTAATACTTGTTGACCAAGAGTGTCTTGCTATGTAGTAATGTGGTGTGTTAACATTATATGGCTTAGTGTTGCAAATATTGCCCAAGTATATTTTGAGTACTGTAATTATAAGTAGCAATATAATTTTGTATATTGTATAAAATTGCATGATTGATCTTTGCATTAATTTGAATGGTAACTAACATCTTTAAAATTACAATAATGTACAGTGTAAATATTGATTTGTATGCAGCTTATTTAGGAATATATTATATTTCATTAAGTATATGAAATTTGAGTTACGTATTTTAAGAGTTTTTATCAATAGATCATGTTCGAAATTACTTTTTTATTGTGAAGAGTTATATTTAGGGATTTTTTTATGTACTCTTGTGACAACTCACAAACTCTCCACAACTTCTTTCTTAATTGTTTAATCAAAATTAGTGTAATATACTATTTTTGCAGCTGGCCAATGTTTTTTTTTTTTTCTGGGGAGACAAAGTGTAGATTACACTAGGTATAACATATTGGTAATAATTTGTCTCAGCACTTCAGTGCATGAACAGTGTGCCTTCTCCACATATAGTTCCAAATATGATTTTAGGTTAAAAATTCATTATAAAATTGAGTGGATTATCTGGTCACTTAGTCATTCCAAATTGGATAAATTGTCAGTGACCATTTTAACAGAGGAAAGTTTAATTCTTTGGTACATATCACTTTAAGACAAGTGAATAGGCATCAAAGTGCAGGTCTGAAAACATGAAATTACACATACATAATAGAAAAAGTTACCATAGTTTTACTAATTAACTTAAAATTACTCTTTACAGTGTAGTATACAGTACACACATACAGTGGACCCCCGAGTTTCGTAAACCCCGGAAATCGTACATTTATGTAAGTACGTATAATATTGTAAGTGCTTGTGGAAAAGTATTTTTGGGGGTCTGAAATAGACTAACCTACGTGACATTTTTCCTTAAGGGAGTAAATTCGTTCGGTAATGGCACTTGAGCAGACTTCAGGAGTGAAGTTTTTACGAAACTCGGGGGTCCACTGTATTGTGGCCTTTTTGTCATTAGATGCTAGTAAAGAATAATACTCTGGCTGAAATAAAGACTTTCCAACATAGAATGGTTGTGTGGCTGAGAATTTAATTTGCGTAAGTGTAGTTTAAACGAAGGTCACTTTTATACTGTGTGTGTTAAGGCAGAGTGCCTATTTCATTATCTTGTGACAGTGTACCAACTCTTTAGTAATAATGTCAGTGATAATTTATATTGGTAAGAAATAGCTTTTACCATTAGACTTTTTATGGTGTTATCAGTGGAAATATTATGTACATGTCTTTCAACTAGAATTTAAAGTATATCTGTATAATATTACAATTTATAGATATGGTTTAAGGAGGATTTTGTGCATGTAGGAAATGTGGTGAAATAACATTTATTTATTTTGCCAAAGTGTGTACAGTGGACCCCCAGAGTTCGTCATTAATTCGTTCCAGAATGCTGCTTAAGTGCCGTTACCGAACAAATTTGTTCCCATAAGGAATAATGTAAATTAGATTAGTCCTTTTAGACCCCCAAAAATACACTTACAAAAGCACTTACAAAAATACACTTACATAATCGTTCGAGTTTGGAGCAGTACGAACTCCGGGGGTCCACTGTACATAATTCTGAGGCCTTGAAGTCAGCCTCATGGATGCTCTGTACAGTGTCAGAAGTGCTGTGAATTATATGTTCACATTGACTTACTTGTCAGAGATACTGTAATTATATTTTGTTTCCCTGTGAACTAAGCCAGACTCAAATACTGTACGTCATCTGGTTGTCCAATATTGTTTTAAATGTTTATCTCCGTTCTTATAGTTAATGTTGCAGAGTGAGAACTTGACTTGCAGTAGGTTGGGGAGTTTTTTTTGTTTTAGTTTGTCACTCCAAATGCAACATCCCCCAGCAATATATGTGCCACTTTAATAATTACAATATTAACAGTGGGATACGCAAAATTTGAAGTGGCTTTAAAATCCTGTGCCAGATGATGGTTCTTTAAATGTTAAGAAAAGCATAAGTGTTACTATGTGATATTTTCACCTCTTGAGTCCTGTATACCATCAGTGCTGCTACTTTGTTATGGTAAATATCTTGGTGACTCAGGTGGCTTAGGCCAAATTGTAACATCCAGGGACTTTGTGCAACTATGAATTTCCAGCCATTAAAATCTTGTCAGATTATGACTATTTTCTGTTGCAAATCGACAGTTACAGCCTTAAAATTTAAGATACGTATATCTTTAACTACTGTGCTAGTTAGTCGTGTCTTTTAAAGTAGCTACAGCATCATTAGTAAAGCCCCAATCAACTTATTGACCAATGTAGAACATAGGTAGGCTATTTTTTTTGTACAATCCTGGCCTTAATAATTATGTCACACAATTCTAGAGAGAAACAGTTTCCCTTAATTTGAGTAGTTAGTAAAGCAGTGCTTAGTGAACAAGCAGTTTTAAAATTTTAAGCATTGTCTAAAATACTAATGTTCAAATAATGCTTCCTCATACAAGTGTACAAAAAATTGTGGTTTAGAAGCTGTGGTCAATGTGAAAGATACCAGTAGAATTTTGCTAAAATATATCTGAAGGACTTGAGTCCTGGAATGGGAAGTACAATGCCTGCACTTTAAAGGAGGGGTTTAGGATATTGGCAGTTTGGAGGGACGTCTAAACTGTCATATCTGAGCACCTCTGCAAAGACAGTGATTATGTATGAGTGATGATGAAAGTGTTGAATGATGAAAGTTTTTCTTCTTTTGGGTCACCCTGCCTCGGTGGGAAACGGCCAACGTGTTAAAAAAAAAATATCTGAAGGGTTGTAATTCTTTACCACAAAGGTCTTGACATAAGGTGTATTTCTCTCAAAAGTGGATCCATAAATTCAGACATTATATTGATGTCATTATGTTATAATGGAGATTGTCATTATTTAAGGAATATACTGCATGTGCACATAGTTACATACATACACACATGTGCAAACACACTCATACGAGAGGCTCAAACTGTGGTCTATCTTGTCCATCCTTCTGTTTATTCATTGACAGACATTTATTACGACTTTATCTGAGTTCATATATATACGTACATGCATGCGCAAACACGTGCACGTGCATACACGTATGCATATACACATGCATACACACACATGCATGCATATACATGTGCATACACACACACATTATAGTATACGTATTATAAAACACTGCATGTATAGATACTTTTTTTTACTCTAGCAGCCTATATAAATGTAAATTTCTGTTTACTGATGTAAGGTAAATTGACATATTTTGTATAGAATGCAGTAAATGTATTAACAAACTTTATGCTTTTTATTTCTCTTACATCTTATTTACAGTAGCTTTTAAAATTAATTAACATTGCAACACAAATGTATTTGATAAGATTTAGGTAGGTGTGCCCAGCCAATAAGCAGTACATTGCTCTTAAACAAAATTACAGTAGGGCCCCACTTATACAGCAGGTTAGGTTCCAGGCTACTGCTGTAAAGCAGAAATTGCTGTAAAGTGAAGCATAGCCTTTTTTCACTTTAAAATGCATATAAAAGCCTGATAACATGTTTACACTAAGAAACATTTCTAAGCAACCAATGGAATTTAGTAAGATCTCTTTCTGACTCCATGATGAGGCATCAGTGAGTAACTTCAATGCAGTGCTTAGTTCAGTTGACTGGCCTGCAGAATTTTCCAGTGCCAGTGGTATCAATGAATGGATAGAAATATTTCTAAATAAAATACATAGACTGTACAACAAACATTGTACCATAAAAACTAAACAGATCACTAGTCAATGACTAGGTTGCCCATGGCTTACACACAGCATTCTTAGATCCATAGATAAGAAACACCAGCATGAAAAGCAATATAGATGGGGATTAATAACTTAAGAACTTAGTTAAAACTATACGTCAGTCCTCACCAAACTAATAAGAAAGTCCAAGCAACTGTACTATTCAAATAAATTCACTAAAATGAGAGAAGATATAAAAAAAGGACCTGGAAGACACGGATTCAGGACACCCAAAAGTTTAACAAAACTTGAGATATTGTCCTAACCCAAACGAACTACAACTTATGCCTATTGAAACAGCTAACAAGATAAATGATTACTTCTCAACATAGGAACAAGTCTTGCTAGTAAAATTCTAAGCACCAGTACCCGAGCAAGTGATTACTTAGACGCAAACTTCCCAACATCCTTCTATCTTGCACCAACCGAGCCCACTTAAATCACCCTGATTATTAATTCACTGGAAAACAAACCAGGAAATCTATCTCAGGTACCACCACTATTGTTGAAATGAGCAGTTCATGTCCTCTCATCCATCATTACATTACACCATTAACAAATCACTAGAAACCAGCACTTTCCTGACATTACTCAAGATAGTAAGGGTTACTCCAATACACAAAGGTGGAGACCCAACAGACATAAACAATTATAGGCCAATATCTAAGTTGTGAGGGGCTCTTGATCTAGGGAATTAGATCTGTGCTCCAGTTTCCTGAATTAAGCCTGAATACCTTCCATCCCCTCCCCCCACAGGCGCTGTATAATCCCTACGGGTTTAGCACTCCACCGATTATAATAATAATAATATCTAACTTACCTTTGCTATCCAAAATCTTTGAGAAACTCATACATAAGAGATTATACTCTTATAACATCAGAAAGTATTCTCAACTCCTGCCAGTTTGGCTTTAGGCAAAACAAAAGCACAAATGACAATTATAAAAATGCTAGACCTACTTTACACATCACTTGAAAATAATAAATATCCACTAGGACTCTTTATCGACCTAAGGAAAGCTTTTGATACAGTACACCATAACATACTACATCACAAACTTGATAATTACAGTATCAAAGGTCATGCACTTGCATAAACATAGTCTTAGCTTCATAACAGACAGCATTTCATCTCTATTAAGGACACAACCTCTTCAATAAGACCTAGACATTGGCATTCCACAGGGAAGCATCCTTGACCCCCCTGCTTCCTCATATACATAAACAACCTTCCAAATGTATCGCAACAACTTAGACCCCATTCTCTTTGCTGACAACAACTTTTGCCATCTCCCACCCAGCTGTATGACCCCTGTGGTTTAGCGCTTCTTTTGATTATAATAAAAATCTCCCACCCAAATCCAGCATCAACCAACAACATTGTTAATGAGCTCTTAAAAATATCAACCAATAAACTCACACATAACATTAACAAAGCCTTCTACATTATGTTTGGGAGCAGAACAAGTAATGTCCAACTAAACATTATGATTAACAATACTCTTATTGCTAAACATAATGAAGGAAACTTTCTGGGTCTGCATTTTGACAGCAACTTGAAATTTAACACCCACATCCAACACACAAAAAAAAAGTGTCTAAAACAGTTAGGATCCTCTCCAAGATGCGTTATGTACTAAGAGCAGCCCTACTTTTATTATACTATTCGCTGATCTATCCCTACCTCACTGACGCTATTTGTGCCTGGGAGAATAGTAACTCAAAATACAGGACAACTCAAGAGAGGTTCCTTGACACTGGTGAGGGGCTTTTCATTTAGGGAATTGGATCTGTGCTCCGGTTCCCTGAATTAAGCCTGAATACCTTCCACATTCCCTCCACAGGTGCTGCATAATCATACGAGTTTAGCGCTCCCCCTTGATTATTATAATAACAATCGGGACCTAAAGCACTTTCTTGATAGTTGCAACAGGACCCATTGACATAATACTTGGCACAAATATCTCTATGACATACCTCGTGTCCAGTTTAACCCTTGTAAAAATTCAGTGTATATAAAAGGATCCAAAATCTGGAACTCCCTGCCGGAAATCTAGTCACTCGCCCAGCATCTTCATGAACTGTTTGTCATACTCCTTGCAATCAAATGCGTCCATGTATCTAAGGTTGACACTTTAATTGTAACTGTTTCTCTGTCATCCATAAATGCTCTCAGCTCATTAAGTATAAATTGTGGCATGCTTGTGTCAGAAGCCAGACACAGGTATGGTAAGATTGTTGATAGTAGAGTCAGAGTGCACATGCTGTGGATTCCATCTAACATTGGTCTCCAGATGCATGATAGAACTGATGAATTGGCTAAGCTGTATGCTTTCAAAGAGGGAGTAGATTACAATCTTGGCTTGTCAGGTAGCAGTTTGAGAACAATAATACGACTTCAATAATATAACTTCAATTGAATTTTACTGACTTAACCTGCCAAAGATACTTATAACCCAGGCAGAGCTGGGCAGTAGTGACATCCAAGAGTCTGCTTATTTTGTTGGATGCACCATAGACATGTGGCTCCTCCTTCATGATAGAATGATGATAGATGGACTGACTAGTGTCAATCTCCCTGAGTCTTAAATCACCACCACCAGATGTAGACCAAACGAAATGTAAACTTTGCCAGATGGACTATTGTCACACCCTGCATCATTATGTACTGAAGTGTGATAAAATTAATGAATTCAGAGACGACTCACTCAGAAATGTTCAAGATATGTCAAAGCATTTTATCCACAGTGGTATTACAGACCATTCTGGAAAAATACCCTGACTTTGCTCCCTGTAAATAATGCATTACCACGTGTGTGTGTGTGTGTGTGTGTGTGTGTGTGTGTGTGTGTGTGTGTGTACTCACCTATTTGTGGTTGCAGGGGTCGAGACTCAGCTCCTGGCCCTGTGTGTGTGCATGTGTGTTACCATTTTGTCCTAGGCACATGTCGATTAGACACTAGGCCTGTTGTATATGTGTGCGTGCGTGTGTGTGTGTGTGTACTCACCTAATTGTGGTTGCAGGGGTCGATACTTAGCTCCTGGCCCTGCCTCTTCACTGACTGCTACTAGGTCCTCTCTCTCCCTGCTCCATGAGTTTTATCATACCTCGTCTTAAAGCTATGTATTGTTCTTGCCTCTACTACATCACCTGTTAGACTATTCCACTTCCTGACAACTCTATGTGTGTGTGTGTGTATTAGTTACCATTTTGTCCTGTACTCACCTAGTTGTGGTTGCAGGGGTCGAGTCACAGCTTCTGGCCATCCTATGTGTGTGACCCAATTAATATTTGCACTAATAGCTCATTACAGTTGTGATCGGGTGTGGACATGTAAATGCTCATTATTTTATACTTTGTTCATGATTGTAACTATGTATAAGACATGTAGATAATTCATTACTAGTGTAACTTGTGAGTTCATTACCTTTGTACCTTGTTCAGCTATCAAAACTTTGGGGTCCAGTCCCTGGACCCATTATGTACCTATGTAATCCTTTGACTACCGCCTACAGGATGGGTATGGGGTGCATAATAAAGATATTAAACTAAAACTCTAACATCAGCTAAATATGAGAAAACTATACATATATCCATATTCTCATTGCCACAAACATATGGAAAACAATATATTCTTATTCTCAGTATCTGTAATCCTCACAACCATTAAAATATCGATTGTGTCCACGTTATAATATGCTAGAATCCTCATTATCTATAATCTAACCTGTAATTCTTAAAACAATTAACCCCTCGAGGGAAGTTCTTAGGCGCTGGTGACCAGCTCTTAATCTAGGGAATTGGATCTGTCCTCCGGTTCCCTGAATTGAGCCTGAATATGTTCCACCCCCCACATGCGCTGTATAATCCTACGGGTTTAGCACCCCCCATGATTATAATACACTAGACTGTCGTTTAACACGGTTCCGTATTGCATGTTTTGGCCATAGCACGACTGAAGAATTGAGGCATTTTTGTTTAACACAAAATTAATTAACACAGATGTGGGAGGGAAAACATTTTGAGCGCACGGTCACCCGGTTACACCAGTGAGTCAATGGGGGAGACCTACCGCCAACCGCCATCCCCCGCCACCCTCACCCCACCACCATCCTGACTTGACTTACTGACTTGACTGAATAACTTACTGACTTGACTGAATGACTTACTGACTTGACTGAATGACTTACTGACTTGACTGACTGACTGATTTACTGACTTGACTGAATAACTTACTGACTTGACTGAATAAGTTACTGACTTGACTGACTGACTGACTTGACTGAATGACTTACTGACTTGACTAAATAACTTACTGACTTGACTGAATAACTTACTGATGTGACTGACTGAATAACTTGACTGACTTACTGAATGACTTAAAGTTAGACTTTTTCACCGAAGAGGACCCTGAAACTGTGCCTAGAGCAGCTGATGCCTTACCGTCAGTTGTATAATGTACTGCAGGGTAAAATAGAACAGAAATCCATTTCAGAATTTATGTACACTCCAGTACAACCATCGACTTCAGTATCAGAACCTCTACCTCCACCTCAGCCCAGTAGGGCCACAGCATAACTCTCCACTCTCTTCACAATCATCCACAAACACAAGCACCCACAATTTAAGGTAAGAAATACTATTATTTCTGTTGCATTTGTAGTCTTAAGCAGTAAAAACAACATAATACATCATGACAATGAACTACAATTACATATTCCATTTATTTTTGTAAGATCTGTACACCCCTGTGGTTTAGCGCTTCTATTTGATTATAATAATAATAATTTGTAAGATCTGGAGGTCTAAAAAAAGTTGTTTGGCTTTTTAGGCACTCCCAGGAACGTAACCCTATTTTTTCCATAAGTTCTTCAGTTTGTCTAACACGGTGTTTTTCAGGAACGTAACAATTTAACTCGATAAAAGCCGTATAGCATGTACTAATATGATATCCAATTCTCTGGTATTCATTGTAACTCCTAATTTTATTTTTACAATCACTTATGAGACTGTACATACAAACAATTAATTACTCATTGTCTTATTAATCTTAAGATAGGCTTAAGTTTGCCCAAAATGCTCTGCATATTAAGGGGCTTTCTGCATGCACACCTCAATGTCATTCACTTTTGTACAAATATTGTATCATGCTGTAATAAAGAATCTTTAAGCTTTAATTTGTTAGTGAGCAATGAAGCTAGGCCTAAAAAAAATGCATGTGCAGTATACACATTACTTACCTTATAATATTTTCGTCCCAATAAATACCCCTTCTTCCTGTTCTGTGTGTTAGTGTGACTTTGTAAATGGTCCAAGTCGGACCGAAACGTCGTCGTAAGCTCCTCTTTTTTTTATATGTGCAGGTTGTGTGTGTATAGTTGGCTCTCTTATCATCCTCTATATTGTGCAGTTTTTCACAAATGTGATTGAGAAAAACAACATCAAAAGTTGAATAACATGTACAGCACTATGAAGGTTTTTAAATGTGCCATTCAGTTTCTTATATTCTTTTCCAGTCGCATTTACAAAAACTAGACCGTATAGAGGAGCTTTATAGGAGAGGTGACTACAAAATGTCTGGTGATGCATGGAATTAAAGATGCCATCCCCTTAACATCAAACTATTACTCCCATTACCATTATGGGTTTAGCACTTTCCCATGAATATAACAGTAATATATGGCTCAAAACTAGTTAGCTAAAAGATGAACACTTATCAACTGGGACCAAATTCTTGCAACAATTGTCATGTTCACGTGTCCTATGACCAAAGAAGTTGAATCCATTCCCAGCATTCTGGAATGGCTTGGATAACTTCCACTGACAGAGTTCCCTGGTAAGAAGCTCTGCTATGTTGTAGAAGCAGTTGCCTGGTTGGCAATACATATATAATACATAAATATAAATATATACTTAGTGATACTTACAGTGAGAGTAGGAGGTAAAACTGAAGTGAAAGCTGATATAAGTAGAATCAAAGCAACTACTAGGTGAAAGGTGGGCTAGAGAGAGAGAGTACAAGTAATAAGGAGGGGGATCTAAGAGGTATGGCATAAATTTAAGAATTAGTAAGTAAGTTTATTCAGGTACGTATACACAAATACAGTTACATAGATTATCATACATAGCAGCATGTGTGTAGAGAACCTAGGATAACCCAAAAACGTCAGACAGAGAATGTAGTGTTAGAATATAAATCAGAGTTTGTGGGTATATTAGGGTGGGTGGGAAGAGGAGTGAATGGTGGAACGATGAGATAGAGGATGGTAAGGGAGAGAAAGCATACAATTTTTTTTTAAATATGCAAGCGATATAGAGAGAGCCGGGTGTAAAGAGAGTTAAAAAAAAAGTTAAAAGGGTGGTGATGGAGTGCAAGAGGAGAACCAATGAGAGAGTTAGATTTTATGGAAAAAAAAAATGCCAAGAACTAGAAACGTTTTTGAGCGATATTAATAAGCTGAGAAAGCCTAGGGTACAAAGGAGGGAGGCCATTAGATGGGGAGGTGGAGTTACTGGTAGAGTTATTATTGAAAGAATTAAGGATAAGACAGAACACAGGATTTCAGAGGAATAAGGGGGTTTCAGAAAAGTTAGGGGATATGTAGACCAAGTGTTTAAATAGAAACATAAGTGAGCAATACTTATAAAAGTATGGAAAGTTTTGTTGCATTTATAGGTTTAGAAAAGGCATTATTATAATAAAAAATGAAGCGCTAAACCTACAAGGGTTATACAGCGCAGCAGGTAGTGGTGGGAACAGTTCCGCTAACCGCTAATTAGCGGGAAGTAACTTTTTGTTTAGCGGATTAGCGTTTCCGCTAACTTCGGAAACCGTTAGAGGACCAATTACCTTCCGCTAACTTTGAGTCCACTACAAAAAAAAATATACGTTGTTGGTAGTGGTAAAACAACGGTGGCACTAGCGTCCGTCAGTCTGTGTTGGACACAAAGACTGTGGACCTATTGGTTTAGCGCTTCCATTTGATTATAATAATAATGTGGACCTATTCGTCTGCAACACGCTACGCTGCATGTATAGTGGAATCCCTCCACCTTCGTCAGGTTGACGCTGAGCCACAACAATACTCCGTCAGGCTGATCAAGACGCTGAGCCCCAGCAAGACTCCGTCAGGCTGATCAAGACGCTGAGCCACAGCAAGACTCCGTCAGGCTGATCAAGACGCTGAGCCACAGCAAGACTCCGTCAGGCTGATCAAGACGCTGAGCCCCAGCAAGACTCCGTCAGGCTGATCAAGACGCTGAGCCCCAGCAAGACTCCGTCAGGCTGATCAAGACGCTGAGCCACAGCAAGACTCCGTCAGGCTGATCAAGACGCTGAGCCCCAGCAAGACTCCGTCAGGCTGATCAAGACGCTGAGCCCCAGCAAGACTCCGTCAGGCTGATCAAGACGCTGAGCCCCAACAAGACGTCCATGTCCCGCCACACACTGGCCACCAGGATTTTGGTCAGCCATAAACAGCTGGAGGAGTATAAGGTATTTATGAGTTACAAGCGCTTATTAAACTACTACTATAGCTTTTTTTATATTTTCTTAATTTTGGTGGGTATTGCAAGTTATGACAGTTTATAAGTACAGTACCTGTCCCAGTTTTGTAAAGTAACCAAGTAACACTACCTCACTACTCTACTTTAGTAATTTTTCTCGGTGTTTACTTTTCAAAAATTGCTGATGATGTAACGAGTAACGTATCGTTACCAGATTGTAGTGAAGTAAATGTAATAACAGACTTCATTACTTAAGTAAAAGTAGTGAGCAATTTCAGTACTTTTTAAAAAGTAAATACCAAAAAAAGTTACTTAAGTACAGTACTCAAGTAGTTTTACTTGGTTACTTTACAACACTGGTACTTGTACTCGAGTATTAAAGATGAGTACTGTTTGCAACACTTGACCTTTCCATTAGCCTAAAAAAATTAAAAAAAATTCACTTTTTATCAGTTTTCTTTATTTTGGGGCAATATTGTCTCATTAAAACCTTTACGTTTACAATTTCCGTGGTGGTGCTGTGCGGGTTTTCAGTTTTTTCAATCATAGTTTTCCAGGTCTGTCCTAAAAATCTTAAAAGTAAAAGACCAAAAAAATGGTAGAGGAGGTTTTGAGTATTAGTGGCTTGGACATTCAACATACTTGTGGGATCACTTCAGAAAGAGTTATGGCAAGTGTGTTTCATGATTTTACACGCTGTCGGAATGTCAACAAGCTAACATGAAGGAATTCAGGGAAAAGTGGTGGTAGTATTGCAGTTCAGAGGGTCATCTGAACTGTGATGTCGGCACTCTTCTACCAAGACAGTGACTGAATGATGGTGAAAGCGTTTCATCTTTTTTTTGGGGGTCACCCTACCTCTGTGGAAGACTGCCGGCGTGTTACAAAAAAATAAAACTCTCTCTGGAAGTAACTGAGAGAGAGAAGTTGCTTTGAACGGTTTAATGACACTAGCGCGGACTATAAGTCATTATTTAGGTACAGGTATACATCAGTACAATTATCATACATAGTAACATATGTGTAAATTACTTAAAATAACCCCAAAAAAGTCAGTTATTTATTTCCATTGGGTTCCTAAAACGGATTGTGCCGCCCAGGAATCAAACCCTAGTTGCAACACTGGGGACTCTAGCACTACACCATTATTACATTTTAATAACTTTAATTTTGTTAAAAATGCTCACAAATAATTTCAATTATGGTCTCTAGTGCACTTGGCTCACACACTGAGGTCCGTGGTTCGATCCCCGGTACGGGTGAAAATATTAGGACGTGTTTCCTTAAGGTACCTGCTGTCCCTGTTCACGTAGCAGTAAGTAGGTACCTGGGTGTAAGCCACTATCGCATCCTGGATACCTGCAGTATACCTGGAGGGGGTTTCGGGGGACAACGCCCCCATGGCCCGATCCGTGACCAGGCCTAGTGGTGGCTCAGGGCCTGATCATCCAGGCTGTTAGTGCTGGTCGCACGTAAACCGACGTACGAACCACAGCTCGGCTGGTCAGGTACTGACTTTAGGTACCTGTCCAGCGCCTTCTTGAATACAGCCAGGGGTCTATTGGTAATCCCCCCTCATGTATGCTGGGAGGCAGTTGAACAGTCTTGGGCCCCTCACACTTACTGTGTTGTCTCTTAATGTACTCGTGGCGCCTCTGCTTTTCATTGGGGGAATGTTACATCTCCTGACGAGTTTTTTGTTTTCGTAGGGAGTGATTTTCATGTGCAGATTTGGGACTAGTCTCTCTAGGATTTTCCAAGTGTATATTATCATGTATCTTTCTCGCCTGTGTTCCAAGGGGTACAAATAAAGGGACTTCAACCGTTCCCAGTAATTTAGGTCCCTTTTCATCCTTATTTGTGCCGTGAAAGTTCTCTGTATATTCTCAAGGTCTGCAATTTCGCCTACCTTGAAAAGGGCTGTTAGTGTACAGCAATATTCCAGCCTAGAGAGAACAAGCGATTTGAAGATAATCATTATGGGTTTGGCGTCCCTAGTTCTGAAGGTTCTCATTATCCATCCTATCATTTTCCTAGCAGATGTGGTAGATACATTGTTGTGATCTTTGAAAGTGAGATTCTCTGACATTATCACTCCCAGGTCCTTCACATTAGTTTTTCGCTCTACTGTATGGTTGGAATTTGTTTTATACTCCGATACAGCTTTTATTTCTTCGAGTTTTCCATATCAGAGTAATTGAACTTCATATTGTTTTCTGCGGCCCATTTAATGATTTGGTTGATGTCTGCTTGGAGATTTGCAGTGTCTTCGATGGATGACACTGCCATATAAATTCGGGTGTCATTCGCAAAGGACACGGTGCTGTGGCTAACATCTCTGTCTATGTCAGATATGAGGATGAGGAAAAGGATGGGGGCGAGTACTGTGCCTTGTGGAACAGAGTATACTGTAGCCGCCTCTGAATTTACTGTTTACTATTATTCGTTATATTCTATTAGGAAGTTATAGAACCGTCAACCGACTTTTCCTGTTATTCCTTTATCATTCATTTTGTGTGCTATTACACCATGATCTCACTTGTCGAAGGCTTTCGCAAAGTCTGTGTATACTACATCTGCATTGTGTTTGTCCTCCAGAGCATCCAAGACCATATCATAGTGGTCCAGTAGTTGGGATAGGCAGGAGCGACCAACTGTAAACCCATGCTGTCCTGGGTTGTGCAACTGATGGCTATCTAAGTGGGTGGCGATCTTGCTTCTTAGAACACTTTCAAAGATTTTTATCATGTGGCATGTTAGTGCTGCCTGTCTGTAATTCTTTGCAATTGCTTTACTGCCACCTCTGTGAAGTAGGGCTATAGAGACTGTGGGTTGACCCCTGTGTCCATGCTCCCTCTCAATAGAATACTTAAGGCACGTGGAAGGGGCTTCTTGCAGTTCTTGATGAAGGAGGAGGAGGTGTTGATTCGCCGGGAATTCTCCCGGCCCGGGTCTATTCCAGATGGCGACCCGGCTCCGGCTCCCTGTCGTGGGAGTATCAGAGACCTACGTCTCCCATGGGAGGAGGTACAAGGACCCCCTCATCGTTGGGACCAACCGTCCCCAGGCCTAGCCACATTCCCCACCAGCACGGGGCTGGTAGGGAGAAGCTAGGCCTCTCTGGTCTGCCATCTTAATGAACACGGAGGACAAAATTAACGTAATTTGCCTGAAATGCTCAGCATAACAAGGGGCTTTCTATATAGTAGTATGTCATGGATGTCAGCTAGGACTGTATACCTTGTGTATGTATTGTAAAAATAAAGATTATTATTATTATTAAAAATCATTTATAACACTTATGCTTTTAAATAATTGATATTAACTCTTAATGATTATTAATAATTAACTTTATTAATGTGATACCTGAAGGATGTTCTGGGGGTCAATGCCCCCGCGGCCCGGTCTATGACCAGGCTTCGCTGAGGAGTTCTGAGTTTTACCGTGAATCATGTCCCAGTTTTTCAGGTGTCAGAACATACATAACACATCTGGGCGTATTTCTTAGGAGAAGAAAGTTGTGTTTGTTAGCTATTTCTTATTTGATAGTAATTAACATTAATGACAAGATGCTTGACTATTAGTGATAGGGGTTTAGTAAGAGTGTAGTGGAAGCGGCTTATAGGGGACTGGGGGGTGTAGTGGTGGTGATAGTTGTAGTTGTGCTGGTGGTAGTAGTGGTGATAGTTGTGGTGGTGGTGGTGATAGTTGTGGTGGTGGTGGAGGTGATAGTTGTGGTGGTGGTAGTAGTAGTGGTGGTGGTAGTAGTGGTGATAGTTGTGGTGGTAATGGTGGTGGTGGTGATAGTTGTGGTGGTGGTAGTAGTGGTGGTAGTGGTGGTAGTAGTAGTGGTGGTAGTTTTTATGTTGTAGTATTACATAATGCAGTAGATGTGTAGTTAGTGATAGTGGGTGTGGTAGTAGTAGGTAGTAGTGGGATAGTGGCTGTATAGGTGGTAGCTGGGAGTAGTGGTGGTGATAGTGTAGTGTGTGGTGGTAGTAGTGGTGAATTGGGTGGTGGTGGTGATAGTTGTGGTGGTGGTAGGTGAGAGTGTGGAGGTGGTTAGTAGCTGGTGGTGGTTAGTGGTACTAGCTTCTGGTGGTCATCGGTGGTCGCAGTGGTATGTCTGTGGTCGTGCCCTAGTGGCTGGCTAGTGGTGCGTTTCGTGTGTGTGGTTGTGTAGTGTGGTGTGTACTGTGTGTGCTGTGGTGTAGTGTAGTGTGGTGTAGTAGTGTGTGCGTAGTAGTGTGTCATTGTGCTAGCTATGCTGGTGTAGTGTGGTTAGTAGTGGTAGTAGTCTGGTGGTTAGTGAGTAAGTAGCTACTACAGTGTCGTGCTGGGTGTAGTTAATGAGCAATACGGAAGTGTAACTAATAATGGAACGTTCCTCTCCCTATGCTACTCTATTCTCTCTTCCACCCCTCTTCCCCATTCTCTCTTTGTCCCTCTCGCTCTCTCTCTCTCCCTTTCCCTTATCCTCTCTCTCCTCTCTCTTCTGTCTGTCTGTCTGTCTGTCTCTCTCTCTCTCTCTCTCTCTCTCTCTCTCTCTCTCTCTCTCTCAGGAAAAGCAAGAATATCTTCCCACATAACCAGTTTAATATGATTTTGAATGACAAACTATTTTCGCACGTAATAAATAATAATAATAAATTATTTCTATGCTATTATTGTTAATTATTTTCCAGGTTGTGATTTTCTTTGGTCTTGTGTTTATACACATATTACAATGATGAAAGTCACGTTAGTTATTCATCTTATCTTTAAATCATCATATTGTAACTCAGTTACTTGTTTAAATAATTCTATTCTACTTGATTACTTTAGAAATTATCTTCTTGGATTGAAATTATTTCGCTATAATTTAAAATTCATTTACACCAGTTGCCCCTGTTCACCTAGCAGTAAATAGGTACCTGGGTGCTAGTCGACTGTTGTGGGTGGCATCCTGTGAAAGGTGAGATGTGTAAGGTCCCGGCCTGTTAGCTCAGTTGGTTAGAGCGCCGTGCTAATAACGCGGATGTCGTGGGTTCGATCCCCATACGGGCCAGTATGTTTTAACGGTGCCCCGTGGCCTGGTCGCTTCACACGGCGAGGGTCTGCGTTCGATTCCCATCGCTGGTAGAAACATTAGTTGTCTATGTTCACCCATCAGTAAAATGGGTACCTGGGTGTTAGTCGACTGGTGTGGGTCGCATCCTGGGACAAGGACCTAATTTGCCCGAAATGCTCAGCATAACAAGGGGCTTTCTATATAGTAGTATGTCATTGATGTCAGCTAGGACTGTATACCTTGTACATGTACTTGTAGTAAATAAAGATATTATTATTATTATTATTAAGACTCCCCCCAATGGTGCAACACTTTTTCAAGGTCCCAAGACTCACCCCAGCGGCGCAACACTTTTTCAAGGTCCCAAAACTCTCCCCAGCGGCGCAACACTTTTTTAAGGCCCCAAGACTCACCCCAGCGGCGCAACACTTATTCAAGGCCCCAAGACTCACTCCAGCGGCGCAACACTTATTCAAGGCCCCAAGACTCACTCCAGCGGCGCAACACTTTTTCAAGGCCCTAAGACTCACCCCAGCGGCGCAACACTTATTCAAGGCCCCAAGACTCACCCCAGCGGCGCAACACTTTTTCAAGGTCCCTAGACTCACCCCAGCGACGCAACACTTTTTCAAGGTCCCAAGACTCACCCCAGCGGCGCAACACTTTTTCAAGGTCCCTAGACTCACCCCAGCGACGCAACACTTTTTCAAGGTCCCAAGACTCACCCCAGCGGCGCAACACTTTTTCAAGGTCCCAAGACTCACCCCAGCGGCGCAACACTTACTGCGTCTTTCCATTATGAATAATTAAGATGTAGCCAAAACGAAGAAGTGTAACAAAGCCAGAGCGAAACATCGTGTGTAAAAAAAGGTTTGCTACATACAAAGATTTTTTAACCATATCTTAATGCACTTCCCGTTAAGGACTAACAATTGTCTGACTCGAATCTAGAAGACAAACAGAATGCAGATGTTATATACATAGACTTTGCAAAAGCCTTTGATAAGTGTGGCCATGGTGTGATAGCACACAAAATGCGTGAAAAAGGAATAACAGGAAAAGTTGGTAGATGGATCTATAATTTCCTAACAAGTAGAACACAAAGAGTAGTAGTCAACAGAGTAAAGTCTGAGGCGGCTACGGTGAAAAGCTCTGTTCCACAAGGCACAGTACTTGCTCCCATCCTGTTCCTCATCCTTATATCGGATATAGACAGGGATATCAGCCACAGTGCTGTGTCTTCCTTTGCAGATGACACCCGAATCTGCATGACAGTGTCCACCGTTGAAGACACTGCAAGACTCCAAGCTGATATCAACCAAATCTTTAAATGGGCTGCAGAAAACAATATGAAGTTCAATGATGAGAAATTTCAATTACTCTGATATGGAAAACGTGAGGAAATTAAAATCTCATCGGAGTACAAAACAAATTCCAACCACACAATAGAGCGAAAAATTAATGTCAAAGACCTGGGAGTGATCATGACAGAGGATCTCACCTTCAAGGACCATAACACTGTAGCAATCGCATCTGCCAGAAAAATGACAGGATGGATAATGAGAACCTTCAAAACCAGGGATGCCAAGCCCATGTTGACACTTTTCAGGTCGCTTGTTCTATCTAGGCTGGAATATTGCTGCACACTAACTGCAACTGTCAAAGCAGGTGAAATTGCTGACCTAGAAAATGTACAGAGAACCTTCACGGCACGCATAACTGCAATAAACCACCTCAATTACCGGGAACGCTTGAAGTTCCTAAACCTGTACTCCCTGGAACGCAGGCGGGAGAGATACATTATTATATACACTTGGAAAATCCCACAGGAATTAGTACCAAACTTGCACACGAGTGTCACTTCCTACGAAAGCAAAAAAACTCGGCAGGCGATGTAACATCCCCCCAATGAAAAGCAGGGGTGCCACTAGCACGTTGAGAGACAACACAATAAGTGTCAGGGGCCCAAGACTGTTCAACTGCCACCCAGCATACACAAGGGGGATTGCCAATAGACCCCTGGCTGTCTTCAAGCAGGCACTTGACAGACACCTAAAGTCGGTGCCTGACCAGCCAGGCTGTGGTTCGTACGTTGCACTGCGTGCGTCCAGCAGTAACAGCCTGGTTGATTAGGCTCTGTTCCAACATGAGGCCTGGTCACAGACCGGGCCGCAGGGGCGTTGACCCCTGGAACTCTCTCCAGGTAAACTCCAGGTAAACACATCCATCAACACCAAAGTATCACATTTAAAGGTACAGCACTAAACCTGTAAGAGTTGGGGGTGATGGGAGGCCATCAGGTTCCACCCAAGGAAGAAAAAGTCCAGTTTCTTGAATCAAGAGCCCCTTACGCGGCATCAAGGGTTCTCCCTGGAGAGGAGAGGGCGCCAGTGGGAAAACTTCAGCATTCTTTGAGTGTGAATGTTGTTCTTACACAGGACTTAAGTGTTGCGTCAACACTGCTATTATTAGAAGGCAAGCAGCCAGCAGGGCTCTTCAAACACTTGTCCAGAAATTCATAGTGTGTGTATAGTACCTCTGCTGCTTGTCTGACCTTCAATGACTTTTTTTTAGCTACTTGTCTTCAAGACTAGTCTCGACTTCAAAATCAAGATACCGAAGGAGACGTTTCGCCACTGTCCTTATTGTGCATTTTACTCTTATTCCCAAAATCTGTGGGTAATAACATCCTTGTATAACTAGAGTTATTCCATGTGATACCTTAATGAGGCTGCGGTAACCACCGGCTTCGTTCCCTTAATGACTGGGACACTCCTGGTGTTTCCACAATGAACTAACTGCTTTGTTAACTTAAAGGCCTCTTTGTCACTGCTGGTGATCCCTTATTAGCAATGCAGTCACTGTTTATTTGATTTGATTCACAAGGCACTAGACTCATTTGGTTATCCAACTATCTCTCCACAATCCATTTCTCATTAAATTCACACTAATTCTCGTGACTAATTCACTAATATGCATAAATAATCACAAATCAATTAAAATTATTCAAAGTATTTTTCACATTCTGGAATCCAACTCCATTATTCGTTGTGTCATCAGCCGTGTCAGTAAATTTAGACGAAAGTATAAATATCCCTGGTTTTTTTTTATGCTAATAGATGCTGGATTCTTAGGCAAGTACCCTGCAGGAAGACTGGCACCCCCCTCCCCCTCCAGAGAAATAGATCAAACACTTAGCACAAACCACTCTACCCAGACCACCTCGGACCACCAGCAGCAACAGCCTGGTTGACCAGGTAAGCACTAGACTAGCCTGGCCTATAGCCGGGCCCCGTGAGTAAATAAAAAAACTCTCGGAACTCATCAAAGGTATATCAAAGTACCTCGTAAAGGTAACCCAGATGCTGGACTCAAATCGTAAAGGTGGGAAGTACAGTGCCGGTAGTCTAAAAGAGGTGATGATGCTGTAGTTCAGTCATCTGAATGTTGATATCAGGACACTTCTGGCAAGACAGCGGGGGATGGGGGGGGGAGAAAAAGGGAGCACAATAACTGCTTGTGTTGCCTTCGAGGTGCTGGAGTAACTGACGTGTTCCCTTAAAAACATTAAGGTAGCAAACAGGTCGAGTCTCCCGTTCCTTTGTTTTCTCAGCTGAACCATTTATTTCAAAATTGTTTGGCGTTTTCTTAAGAGATTTTGGTCAACCTTGCTGAAGAATAGTTTGTTTTTGACAGTGTATATACGCACTGCTGTTTAGACAGTGTATATGCGCACTGCTGTTTAGACAGTGTATATGCGCACTGCTGTTTTGACAGTGTATATGCGCACTGCTGTTTAGACAGTGTATATGCGCACTGCTGTTTAGACAGTGTATATGCGCACTGCTGTTTTGACAGGATATATGCGCACTGGTCTTGAGTGTATATGCGCACTGCTGTTTTAACAGTGTATATGCGCACTGCTGTTTTAAGTGTATATGCGCACTGCTGTTTTAAATGTATATGCGCACTGCTGTTTTGACAGTGTATATGCGCACTGTTGTTTTGACAGTGTATATACGCACTGTTGTTTTGACTGTATATGCGCACTGCTGTTTTAACAGTATATGCGCACTTTTTTTGACTGTATATGCGCACTTTTTTGACTGTATATGCGCACTGTTGTTTTAACAGTGTATATGCGCACTGTTGTTTTGACAGTGTATATGCGCACTGTTGTTTTGACAGTGTATATGCGCACTGTTGTTTTGACAGTGTATATGCGCACTGTTGTTTTAACAGCGTATATGCGCACTGTTGTTTTGACAGTGTATATGGGCACTGTTGTTTTGATGGTATATATGCACTTGATTTTAATGCTGTGTTTTAATTTACTTAGTTTCTTGTATCATTATACCAACAATCCGGTCTCAAACCAAGCCTCCTGGTTGATGGTCTGATCATTCAGGCTGTTGTTCACTGCATTCAGTCCGGCTCAGGCACTACAGCCTGCCTGATAAATATTTCTTTCGTGAGATCTATTGTCAATTTACCCTACACTTGTTAGATACTAAAAAGTCATTGACAGTTTTTGCTTAGTGAGTTATCGCCTAATGTTTTTTTTTTAAGAGTATTTTGCCCTGTCTATCATGCCTCCCACTCTCTTAGGGAGTAATTTCTGTTACAGATTTGGAGCTGGTTCCTCCAGCAGTGCACTCCAGTGCACTGGAAGGTATTAGAGCATTCCCAGTAATTTAGTTGCTTAAATTTATACGGACGTGAAGTTTTACTGTATATTCTCCAGATGTGCATTTTTTCTGCCTTAAACGAGTCTTAGACAAGTGCATTATTCCAGGTCAAGAGTACAAGTGGAAGAGTGTTATCACTGGCTTGGCATGTCTTACTTTATCCACTCTACCATTTTCTTTGTTCTTGTCATAGTAATACTTTTTGTGTTCCGCTCTATATACAGTTAGTAGTTTGAGAACAATAATACGAAAAGAATTTCAACTGAACTTTATTGACTTAAGACTTAGGGAGATTGACACCAGTCAGTCCATCTATCATCATTCTATCATGCAGGAGGAGCCACATGTCTATGGTGCATCCAACAAAATAAGCAGACTCTTGGATGTCACTACCGCCCGCCTCCGGCTGGGTTACAAGTATCTTTGGCAGGTTAAATCACCACCACCCCTATTGTTACACCCTGCGTCATTATGTACTGGAGTGCGATAAAATTAATGAATTCAGAGACAACTCACTCAGAAATGTTCAAGAAATGGCAAAGTATTTTATCCACAGTGGTATATTACAGACCATTCTGGAGAAATACCATGACTTTGCTCCCTGTAAATAAAGCATTACCACGTGTGTGTGTGTGTGTGTGTGCTTGGTTTTGTATATATGTTTGTATGCTCGTGTGTGTGTGTATGTGCGTGTGCCGTCGTGTGTGTGTGCACGCGTGCTGGTATGTGTGCACGCGTGCTGGTATGTGTGCACGCTCGTGTGTGTGTGCGCTCGTGTGGGTGTATGACCCACTTAATATTTGTATTTATAACTCATTACAATTGTGACCGGGTGTGGACGTGTCAGTGGCTCATTACTTTGTAATTTGTTCATGATTGTAACCATGTATAGGAGTGTAGATGGTTCTTTACCTTGTAACTTGCCATGATTGTGACCAGATCTACCTGGAGTTCATTACCTTTGTAACTAGTTCATCTATCATAACTTTGGGGTCCAGTCCCTGGACCCATTATGTACCTCTGTAATCTTCTGACTATCGCCCACAGGATGGGTATGAGGTGCATAATAAAGATATTAAACTAACTCTATACACAAGTATGATACATTTTGTGCTCTGTTAAAGTTTTTTATTTCTTTAGTTTTCCAGTAGTGGAATAGCTGAATTTTGTCGTAGGTGAGCATGAAGTTTTCTATGACCCACTGGAAGATTTGTTGACATTAGGAGATTTGCTGTGACACTTATAAATTCTAGTATTGTCTGCGAAGGATGTTGCAGTGCTGAATCATATATTTATAAAAGATATATATCAGACACGAGAACGAGAAAGAACGAGCGAATACTGAGGCTCAAGGAACAGAGCTCTTTACTAAGACGATCCTCATTTAAATTTACTGACTATTATCTATCATGTTTGATTAGGTTTTGGAGCCTAGATTTCCTGATGCCCGAATCGTCTCTAGGGAATCAAGGATGATAAAATAAATACCAACCCTATGGTTAAAGTTCACATCATCTCATTAATGTGCTGCAAATAATACTAGCAAAGTTTTTTTTCATCTGTCTGTGTCTCTGTGTCTGTCTGTTTCTAACTAGCTAGGAGAAAGTTAATGAGGAATCCAACCTTACCTCCCTCACCCCCACCCTCACCCTCGTGGACCTTCTGGTCCTGACAAGGAACACGGAATCTAATCCCTTGTGTTATTCAAGAGTGCCATCTGGAGGAGTGTGTGTGTGTGTGTGTGTGTTTGTTTGTTTTGTGGTTAGATGATAACCTGACTCGCTGTACGACGTGACGCACAGAAACAAGCGGAAATACTTACGTGTTTAGCCTGCGACGGGAAATAGCGCGGAAGCTCATCTGGATCACAGAGAAAGAAGGGATGAGATGTTTCCTCTGAGTGCGTTGATGGTTACGTTGAGTGCGTTGATGGTTACGTTGGGTGGGTTGATGGTTACGTTGAGTGCGTTGATGGTTACGTTGAGTGCGTTGATGGTTACGTTGAGTGCGTTGATGGTTACGTTGGGTGGGTTGATGGTTACGTTGAGTGCGTTGATGGTTACGTTGAGTGCGTTGATGGTTACGTTGAGTGCGTTGATGGTTACGTTGAGTGCGTTGATGGTTACGTTGAGTGCGTTTATGGTTACGTTGAGTGCGTTGATGGTTACGTTGAGTGCGTTGATGGTTACGTTGAGTGCGCGTTGATATTCGGTGCTAGACTCGTTGATCATATCTTTAAAGTGCAGTTATCTTAGCGGCAATCGTTTCCGTAAGTGTTTGGAGCACGATGAAAAACCACGAACGCTATCTCCTATCCTGGAAACATTGAGAAAATAGGTTAGTCATCCGTAGGTTAAGACTCCAGCACCCAGGTTCCCATGATCCGAGAAAGGTATAAAAGTATTGCATAACTCCAGTATCCTGTGTCTCAATTCACGCAAAATGAGTAGTGCAGAGTGCGGGCATAAGTATCTAATACAGTTGAAGATTAACACTGAAGATTTGAAGTGAACCAGAAGAAGCTTTCACAAGTTATCACATGGAAACTAATTTCCTAGTTCAATACAAACGGTAAACTAGGACATACACAGCCCAACACAAGTTAAAATTTTCCAGCAAAAAAGACCAGCTTGAAAATATTCAAGCCAAACTGAAGAGGAATTATGTAGTTATCTCACATGAATTAATATCCCATAATGCACCAACGCTAAGTTTAAAGCCGCTCGGAAGTTGCATTATCAAGTTATCGGGTCGAAGATTTGTAGCCAGTCGGATGAGGAACCCTCAATTATCTCATCAAAACCAGAATTTCATTTTTCCCCAATTCAATAAAAACTGGCAATTTGTAACTTATGCCCAAAATCAGTCCAAGCTTTTCTCTAAGCCTGACCAGCGATTAATAGTTAATAACTTTCATGTAGGCGTTGGACACATAGCATACTGTGTTAGAACGGTGGTGAGAGCCCACAGACATCACCAGTACATGAAAATTACATTATATAGATTTAACGTAGAAGAACTCAGTACAGTCGAACACTGACTTCTGATCACCAGAAACATTCTCCAGTTATTTCATGAAACAGTAATAAAATTGGCACATTAAAAACTTGCTCAAGGGAGAAAACTTCGTTTGAAGAAAACACGTCAGCAGTGAAAGCTTAAAGCTGACCAGACGACACATTCTTCAGAATCCAACAATTTCAAGGTTGTCAGCCAGACCACGGAGCAGGTGGGGTTTTTAATCTACGCCACGGGTTCAAACCCCACCGTTCCGTGGTTTGTTTGTGATCGTGTTATTACGAGTCCGAGTGTTATCAATCAGGACAAAAAATGTTTCGTCTATTTTGTAAAATAAGTCAGCCATTAAAAACTGATGCTGTTCAGAATAAGAATACTTTAGGTAATTACTGAAAAATATTACTGAAATTAAAAGTGGCTATATAGCACCCACACTCCGCCAACATTGTAATAATGTTGGTAGAATTACCGATAATGTGTTAGGTAAAAGACAAATATGCAACTAATGCGAGATTTTATTGTGGCAACGTTTCGCTCTCCAGGAGCTTTGTCAAGCCGTTGCCAAGTAACAGCTTGATAAAGCTCGAGGAGAGCGAAACGTTGCCACAGTAAAATGTCACATTAGTTGCACTTGTGTCCTTTTGCCTCACACTGCCAACATTCAGTGTTAAAAGTTTGAAGTCTACCAGACGAGGCTTTCTAAGGTAATCGCTTGGAAGTCAAAATCGGGAATGACTCACTGAAAATAAAGCAGAGATCGTCTGTACGATGCCAACTGTTCCATGAACCTTGCCCTAGTTATAGTCCACCTGGGTTGAAAATTTGAAGCCGATCGAATAAGACGTTCATAAGTTAACAACGAAATCTTTGGAGAAACTTAGCGGAAAAAAACCGTATCCATGGGTGATGACCGGTGTCTCCACTAACTAGGTAAATTAAGCTTGACAAGATTGATATCTGTCACTTGTATTGTAAATTATTTACCAGAATTAAAGTCAGAAACTTTAAACTTTTTCAGATTATCTTGCTAAACTTAATCAAGATCACCCCAGTACTAACAAAATCATTTTTTTTTTTTTTTTATTTATTTTTTTTTATTTATTTTATTTTTAAAACACCTGCTGTCATTATTCATCTAGTAGTAAATAGGTACCTGGGTGTTAGTCGACTGGTGTGGGTCGCATCCTGGGACAAAACCTGCATAACAAGGGGCTTTCTATATAGTATGTTATTGATGTCAGCTATGGTCTGTATAAGTTGTATCATGTACTTGTAGAAGTAAAGATTATTATTATTATTCTCTCAAAAGACAGGCAGACCTACGGTAGTGCAGCGAGGCAGCCACTGGACCAGTCCAGGCCTATTTATTTGTGGAATACTCTGAAACTTAATAATTAACAGATTTTACTTCCTGGTCAAATACGGTTGAGATATGAAGATGGTATTTTTCGTTTGTCCAAAATAACAAAATTCTGAGAGCTTCTTAGATAAATAATTTCTTGCCTTCCATTAAACTCAGATACAATGGGAAATAGAAAACATTTGTTTTTTAACATTGTGTGTGTCATCAAAGTTTTATAGATGAAATAAAAATACGTATTTCCATAGACCAACATTACTAACAGTAAGTCGTCTTAATAGCTTATTTTCCTGCTACAAAAATAATTTGACGCGGTGTTGGCGCCTATACGAGTACTGCAGTGAATGCTGTGTCCACTGATGCTACTTACTGATATAATAACAGGAAACCTGTTAAGGGTATCCCTTAGGGAATACCAAATAATATACAATGCTGACAATAATAAAGTCACCGAGGTTAGGTCAGTGAGGTCAGGTCACCGATATCAGGTCACGAAGATCAAGTGACGGATTTCAGGTCACCTTAAAAAGTGATGCAAGTCCTGATGAGCCCAGCTGGTTAGGCTATTGAAGGAGCGACGAGAGAGAGAGAGAGAGAGAGAGAGAGAGAGAGAGAGAGAGAGAGAGAGAGAGAGAGAGAGAGAGAGGCAGGAGTGGAATGACTATTAACTGTAGTAACACTGGTGGCCAGTTTTGATACCTTGATGTTCCATCCCTCCCTCCTCCCTCCCTCCCTCTTCCATCCCACTATTCCTCCCTCTCACACCTGTACAAACACCATCCTGATGTTCTGGACCCACACCAGACCAACCAAAACAATTACTCATGACTTATTAAAATAAGGCCCCCTCCCCGGCTTAATTATCTTATTAAAAAAAAAAGTTGGGTAAATAAGCAAAAACTTTTATATACAATGAACCACAATTATGGCACTGAAATTGTATGAGGAACCTGGGACAACTGGTGCCTCCCTGGCACTCCTGTGTGTGTTTGATGTAAGGGCATTCATGCCCAGGCTAACGGCATACCTCACACACACTTAAATAAAGTTAGTTTAGATGTACATGTATATCAAAGGCCACACTCCAGTGGTGGACAGAGCCAGGTGCTCTACCAGACCAGTGGTGGACAGCCAGGTGCTCTACCAGACCAGTGGTGGACAGAGCCAGGTGCTCTACCAGACCAGTGGTGGACAGAGCCAGGTGCTCTACCAGACCTGTGGTGGACAGAGCCAGGTGTTCTACCAGACCAGTGGTGGACAGAGCCAGGTGTTCTACCAGACCAGTGGTGGACAGAGCCAGGTGCTCTACCAGACCAGTGGTGGACAGAGTCAGGTGCTCTACCAGACCAGTGGTGGACAGAGTCAGGTGCTCTACCAGACCAGTGGTGGACAGAGCCAGGTGCTCTACCAGACCAGTGGCGGACAGTCAGGTGCTCTACCAGACCAGTGGTGGACAGAGCCAGGTGCTCTACCAGACCAGTGGCGGACAGAGCCAGGTGTTCTACCAGACCAGTGGTGGACAGCCAGGTGCTCTTAAGATGCCCATAATGAGCCACCTAACGGAGTCATAATATAATTAATGACCCGCGTCAAGTGATTGTTTTCTAATACGTTAACCACAACAACATACTCAACCATACTACTGTGAAACGGAAGCTTGTTAAACGTTGTGCACTCTGGCAGGATTGCCAGTCTTTTCTTACCATCTAGATATTCCCGGTACGAGTGGAAACACCTGGCGTGTTTCCTTAAAACACCCGCTGTCCCTGTTCACCTAGCAGTAAATAGGTACCTGGGTGTTAGTCGATTGGTGTGGGTCGCATCCTGGGCACAAAATTAATTTAATTTGCCCGAAATGCTCTGCATAAAATGTATACCTTGTTCACGTACTTGTAGAAATAAAGATTATTATTATTATTATTAACAGCAAGTAATTATTACAGGTTTATGCTAATACTTATTCGTAAAAATGCGCTAGACCCGAGAGGGTCTTGCAGTGCTGTGTATATAAGAAGAACAAACAATATGAGAAAAATCAATGATTGTACAATAATTTAATGTGCTTTGAATAGTTCTTATGTGTGTAAGTTTTCTTTTAAATATAAGAAGCTTGGTTTGAGATCTGGACTTGGGGGGCGATGACCCCCTGGAACCAAACACGGGGCCAGGAGCTGCGAATCGACCCCTGCAACCACACATAGACGAGTACAGGCATCAGTCATACTACAATACGCTTTGATACACCCATACACAAACACTAATCAGCCACCACTCACTCACACCCATACACAAACACTAATCAGCCACCACTCACTCACACCCATACACAAACACCCACCATACACACTGGCTGCCTCCCTCGCACACAAAACACACACGAGACACGGGGGTAAAAACAGAGTGAGCTCATATGGTGATGTAACAAGTAGTTGATGGTGCCAGCCGCCTCCCTTGATCTCTTTGTGCAAGTTTTTCATGTATGGGGAGCAGAGTGTAGGGGTGTATGGTATTAATGGCGTTGTATGGTAGTGGCGTTGTATGGTAGTGTGTGCATGTGTGTATCCAGCAGTATCCTCGTCACACTTTATTATTGACTTCGTGCTTCCTGTTATACGTACTATACTCTTAAGGCTGAGTGTGGTGTGTGAGTGTTCCATTTGCCAGGCTTCCAGCACCCCAAGGTAGCACCGCAAGGTGGCACCCAAGGTGGCACCCCAGAGTGGCACCCCAGGGTCGCACCATCTTTTGGGTTCCTCTTACATGTTCACTTATGTTTACAATAAATATGATCATACAAAATATTAAGCAACAAATTTGTCACCTTGTACCGTCGTAAATTATAGATCACTGAGGGATTAACCCAAGCCTCGTAGAGTTGATCTGGGAGTCAAGTACATTAACACGTTACGTCACGCTAACACGTTACGTCACACTAACACGTTACGTCACACTAACACGTCACGTCACACTAACACGTTATGTCACACTAACACGTTACGTCACATTAACACGTCACGTCACACTAACACGTTACGTCACACTAACACGTTACGTCACATTAACACGTCACGTCACACTAACACGTTACGTCACATTAACAAGTTACGTCACACTAACACTACGTTACGTATAATACTAGGATATATTTTTAGAATTTCCGCTGCCTCATGTGAAACGTCTGCTCAATACAGTACTGCATAGAGAAAATGTATATATAAAAACCAGTTACAAAACCTATGCACCAAGGAACAACTGAAGCTTGTCACAGAGAAGTATGCAGAGCAACACAAGAAACTCATCACAGGAGCCGCAACTCAACCAGAAGCTGAAAAGAAATCTCTAAACCTGGGCTGGTAGGCCTACGGAAGTGCTACTAAAAAACTTTATGTGTCATATTCTGAACTTTACCGTCACTTGACCCGTTACCTCGTATAACTTGCTCCTTCTATCACTTGGGTCCAGCTGCAGTGCTCCTTCTATCACTTGGGTCCAGCTGCAGTGCTCCTTCTATCACTTGGGTCCAGCTACAGTGCTCCTTCTATCACTTGGGTCCAGCTACAGTGCTCCTTCTATCACTTGGGTCCAGCTGCAGTGCTCCTTCTATCACTTGGGTCCAGCTGCAGTGCTCCTTCTATCACTTGGGTCCAACTGCAGTGCTCCTTCTATCACTTGGGTCCAACTGCAGTGCTCCTTCTATCACTTGGGTCCAGCTACAGTGCTCCTTCTATCACTTTGGTCCAGCTGCAGTGCTCCTTCTATCACTTTGGTCCAGCTGCAGTGCTCCTTCTATCACTTTGGTCCAGCTGCAGTGCTCCTTCTATCACTTGGGTCCAGCTGCAGTACTTCTTCTACCACTTTGGTCCAGCTGCAGTGCTCCTTCTACCACTTTGGTCCAGCTGCAGTGCTCCTTCTATCACTTGGGTCCAGCTGCAGTGCTTCTTCTTTCATATGTACTTATAAACACTGTCAGCGTCGTGCATCATTGAGAATTATTTAATGTATTCACTTCATTTATTGGAAGTAGTTTATTTATTTAGCAAATGTATCAAGATATTAACGTTATATGAAACAAATTAAATAATTCCATAATATATATATATATATATATATATATATATATATATATATATATATATATATATATATATATATATGAAGGCCTTTCCCCTTGCTATAACTTCATCCCAATAGGGTCGGAGACCCTTGGAGCATGGGGCAAGTGGGCTCTAAAGTTTCTCAAAGAGCTGGGTGAAAAACTCATCATAGAAACCAAGGACCACAGGGCGACCAGCTTCCTCTTTCAGAGACTCAGTGTTGCGATCCAGAGGGATAATGCCTGCAGCATTCTGGGCACGCGGCCCACTGCCGGGGAGCTGGACGAAGTATTTGACATGTAGCTCTGAGTTGTTATCTATGTTGTTTTACTCCCTATTGTATTCTTGTCAATGTATTTTGTTAATGTATTTTGTCAATGTATTTTGTCTTGAAATAAAGTTTATATATATATATGTATATATAGAATGAAAAGATGGGGTGGTAGGGGAAGTGGAATATTCAAATGGCTTCAGGAAGAAATCGAAATATTCTTCCTTGAAGTCTTTTTATCCACTTCTCCAAGGTTATGGGTCCCACAATTTACACCAGAGGTGGACCCCATTATATATATATATATATATATATATATATATATATATATATATATATATGAATATATTATATATATATATATATATATAAATTCTCCACTAGTGGTGGAGAATTTACCATTATTATAATATTTAATATTGTAATTATTAACTTTAATGTCAGGTCTAGCTTCCTGTGAGAGTAGTAGGGAGTGGGCTGTGAGAGTAGTAGGGAGTGGGCTGTGAGAGTAGTAGGGAGTGGGCTGTGAGAGTAGTAGGGAGTGGGCTGTGAGTAGTAGGGTGGGCTGTGAGTAGTAGGGAGTGGGCTTCGAAGGAGTGACAGTCCGGTGACCTGCTGTGACTAAGTCCCAGCAGGTCACCGAAATTACTTGCAGGTAATAATTCAGGTAATGCCCTGTAATCCTCCTGCAGGTAATTTGCTCATTCTATTCTCTTCTAGGTGATTTGCAGGTATGGCTCCCGGCCCGGGTCTCTTCCAATTTGGTGACCCGGCATCTGCTCCCCGGGTACGAAAGTGTCGTGTATCGTCGTTACAAGTACATATGTGGCATTTGCTCACATAATAATAATAATAATAATAATAATAATAATAATAATAATAATAATAATAATAATAATAATAATAATAATAATAATAATAATAATAATAATAATAATCCATAAGCGATATGAAACGTGTTAGGTTAAATACGTAATTGTTGATCACTTTATCATCAGCTGCCTTCCTTGTTGAACGTAGGATTATGTTTAAATACACGAGAAGTCTTACATAATAGGCTTTGTCTAGTTCTTTAGGTAGTTTATAAGTCTTATGAATAGTGACCCGAAATGCATTGCATAATTAGTGGCTTTCTTTTGTGTCTAGTATTGTACTCATGTATCAGTTTTGCGCTGAATGACCCAAATGAGTTTAGCGCTTAACATGAATTAAATAATACAGTATCTGAATGCTCGAGGAAATAAATCATCATTATAAAGTGGTACTATTTAGAACACTTTAGGGTAAACGATGTTAAAAGTGAAAGTGTTGAGGACTCAGAAAATGGAGTGTGTGTGTGTCAGGAGAAACTCAAAGAGTGATCGAGTCCTGTTGAAAAATAATGTGAACTGAGATGCTGTAGTTGTAATAACAGAAATACATATTATTTTTACAATCAAAACTAAACGCTAAGTCCACTAAGGTCATAGAGGAGGACCGGATGTGCTCAAGATGAAATATGCGAAGATCAGAGAGCAGCGAGGGTTAGGAGTATGCCGAAGGTAGAGTCAGTAAGGGTAGTGGTAAGTGCTAAGATAAGATTTAAGATTTCTTCGGATTTTTAACCCCGGAGGGTTAGCCACCCAGGATAACCCAAGAAAGTCAGTGCGTCATCGAGGACTGTCTGTCTTATTTCCGTTGGGGTCCTTGATCTTGTCCCCCAGGATGCGACCCACACCAGTCGACTAACAACCCAGGTACCTATTTGCTGCTAGGTGAACATGACAACAGGTGTAAGGAAACACGTCGAAATGTTTCCACCCGCCGGGAATCGAACCCGGGCCCTCCGTGTGTGAAGCGAGAGCTCAAGCCACCAGACCACCGGGCCACACAAACGAAAATATAATCAAAGTTGGTTTAATAAAGCAGTTACTGATAAAAAGTCAAATGGACTCTACTTTAGTGGTGGAACTAGTAATTACTAGAGAAAATGAAAAAAATAATAACTATTACGGAATTTATATATGGTTTAAAATATATAAAAAGGTAATATACCCTGAAAGGTGTATGTTTCTCAGTGTATATACGCTGAATTTAATTTTATTTCTTTTTAGTTGTACCGCATAAGTATCTAGTTTCTAAGACCCGCGTCAGGAAACACTTGTCTTGTTTCCTGACGAACCTTACCTAACCTAGTTTATTGTGCACTCCATGGTCATCCTGTGAACCGTAGGGCACAAAACAAGATTACAGATGTCACAGTGGCTCTTTGTCAGACACCACTGAACATTGTTACATCACCAGAAAGATTGGTCATTTCACATTTTACAATTACTTCAAGTAGTTAATATACACAATACAATAAGGAGCACAATCTTAAAAATGAATATCTTGTTTCCACTAAAAATTGGACATAACTGGGTTGCAATCTCCTCCGTAAAGTAACGTTCATTCACCTCTGAAAGGTTGGATGTTTGTCCTTAGATATAATACACCAACGTATGGCCCTGTCCAGTTACTTCGTATTTTGTTACTGACATCTCCATACAATCCGTACAGTGATAGATACTTATAGCCTAGCCTTAGTCTAGCAGTAACAACATCTTGCAGTCTACTGACCTTGTTACTTTCCCCATAAATGCTTTTAACTTGATACATTTCATTATGATGGGTAATGAATCTGCTACTTCCTATCTGTACTGTTCCACTTTCTTCAAGTTCCTATGCTGGTTCCTTTCTGACAATGTTTCCTAAACTTCTGTTTAAAAAAAAATTACTCAACACTCTATTTAATATTTGTATAGCTAATTTAGCTTTATTTAATCCTTTTTTAGCTAATTTGTGAATTCCCTTTCACATAGGCCTCCTGGAAGCCTATGTGAAAGGGAAATAAAGCCTCCTGGAGGTCTATGTGAGACGGAATCCACAAAAGCTGAACTGTGATCCCTTAATTTGTGTATAACAGTGCCTAGCCTCGTACACAAGCATGCTACATCCAGGTCTCAGGTTATTTAGAGCAAGTAATGAGGAAACAGAGTCAATTAGAGTGAAGTGGTAGAGTCCACAAGCTTGACAAACAGGGCGGTCTGTAAGGCGGAAACCCAGTTATTAATAATTCTAATACACCTGTATCATCAGGCTGGCTTATGATAGTGAACAGTTTATTGGCAGCCTTAATGACCCTCGTGTAGTTTATACATTTTAAACCTAATAAATCAAGGTAAACCCAGGTACACATGTTTATGAAACACATTGTGTATTTCTAAGTGCATATACGCCTAGTTTGCTTCAGTCCCTATTTTAGGGATTAAAATACCATTAATTAATGCTGTACCGGTGGCACGCAGCCTTAATGACCCTCTGAATAACTACAAGAGGGTCATTAAGGTTCCCGAAGTGTCAGCATTCTCCTAAGCCATAGACATTATAATAATAATAATAATAATAATAATAATAATAATAATAATAATAATAATAATAATAATAATAATAATAATAATAATAATAATAATAATATTATTATTCTTATTCTTATTATTCTTATTATTCTTATTATTATTATTATTATTATTATTATTATTATTATTATTATTATTATTATTATTATTAGTTATATATTATTACACAATTATTATAAATTAGTTACAAGTCAACTTGTTTGAAATTGGCTTACACGGTGCACTGTTTGGGTAATATCGGACTGTCACTCAGGAAGTGCACCAGAAGTGCACCAGGAAGTGTCCACCAGGACAGTGCCACTAGGACAGTGTCACCAGGACAGTGTCACCAGGAGAGTGTCACCAGGACATTGTTACTAGGACAGTGCCCCCAGGACAGTGCCACTAGGACAGTGTCACCAGGACAGTGCCACCAAGACAGTACCACCAGGACAGTGTCACCAGGACAGTGCCACCAGGACTGCCACTAGGACAGTGTCACCAAGACAGTGCCACCAGGACAGTACCACCAGGACAGTGTCACCAGGACAGTGCCACCAGGACTGCCACTAGGACAGTGCCACCAGGACAGTGTCACCAGGACAGTGCCACCAGGACAGTGTCACCAGGACAGTGCCACCAGGACAGTGTCACCAGGACAGTACCACCAGGACAGTGCTCCCAGGACAGTGCCACTAGGACATTGACATCAGGACAGTGTCACTAAGACAGTGCCACCAGGACAGTGCCCCAGGACAGTGCCACTAGGATAGTGTCACCAAGACAGTGTCACCAGAGCAGTGTCACTAGTGCCACCAGGACAGTGCCATTAGGAAGGTGTCACCAGGACAGTGCCACCAGGACAGTGCCAATAGGACAGTGTCACCAGAACAGTGCCACCAGGACAGTATTACCAGGACATTGTCACTAGGACTGTCACCAGGACAGTGCCCCAGGACAGTGCCACTAGGACAGTGTCACCAGGACAGTGCCACCAGGACAGTGCCATCAGGACAGTGCCACTAGGGCAGTGTCACCAGGACAGTGCCACCAGGACATTGTAACCAGGACAGTGCCTCCAGGACAGTGTCACCAGGACAGTGCCAGCAGGACAGTGTCATCAGGACACTGTCACCAGGACAGTGTCAACAAGACAGTGCCACCAGGACAGTGCCCCAGGACAGTGCCACTAGGACAGCGTCACCAAGACAGTGTCACTAGGACAGTGCCACCAGGACAGTGACACTAGGATAGTGACACCAGGACAGTACCCCCAGGAAGGTGTTACCAGGACAGTGCCACCAGGACAGTGCCCCCAGGACAGTGCCACCAGGACAATGCCCCCAGGACAGTGCCACCAGACCAGTGTCACCGGGACAGTGTTACCAGAACAGTGTTACCAGGACATTGTCACTAGGACAGTGCCCCAGGACAGTGCCACTAGGAAAGTGTCACCAGGACAGTGCCACCAGGATAGTGCCCTTATTACAGTGCCACTAGAACAGTGTCACCAGGACAGTGCCACGAGGACAGTGCCACTAGGACAGTGTCACAAGAACAGTGCCACTAGGACAGTGTCACCAGGACACTGCCACCAGGACAGTGTAACCAGGACAGTACCACCAGGACAGTGCTCCCAGAACAGTGCCACTAGGACATTGACATCAGGACAGTGTCGCTAAGACAGTGCCACCAGGACAGTGCCCCAGGACAGTGCCACTAGGATAGTGTCACCAAGACAGTGTCACCAGAGCAGTGTCACTAGTGCCACCAGGACAGTGCCCCCAGGAAGGTGTCACCAGGACAGTGCCCCCAGGAAGGTGTCACCAGGACAGTGCCACCAGGACAGTGCCACTAGGACAGTGTCACTAGGACAGTGTCACCAGGACAGTGCCACCAGGACAGTATTACCAGGACATTGTCATTAGGACAGTGCCACCAGGACAGTGCCCCAGGACAGTGCCACTAGGACAGTGTCATCAGGACAGTGCTACCAGGACAGTGCCATCAGGACAGTGCCATCAGGACAGTGTCACCAGGACAGTGCCACCAGGACATTGTAACCAGGACAGTGCCTCCAGGACAGTGTCACCAGGACAGTGCCAGCAGGACAGTGTCATCAGGACACTGTCACCAGGACAGTGTCACCAAGACAGTGCCACCAGGACAGTGCCCCAGGACAGTGCCACTAGGACAGCGCCACCAAGACAGTGTCACTAGGACAGTGCCACCAGGACAGTGCCACTAGGACAGTGACACCAGAACAGTGCCCCCAGGAAGGTGTTACCAGGACAGTGCCACCAGGACAGTGCCCCCAGGACAGTGCCACCAGGACAATGCCCCCAGGACAGTGCCACCAGACCAGTGTCACCGGGACAGTGTTACCAGGACAGTGCCAACAGAACAGTGTCACTAGGACAGTGTCACCAGGACAGTGCCACCTGTCGTCTTCTAGGGGAGGTGCCGTGATGCTAGTGAAAGATTCTTGTTCTAAAGAAAGTCCAAGCAGCTTTCCCTTAAGTAATAAAGTTTATGTCTGCTTCCAGTGGTATGTTTTCCTCAGGCTGTACTCCGTTCCCGATCTTCTCTCTGTTAAATATTATCATTATTTTCCTTTATCCCGAATGAATTCTTGTCGCCGTTCACTTGACGATATTTACAACTGATTACCTCCCATTCCTTAGGCAGTGTATGACTTTTACGAGTATACCGCTTCCACACGACCATGATAATAATATCTCAATTGTGAAAATTGGTGCAAATTGGTTTTCACCTTGACCGAGATCCCTCACGTGTTCCGTCTCACAGTCACTCGACCCCTCTCACAATGTTCCGATTCATGTTTGCGAAACGGTTACCTTGGACTGAGTATGAGGCTTTTATTTAGGGAATTATGATATATATATATATATATATATATATATATATATATATATATATATATATATATATATATATATATATATATATATATATATATATATATATATATATAAGTTCAAGGCTACTGTAAGTTAGTAAGTACGTAAGTAGATAAGTTTATTTAAGAATATTGCACCGCTTTAGATTTTTACAAAAATTCTACATAGTAACATTACTATCGTGAAAGATTACTGTCATCTAACACTACTATCATCTAAGATTACTATCGTCTAACACTACTATCGTCTAACATTACTATCGTCTAACATTACTATCGTCTAAGATTACTATCGTCTAACATTACTATCGTCTAACATTACTATCGTCTAACATTAATATCGTCTAACATTACTATCGTCTAACACTACTATCGTCTAACATTACTATCGTCTAACATTACTATCGTCTAACATTACTATCGTCTAACATTACTATCGTCTAACACTACTATCGTCTAACATTACTATCGTCTAACATTACTATCGTCTAACACTACTATCATCTAAGATTACTATCGTCTAACACTACTATCGTCTAACATTACTATCGTCTAACATTACTATCGTCTAACATTACTATCGTCTAACACTACTATCGTCTAACATTACTATCGTCTAACATTACTATCGTCTAACATTACTATCGTCTAACATTACTATCGTCTAACACTACTATCGTCTAACATTACTATCGTCTAACATTACTATCGTCTAACATTACTATCGTCTAACACTACTATCGTCTAACATTACTATCGTCTAACACTACTATCGTCTAACATTACTATCGTCTAACATTACTATCGTCTAACACTACTATCGTCTAACACTACTATCGTCTAACATTACTATCGTCTAACATTACTATCGTCTAACATTACTATCGTCTAACATTACTATCGTCTAACACTACTATCGTCTAACATTACTATCGTCTAACACTACTATCGTCTAACATTACTATCGTCTAACATTACTATCGTCTAACATTACTATCGTCTAACACTACTATCGTCTAACATTACTATCGTCTAACATTACTATCGTCTAACATTAATATCGTCTAACATTACTATCGTCTAACACTACTATCGTCTAACATTACTATCGTCTAACATTACTATCGTCTAACATTACTATCGTCTAACATTACTATCGTCTAACACTACTATCGTCTAACATTACTATCGTCTAACACTACTATCGTCTAACATTACTATCGTCTAACATTACTATCGTCTAACATTACTATCGTCTAACATTACTATCGTCTAACACTACTATCGTCTAACATTACTATCGTCTAACACTACTATCGTCTAACATTACTATCGTCTAACATTACTATCGTCTAACATTACTATCGTCTAACACTACTATCGTCTAACACTACTATCATCTAAGATTACTATCGTCTAACACTACTATCGTCTAACATTACTATCGTCTAACACTACTATCGTCTAACACTACTATCATCTAAGATTACTATCGTCTAACACTACTATCGTCTAACATTACTATCGTCTAACATTACTATCGTCTAACACTACTATCGTCTAACATTACTATCGTCTAACATTACTATCGTCTAACATTAATATCGTCTAACATTACTATCGTCTAACACTACTATCGTCTAACATTACTATCGTCTAACATTACTATCGTCTAACATTACTATCGTCTAACATTACTATCGTCTAACACTACTATCGTCTAACATTACTATCGTCTAACATTACTATCGTCTAACATTACTATCGTCTAACATTACTATCGTCTAACATTACTATCGTCTAACATTACTATCGTCCAACATTACTATCGTCTAACACTACTATCGTCTAACATTACTATCGTCTAACATTACTATCGTCTAACACTACTATCGTCTAACATTACTATCGTCTAACATTAATATCGTCTAACATTACTATCGTCTAACATTACTATCGTCTAACACTACTATCGTCTAACATTACTATCGTCTAACATTACTATCGTCTAACATTACTATCGTCTAACATTACTATCGTCTAACATTACTATCGTCTAACATTACTATCGTCTAACACTACTATCGTCTAACATTACTATCGTCTAACATTACTATCGTCTAACATTACTATCGTCTAACATTACTATCGTCTAACATTACTATCGTCCAACATTACTATCGTCTAACATTACTATCGTCTAACACTACTATCGTCTAACATTACTATCGTCTAACATTACTATCGTCTAACATTACTATCGTCTAACATTACTATCGTCTAACACTACTATCGTCTAACATTACTATCGTCCAACATAGCATGGATCACTCAACAGAGTCCAACATGTCCAACTACGTATGTTCCTTGTATTAAGAAACTCTGGTTGCTTCAAGACAGTTACCAGGGTCTTGAGTGTAGCAACAAGAGTACTGCTGCATGCTGATACAATCATCTGTACACACACAGAAACCTATCATTGACTTTAATAGGTCGGCTAATTGGGGTTAAAAGCCTATCGACTACAATAGGATCGTTATGGCTCCACGTAACCGATTCACCAAAAGAGGAATAAATACTTTAATCCCTAAATTAGGGATTAAAGTAAACTCCCAACATACATAGGCTAAGAAAAACACACATCTAGGTGTATGTATCCCGTGACTTCACTAGTCATACAATCATACACACGACGGTTCCAGCATCCTCGAGCGCCTCTTCTCAGTACTAAGATATAGATATATTTCTTATATCAACAGTAGTTATCACAAAGTTAGGGCAACCTTCACATGCAAAGGTCATATATATATTTTTTTGGCTTAAAGAAATTTTCAGAAACAAACTAAATGTTGTGTGTGTGTGCATTTTAAAGAGGATAGTTTACCAGAAGCACACCTGCACTCTTGAAAAAAAACATTGTTCCAGGAATATTGTTGGAGGTGGCTGAGGGCGGTAAACATAACAGGGTAGACTGCTGAGAAAGGTAGACATGGTAGGGTAGACGACTGAGGGAGGTAGACATGACAGGGTAGACTTCAAGGGAGGTATACATGACAGGCCGCTGAGGGAGGTATACATGACAGACGGCTGAGGGAGGTAGACATGGCAGGGTAGACGGTTGAGGGAGGTAGACATGGCAGGATAGAAGGGCGGTGGCTTTCTTAACCTTAGAGGCCACCCTTCCTCCCTCGCCTCATTATTTTAACAAGCACTACAAAAACTGGACCTCGACGGCGTTCAGTCCCCGGGAAGGCAGGGAAACATCACACGGCGCTCATAGTCACCGGGAAGGCAGGGAAACATCACACGGCGCTCATAGTCACCGGGAAGGCAGGGAAACATCACACGGCGCTCATAGTCACCGGGAAGGCAGGGAAACATCACACGGCACTCATAGTCACCGGGAAGGCAGGGAAACATCACACGGCGCTCATAGTCACCGGGAAGGCAGGGAAACATCACACGGCGCTCATAGTCACCGGGAAACATCACACGACGCTCATAGTCACCGGGAAACATCACACGGCGCTCATAGTCACCGGGAAACATCACACGACGCTCATAGTCACCGGGAAACATCACACGACGCTCATAGTCACCGGGAAGGCAGGGAAACATCACGCGGCGCTCATAGTCACCGGGAAGGCAGGGAAACATCACACGGCGCTCATAGTCACCGGGAAGGCAGGGAAACATCACGCGGCGCTCATAGTCACCGGGAAACATCACACGGCGCTCATAGTCACCGGGAAGACAGGGAAACATCACACGGCGCTCATAGTCACCGGGAAGGCAGGGAAACATCACACGGCGCTCATAGTCACCGGGAAGGCAGGGAAACATCACACGGCGCTCATAGTCACCGGGAAGGCAGGGAAACATCACACGGCGCTCATAGTCACCGGGAAGGCAGGGAAACATCACACAGTGCTCATAGTCACCGGGAAGGCAGGGAAACATCACACGGCGCTCATAGTCACCGGGAAGGCAGGGAAACATCACACGGTGCTCATAGTCACCGGGAAGGCAGGGAAACATCACACGGCGCTCATAGTCACCGGGAAGGCAGGGAAACATTACACGGCGCTCATAGTCACCGGGAAACATCACACGGCGCTCATAGTCACCGGGAAGGCAGGGAAACATCACACGGCGCTCATAGTCACCGGGAAACATCACACGGCGCTCATAGTCACCGGGAAGGCAGGGAAACATCACACGGCGCTCATAGTCACCGGGAAGGCAGGGAAACATTACACGGCGCTCATAGTCACCGGGAAACATCACACGGCGCTCATAGTTAGTCACCGGGAAGGCAGGGAAATACATCATCCGGGGCTCACTCCCCAGGAAGGCAGGGAAATACATCATCCGGGGCTCAGTCACCAGGAAGGCAGGGAAATACATCATCCGGGGCTCACTCCCCAGGAAGGCAGGGAAATACATCATCCGGGGCTCACAGTCACCAGGAAGGCAGGGAAATACATCATCCGGGGCTCACAGTCACCAGGAAGGCAGAGAAACATCACACGGCGCTCATAGTCACCGGGAAGGCAGGGAAATACATCATCCGGGGCTCACTCCCCAGGAAGGCAGGGAAATACATCATCCGGGGCTCACAGTCACCAGGAAGGCAGGGAAATACATCATCCGGGGCTCACAGTCACCAGGAAGGCAGGGAAATACATCATCCGGGGCTCACAGTCACCAGGAAGGCAGGGAAACATCACACGGCACACAGATAATGACTGGAGTATTCTTGACTGGTGGTGAACAGATTACATACGCAGCCTTAACTGGAGACCTAGATACTGGTGGTCGCGAACTGCGTGTCAACCGCTGAACAAAAGCCAGCTGATAGGAGAGAGAGAGGAGCTTACGACGACGTTTCGGTCCGACTTGGACCATTTACAACGTGTGTTGCTTCAGTTACGGTATTGTTCCTCCCTGTTCTTCAAAATGCTGTTGCATATAGGAGTGTCCCACTGTATATATCTCAACTGCTGAGACGTCACTTATTGCTGGAGGAGGAAGGAAGGTGGGTACTTACTGATAAGCCCCTCCCCCCCATACATGATAAAACTTTTCTACACAGAGCGAAACATTGCCCCAATAAAAGTTTCTGCAACGTGTGTGTTTTTTGCGCTGTTGTGCGCAGTGCGCTGGTATGGTCTTGAAGGCCAGATCTCCTCTTATCTTACGTATTTATTTGCAAAGGAAAAAAAAGATGGCCTTGACAACCAGGTTTATTATCTCTCATAAATACAACTTATTTTTATTTGTAAAAATCGTTTTTATGAATAGGTGTAAAAAATATAACAAAAAGTACCAGTGAACAGCGGTGCCTAATTTTTGGTCTCTTCCTGAGGCAGTGTTGTTGCAGCGAGGAGGCTGGAGGCAGTGTTGTTGCAGCGAGGAGGAGGCTGGAGGCAGTGTTGTTGCAGCGAGGAGGAGGCTGGAGGCAGTGTTGTTGCAGCGAGGAGGAGGCTGGAGGCAGTGTTGTTGCAGCGAGGAGGCTGGAGGCAGTGTTGTTGCAGCGAGGAGGAGGCTGGAGGCAGTGTTGTTGCAGCGAGGAGGCTGGAGGCAGTGTTGTTGCAGCGAGGAGGAGGCTGGAGGCAGTGTTGTTGCAGCGAGGAGGAGGCTGGAGGCAGTGTTGTTGCAGCGAGGAGGAGGCTGGAGGCAGTGTTGTTGCAGCGAGGAGGAGGCTGGAGGCAGTGTTGTTGCAGCGAGGAGGAGGCTGGAGGCAGTGTTGTTCCAGCGAGGAGGAGGCTGGAGGCAGTGTTGTTGCAGCGAGGAGGAGGCTGGAGGCAGTGTTGTTGCAGCGAGGAGGCTGGAGGCAGTGTTGTTGCAGCGAGGAGTCTGGAGGCAGTGTTGTTGAGTGTTGCAGCGAGGAGGAGGAGGCTGGAGGCAGTGTTGTTGCAGCGAGGAGGAGGAGGCTGGAGGCAGTGTTGTTGCAGCGAGGAGGAGGAGGCTGGAGGCAGTGTTGTTGAGTGTTGCAGCGAGGAGGAGGAGGCTGGAGGCAGTGTGGTTGAGTGTTGCAGCGAGGAGGAGGAGGCTGGAGGCAGTGTTGTTGAGTGTTGCAGCGAGGAGGAGGAGGCTGGAGGCAATTGTTGTTGAGTGTTGCAGCGAGGAGGAGGAGGCTGGAGGCAGTGTTGTTGAGTGTTGCAGCGAGGAGGAGGAGGCTGGAGGCAGTGTTGTTGAGTGTTGCAGCAAGGAGGAGGAGGCTGGAGGCAGTGTTGTTGAGTGTTGCAGCAAGGAGGAGGAGGCTGGAGGCAGTGTTGTTGAGTGTTGCAGCGAGGAGGAGGAGGCTGGAGGCAGTGTTGTTGAGTGTTGCAGCAAGGAGGAGGAGGCTGGAGGCAGTGTTGTTGAGTGTTGCAGCGAGGAGGAGGAGGCTGGAGGCAGTGCGGATGTGTCTGAAATCATTGTTCTGTATGAATGTTATGCAGTGAATAACGAGTGGAAAATTAGAAGCCAGTGTGTTGATGTGAATAGGAGGAGGAGAAGGGACTGATAATTTGATCCTTTTACAATGAATGGAAACAAGATGGATGACTTAGAGGGTAGATAAGAGGTGGGTGGATGGAGGGGGTAAGTAGACGCACCAGAAAGAGCTAAATTCTGCAGATGAGAATTACAGTACCTGTACTCTGCATCAAGGGTGAGAAGTACAGTATCTGTACTCTGAAGAATAGGTGGGAAGTACAGTATCTGTACTCAGAAGGATATGTGAGAAGTACAGTGCCTGTACTCTGAAGGATATGTGGGAAGTATAGCGCCTGTACTCTGAAGGATAGGTGGGAAGTACAGTGCCTGTACTCTGAAGGATATGTGGGAAGTACAGTGCCTGTACTCTGAAGGATAGGTGGGAACTACAGTGCCTGTACTCTGAAGGATATGTGGGAAGTACAGTGCCTGTACTCTGAAGGATATGTGGGAAGTACAGTGCCTGTACTCTGAAGGATATGTGGGAAGTACAGTGCCTGTACTCTGAAGGATATGTGGGAAGTACAGTGCCTGTACTCTGAAGGATATGTGGGAAGTACAGTGCCTGTACTCTGAAGGATAGGTGGGAACTACAGTGCCTGTACTCTGAAGGATATGTGGGAAGTACAGTGCCTGTACTCTGAAGGATATGTGGGAAGTACAGTGCCTGTACTCTGAAGGATAGGTGGGAAGTACAGTGCCTGTACTCTGAAGGATATGTGGGAAGTACAGTGCCTGTACTCTGAAGGATATGTGGAAGTACAGTGCCTGTACTCTGAAGGATAGGTGGGAACTACAGTGCCTGTACTCTGAAGGATATGTGGGAAGTACAGTGCCTGTACTCTGAAGAATGGGTAGGAAGTACAGTGCCTGTACTCTGAAGAATGGGTGGGAAGTACAGTGCCTGTACTCTGAAGAATGTGGGTGGGAAGTACAGTGCCTGTACTCTGAAGAATGGGTGGGAAGTACAGTGCCTGTACTCTGAAGAATGGGTAGGAAGTACAGTGCCTGTACTCTGAAGAATGGGTGGGAAGTACAGTGCTTGTACTCTGAAGAATGGGTGGGAAGTACAGTGCCTGTACTCTGAAGAATGGGTGGGAAGTACAGTGCCTGTACTCTGAAGGATATGTGGGAAGTACAGTGCCTGTACTCTGAAGAATGGGTGGGAAGTACAGTGCCTGTACTCTGAATAATGGGTGGGAAGTACAGTGCCTGTACTCTGAAGAATGGGTGGGAAGTACAGTGCCTGTACTCTGAAGAATGGGTGGGAAGTACAGTGCCTGTACTCTGAAGAATGGGTGGGAAGTACAGTGCCTGTACTCTGAAGAATGGGTGGGGATATTACGGTTCAGTGGATCATAAGATTTTTGAAGTCCTCGTTCTTCTGGGAAGACATGCAAGGGATGAATGTTTATGTTTATGTTTTGAGACACCCTACCTCTGTGAGGCACCCCCACACTACCTCAGTGAGGCACCCCCACACTACCTCAGTGAGGCACCCCCACACTACCTCAGTGAGGCACCCCCACACTACCTCAGTGAGGCACCCCCACACTACCTCAGTGAGGCACCCCCACACTACCTCAGTGAAGCACCCCACACTACCTCAGTGAAACACCCCCACACTACCTCAGTGAGGCACCCCCACACTACCTCAGTGAGGCACCCCCACACTACCTCAGTGAGGCACCCCCACACTACCTCAGTGAGACACCCCCACACTACCTCAGTGAGGCACCCCACACTACCTCAGTGAGGCACCCCCACACTACCTCAGTGAAGCACCCCACACTACCTCAGTGAAGCACCCCACACTACCTCAGTGAGGCACCCCCACACTACCTCAGTGAGGCACCCCACACTACCTCAGTGAAGCACCCCACACTACCTCAGTGAAGCACCCCCACACTACCTCTGTGAGTACCCCACACTACCTCAGTGAGGCACCCCACACTACCTCTGTGAGGCACCCCACACTACCTCAGTGAGGCACCCCAACTACCTCAGTGAAGCACCCCCACACTACCTCAGTGAAGCACCCCCACACTACCTCAGTGAAGCACCCCCACACTACCTCAGTGAGGCACCTCCAAACTACCTCAGTGAGGCACCCCCACACTACCTCAGTGAGGCACCCCCACACTACCTCAGTGAAGCACCCCTACACTACCTCACTGAGGCACCCCCACACTACCTCAGTGAGGCACCCCCACACTACCTCAGTGAAGCACCCCCACACTACCTCAGTGAGGCACCCCACACTACCTCAGTGAGGCACCCCCACACTACCTTAGTGAGGCACCCTCACACGACCTCAGTGAAGCACCCCACACTACCTCAGTGAGGCACCCCCACACTACCTCAGTGAGGCACCCCCCACACTACCTTAGTGAGGCACCCTCACACGACCTCAGTGAAGCACCCCACACTACCTTAGTGAGGCACCACCACACGACCACAGTGAAGCACCCCCACACTACCTTAGTGAGGCACCCCCACACTACCTTAGTGAGGCACCCCCACACTACCTCAGTGAAGCACCCCCACACTACCTTAGTGAGGCATCCCCACACTACCTCAGTGAAGCACCCCCACACAGCCTTAGTGAGGCACCACCACACGACCTCAGTGAAGCACCCCCACACTACCTTAGTGAGGCACCCCCACACTACCTCAGTGAAGCAACCCCACACTACCTTAGTGAGGCAGCCCCACACTACCTCAGTGAAGCACCCCCACACTACCTCAGTGAGGCACCCCCACACTACCTCAGTGAGGCACCACCACACTACCTCAGTGAAGCACCCCCACACTACCTTAGTGAGGCACCACCACGCGACCACAGTGAGGCACCACCACACGACCTCAGTGAGGCACCACCACACGACCACAGGGAGGCACCACCACACGACCTCAGTGAGGCACCACCACACGACCACAGTGAGGCACCACCACACGACCTCAGTGAGGCACCACCACACGACCACAGTGAGGCACCACCACACGACCACAGTGAGGCACCACCACACGACCTCAGTGAGGCACCACCACACGACCACAGTGAGGCCCCACCACACGACCTCAGTGATGCACAACCAATATAGTGAAAAATGACACGTTTTTTCCTCTCTGTTTACGAAGCTGTTGTACAAGATAATCTAACACCACACAGGACGACCACCAGAGGATCTAACACCACACAGGACGACCATCAGAGGATCTAACACCACACAGGACGACCATCAGAGGATCTAACACCACACAGGATGACCATCAGAGGATCTAACACCACACAGGATGACCATCAGAGGATCTAACACCACACAGGACGACCATCAGAGGATCTAACACCACACAGGACGACCATCAGAGGATCACAACAAAAAATATACTGAAGATAAAAAAGCAAGTATACTCAAGATATTAGAGATAAAGGAGAGAAGAGAGAGAAGAAGAGAGAGAGAGAGAGAGAGAGAGAGAGAGAGAGAGAGAGAGAGAGAGAGAGAGAGAGAGAGAGAGAGAATTTAGAGGTGGAAAGAAAAATAGCCGGAGGGGAAAGCAGGTAATGATAAACAAGGGAAGGACATATGAATGAAGAAGTGTGAGTGTGAATGAGAGAAGAAATGTACACAATGACTACCAATAGAAGACCAAGGTGAAGGTGTGTGTGTGTGTGTGTGTGTGTGTGTGTGTGTGAAGGTGTGTGTGTGTGTGTGTGTGTGTGTGTGTGTACTCACCTAATTGTGGTTGCAGGGGTCGAGACTCAGCTCCTCGCCCCGCCTCTTCGGTATGTGTGTGTGTGTGTACTCACCTATTTGTACTCACCTATTTGTGGTTGCAGGGGTCGAGTCATAGCTCCTGGCCCTGCCTTTTCACTGATTGCTACTAGGTCCTCTCTCTCCCTGCTCCATGAGCTTTATCAAACCTAGTCTTAAAACTATGTATGGTTCCTGCCTCCACTATGTCGCTTTCTAGGCTATTCCACTTCCTGACAACTCTATGACTGAAGAAATACTTCCTAACATCCCTTTGACTCATAGGAGTCTTCAACTTCCAATTGTGACCCCTTGTTTCTGTGTCCCCTCTCTGGAACATCTTGTCTCTGTCCACCTTATATATTCCTCGCAGTATTTTATATATCGTTATCATGCCTCCCCTAACCCTCCTGTCCTCTAGTGTCGTCAGGCCGATTTCCCTTAACCTTTCTTCGTAGGACAATCCCTTTAGCTCTGGGACTAGTCTTGTTGCAAACCTTTGCACTTTCTCTAATTTCTTGACGTGCTTGACCAGGTGTGGGTTCCAAACTGGTGCTGCATACTCCAGTATGGGCCTGATGTATATGGTGTACAGAGTCTTGAATGATTCCTTAGTGAGGTATTGGAACGCTATTCTTAGGTTTGCCAGCCGCCCGTATGCTGCAGCAGTTATCTGATTGATGTGTGCCTCAGGAGATGTGCTCGGTATTATACTCACCCCAAGATCTTTTTCCTTGAGTGAGGTTTGCAGTCTTTGGGCACCTAGACTATACTCTGTCTGCGGTCTTCTTTGCCCTTCCCCGATATTCATGACTTTACATTTGGCAGGGTTAAATTCAAGGAGCCAGTTACTGGACCAGGCTTGTAGCCTGTCCAGGTCTCTTTGTAGTCCTGTGTGTGTGAAGGTGTGTGTGTGTGTGTGTGTGTGTGTGTGTGTGCGTGTGTGTGTGTGTGTGTGTGAAGGTGTGTGTGTGTGTGTGTGTGTGTGTGTGTGAAGGTGTGTGTGTGTGTGTGTGTGTGAAGGTGTGTGTGTGTGTGTGTGTGTACTCACCTAATTGTACTCACCTAATTGTGGTTGCAGGGGTCGAGACTCAGCTCCTGGCCCCGCCTCTTCGCTGTGTGTGTGTATTCACTTGTCAGAGGAAACTGATTGTTGATATAAAAAAAAAGAATTACAAGCTAACAACAGTAGAGGTCAATATTGTTTGCAAGAAGTTGCCAACGTCACCAAATAAAAAACTATAGTAGCCAGGAGCTATGATTCGGGGCTAGGAGCTGTGACTCGACCCCTGCAACCACATATAGTGAATAAATAAAAATATAAAATATTTGAGGGAGAGAGAAGACCGGAAAAAGAGAACAGCCTAAAAAAAATATCACTTATAACTTCAGTAGCATAAACAAAATTAGTTAACCTAAGAACTAATTTCAAGAACCATAACAAGGGATCGTCTAGTTCAGAGGTCAGTGAACTTTCTTGGGTATTACTCCAAAACAAATTTGTATACAGCAAATTACCCACTGGACTTGAAAGTCCACAGAATGTGGAAAACACAAGGAGTATTTCAGTTCTATTTCTGTGAAGTCATAATTGAGGAACTCTTCCTGGTATGTCTTTTTCCTACTTGATGCTATCTGAAGGTACATGTGAAAATGATTGAAAAACAGATGGATAGTATGATTTTATCATATGTAACTTTAACACTGTTCCTCATAAAGACCCGGATACAAAAATCACGAAAAATAGAATATAAAATTAATAGAAAACCGCCAAACATTTGGTGTGAATATAATGCAGAGAATCCGTAGTTTGGAGATTAGGAGGAGGTGTGGGATTACCAAAACTATTATCCAGAGAGCTGAGGAGGGATTGTTGAGATGGTTTGGACATGTAGAGAGGATGGAGCAAAATAGAATGACTTCGAGAGTGTATAAATCTGTAGTGGAGGGAAGGCGGGGTAGGGGTCGGCCTAGAAAAGGTTGGAGGGAGGGGGTAAAGAAGGTTTTGTGTGCGAGGGGCTTGGACTTCCAGCAAGCGTGCGTGAGCGTGTTAGATAGGAGAGAATGGAGACAAATGGTTTTTAGGACTTGACGTGCTGTTGGAGTGTAGGCAAGGTAACATTTATGAAGGGTTTCAGGGAAACCGGCAGGCCGGAGTTGATTCCTGGAGATGGGAAGTACAGTGCCGCCACTCTGAAGGAGGGGTGTTAATATTGCAGTTTTGTAGCTGTAGTGTAAGCACGCCTCTGGCAAGACAGTGATGGAGGGAATGATGAAAGTTTTTCTTTGTTGGGCCACCCTGCCTTGGTGGGAAACGGCCGATGTGTTAATAAATAAAAATAAAAATAATTACATTGTACACTCCTAATTGTTATGACAAATCACAAACCACCACTTCACCCTGGACGTTGAAACTCGTAAATCTACTAACATAAACAATGCATTTTTATTGACTGCGAGCAGAGATAATTATTGATAGCAAGACAGGACACTAAGCCAAAAGTTACATGATGGTGGTGTTGACACTGGGAGGTGCAGTTGTCGTGGCGGCTCCCGAGTCAATACTGACACTCGTGTTTCCAGCCGCTAGAATCCTTACCCGTTTTACATTATTGCCAACTTAAGAAATGGTCCGTTCAAATTAGATTTTTAATTTTATTAAGAAACTAAAAATTATTAGTTTGAAAAAAAAAATGTAACTGACAATTTGCCTCATCTATTAAATAATAAATTTTTGTGCAATTATATTTATATTTATTGAGCCTTCATTACCCTGGAGATTTTCATTTTTACCCCATTTGGGGTAATTTACCCCGGTTCCCCGACCTCTGCTCTTATGCTTTACATAAATGTTATTGAAGTGTTGGTGCGAGTAATGGCAGAGAGGATCCCCGCACCTGTCCAGTCAGGTGAAGATACTAGTGTTTGAGAAGATCTCTTACAAAGATACGCTCAGGCAACACAAGATAACAAACCCAAGAAGATATGAGGATCCGAGGGGACATGATCTTGACGTAAAAAGTACACAAGGGAGTAGAGAGAGAGAGTGAATAAGGATAGGCGAGGAGGCAAGAAGCAGTGCAGTTGAAGGCACTGACCAGCCACAAGGATGTTAGGAAACATTTTTACACACACACACACATTCACACACACACACACACATACACACACTCACACACACATTCACACACACACACACTCACACACACACACACACACACACACACTCACACACACACACACATACTCACAAAGCTCACGGAGAAGGCAGAGAGTGGATCTAGTAGGACCAGCGAAGAGGCGTGGCCAGGAGCTATGAATCGACCCCTGCAACCACTAATGGGTGAGTACACACACACAAAAACACATAGTTTACAGAGGCACACACAGACAGACATGTACATACATTCACTCACTGACTGAGACACGCAGAGGTGCACACATACACACCCAGGGACGCACACAGAGAAGCAGACACACACACAATAATTCAAGGTTGTGTAATCAGTAGTGGCACCCACAGGGAAGCTGGTTATTGATAATACCACGAACTGGTGAGCCTAGCAGAGATGGCACTCTCTCCGCTGCCCCTCAACACACCACTTCTACGACTACTGCTGCTACTGCTACTGCTACTACTGCTGCTGCTACTGCTACTGCTGCTGCTACTGCTGCTGCTACTGCTGCTACTGTTACTGCTACTACTACTGCTGCTGCTTCTGCTACTAATGCTACTGCTACTATTGCTACTGCTACTGCTCCTACTGTTGTTACCGCTGCTGCTGCTACTGCTGCTGCTGTTTCCTATATTTTGTACAATGGTGTGCCTGGCATTCTATATTCTCTGCTCGTTTTGAGTTCATTTTCCCTGTACCTGAACAACCGAAATTTGTCCACCGTTGAACATTCTGACACTTTCATTCGCCCACTGGAAGAAATTGGTGATAAATCAGACTGTAAAAATTGTATGTCTTCAAATGAAGTGACTTTGGTGTTGTTATCCGTCTGTCAGGAGGATGAGAAACAGCAAAGGTGCCAGAACAGTGCCACGGGGCAGTTAACTTGTGACACTGCTGAGACGCGACTTGGTCTTGTTTACTAACACTGTGTTTTCTGCCTAATAGATATTTGGATGACGAAAATATCAGCAAGTAATAGCAATAAATATTTCCTCATTAGTCTCTAAGCCAGTTAATATCCTTCCATATTGTACAGTGTAATACGCTAATTAACCTCCGAATGGATAGTGTTATTCTTTTGACAATAATGTATGAATACAGTTAATCGTAACAACAGCAACAATAATAATAATAATAATAATAATAATAATAATAATAATAATAATAACAATAATAATAATAATAATAATAATAATAATAATAATAATAAAATATTAATAATAAAATAATAATAATATTGCAGAAAAATAATTCTAAATGGAAGTGTCAGAATTGCTGGAATATTCAGCATTACGCCACCTCCCCATCTCCCTCTCCTCTCCCCTCATCCCCATCTCCCTCTCCTCTCCCCTCCTACCTATCTCCCTCTCCCCACATTTAGCCCCACCTTCTAACTAATACTTACCCTGAGTATCAAATATCGTGCATGAAAATGTACAACGTTGTACAGCTGACGCACGTCAGCTGATAACTAAACACCGATGTACACTGCTGTACACAATGATGATATATATATATATATATATATATATATATATATATATATATATATATATATATATATATATATATATATATATTTATATATTTACTATAGTGCCGAGAACTGTCTCTCTTCATGGGATTTTGTGGAATATTGGTCCTACTCTTCTACAAGAGAGAAGAGCGTGGGTGTGGGCTGGGTGGGGAGTTGTGTGGGCGGGGTGGGGAGTTGTGTGGGCGGGGTGGGGAGTTGTGTGGGCGGGGTGTGAGAGGGAGTGTGGGCGGAGGTGTGGGCTGGGTCGCTGGAACAAAGACTATACTCGCTGTTCAAGGGGACAGCCTCTTTCATCCTTGGGTCGTGTGTGTGTGTGTGTGTGTGTGTGTGCGTGTGTGTGTGTGCGTGCTAAAATATACACCGTCTGTTTAGAAGTATTTATAAAACACGACCAATTTTATGGTTCTCCAAGCTAAATAGAGACGCAGGATACACTGACTTTGCAAAGGTCTTTAAGAAGCGCCACCATGGGGGTAGTTGCCCACAGAATGTCTGCAAGAGAAATACCTAGAAAGGTGAGCAGATGGATATTTAACTTCCAAATCAACAGAACCCAAAAAAAGTAATAGTAAATGCAGTGCAATCAATGGCGGCTACAGTGAATAGCTCTGTGTTCATACCTAGCATAGACAGGGATTAAAAGTATAGACTGTATCATCCTTTGCTGTCGATACTACGATATGAATCAGACTGAGACACAGCGAGTCTCCAGGCTGACATGAAGTAATTCTTCCAGTGGACCACTGACAACAATATAATGTTCAATGGGGACAAATTTCTGTTATTACGACACGAGAAGAGTGAGAAAATATAATAAGGATCAGAGTACAAGACAAACTCAAACCACTCACTACAATATAAGTCTAAAGTGAGAGACCTGGGAGTGATAATGTCAGAAGATTTCATGTTCAACGAGCACAACAGTGTTATTATCGCATCTGCAAGGCAAATGATAGGTTGGATAACTAGAACTGAAGGAATGCCAAGCCAATGATGACACTCTTCAGGTTACTCGTTCTAGTCTCTAGGCTGGAATATTGCCGTGGACTAACGGTCACCTTCAAGGAAGACTAAATCACAGAGCTGGAAATTATACAGAGAACCTTCACTGCTCATAAGAACTCAGTCAAGCGCCTAAATAACTGGGGGTGCCTGAAGTTCCTAGAACTGTGCTCCTTAGAACGTACCGAAAAAGATACATGAAATCTACACCTGGAAGATACTTGAGGAATTTGTTCCAAACTTTCACACCACAATAACATCAAGAGGCTTGGCAGACAGCACAAGATCCCTCCAGTGAAAAACAGGGGACCAATAAATACACTGATCCAGAATTCAATAAGCGTAAAGGGACCACAACTCTTCAACAACCTCTCTTTATGCGTAAGGGAGATTTACCAACACAACCCTGATCAGCCGAGGTGTGTTTCATACGCTGAGCTGCGGGAGGCGAGCACCAACAGCCAGATCGATCAGACCAGCAAGCAGGAGGTCTGGTCTGGGGCCAGGCCGCCGGGGGGGGGGGGGCGCCAGCAGGTAAACAGGTGCAGGAAGTGAGGAAACATACCCAGTGCTCCCACCTGCCCCAGAATTGAACCCGATCCCGTCGGGTGTGAGGCGAAGATGCTACCACTTAAAGGCCACTCACTGACTGAGGCATCCAGCTGCATGGGTAATCCAGCTACTTGGGTCATCCAACTGTGTGGGTCATTCAGCTGCATAGGTCATCCAGATGTGTGGGTCATCCAGCTGTGTGGGTCATCCAGATGTGTGGGTCATCCAGCTGTGTGGGTCATCCAGCTGTGTGAGTCATCCAGCTGCATGGGTCATCTGTGTGGATCATCCAGCTACATGGGTAATCCAGTTGCATGGGTCATCCAGTTGCATGGGTCATCTAGTTGTGTGAGTCATCCAGCTGCATGGGTCATCCAGCTGCATGGGTCATCCAACTGCATGGGTCATCTAGTTGTGTGAGTCATCCAGCTGCATGGGTCATCCAGCTGCATGGGTCATCCAACTGCATGGGTCATCTAGTTGTGTGAGTCATCCAGCTGCATGGGTCATCTGTGTGGGTCATCCAGCTACATGGGTAAACCAGCTGCAGGGGTCATCCAACTGCATGGGTCATCCAGTTCCATGGGTTATCCAATTGCATGGGTCATCCAGCTGCATGGGTCGTCCAGCTGCATGGGTCGTCCAGCTGCATGGGTCGTCCAGCTGCATGGGTCGTCCAGCTGGTACCTGTACACAAGGCTGCTCACTACTGTCACCTCCCTCGTTGTTGAATTTCTCAAGTCTGTTGTTCATTTTCTATCTTATGCCTTCCTCTGTAAGTGTTATTTCCACCTGCCATAGTTCTTGTTTGTCACTATCCTCCCCCCCACTCCCTCCCCCCCCATGCCTCACCATGGTTGCTGTCTCATGGTTAGAATTTATGGGATTAACACCATTCCCATTTTCGTGTTTCCTCATCCTGTCATGCCACACACCTCCTTCATAATTGGGTTAGCCCAAAATATTTCCCAGAACACCTAAAAGTTCTGTACGTTGTTATTCCACTTATATATATATATATATATATATATATATATATATATATATATATATATATATATATATATATATATATATATATATATATATATATATATTTTAGCGTGTGTGCGTATCCTATGTTAAGTTAGGTTAGGTAAGGTTCGTCAGGAAACAGAGCAAGTATTTCCTGACGCGGGTCTTAGATGATGACCCGCCGTTGGAGCTTTTGGTCATCTGATCGAGGCCTTCCGCTGGCTTACCGGTCCACCACTTTAAAGATTATGGTCAGTTATAACCATTTTTATCCTATGTATGTACGGGTTTGCGAATGTGAACGCATTTTCCGATTTGAATACATATGCATGTTTATTCACCGAGTTGTGTTATGGGGTTCGAGACTCAGCTCCTGGCCCCCGCCTTCTAGCTTACTTTAATCGGCCTCTCTTACTTCTGGTTTCTTGGTCCTTATCATATCTACTCTTGAAGCTGTGTATTGAACTTGTCTCCACTGCCTCATCCCAGTCATTGCACTGTCAAGAAGCCTGAGACTAAAGAAATGCTTCCTTACATCTCTGTGCTTCATCTGTGTCCTCAGCTTCCACCTGTGTCCCCTTCATCTTGCTCCTCTTAATTCAAACAGTCGGTTTCTATCTCCATTAATTTCCCTTAAGATTTTGTACATAATAATCATACCCCTCCTTGTAATTTCCCTCTAAAGTTGTCAGGTTCAGTTCCTTCAACTTTTTCTCATAATACTTTACTCTCAGTTCTGGTACTAGTCTGGTTGATTTTTTTTTTTAGTCATTTTCGAGTTTCTTCAAGTGCTCGATCAAATGTGGGCTCCATGATGGGGCCGGGTACTCAATGATTGCCATAATATGTGTAGTATGTAAGTCCCAAAGGATTCTTTATTCAAGTTCCGCTGCAATTATAAGGTTTATATGCAGTTGTGACGACCTGCTTGGAATTATATTCACCGCCAGGTCATTTTCACTCTCTGATATTTGCAACTTCTCTCTGTCAGTGCTGTGTTGTGTCCGGCATGCCCTCTCCTGTTGCAGAGCGCATGCCATGCCCTCGCCAGTTGCAGAGCGTATGTCATGCCCTCTCCTGTTGCAGAGCGCATGTCATGCCCTCTCCTGCTGCAGAGCGTATGTCATGCCCTCTCCTGCTGCAGAGCGTATGTCATGCCCTCTCCTGTTGCAGAGCGCATGCCATGCCCTCGCCAGTTGCAGAGCGTATGTCATGCCCTCTCCTGTTGCAGAGCGCATGTCATGCCCTCTCCTGCTGCAGAGCGTATGTCATGCCCTCTCCTGCTGCAGAGCGCATGCCATGCCCTCTCCTGCTGCAGAGCGTATGTCATGCTCTCTCCTGCTGCAGAGCGCATGCCATGCTCTCTCCTGCTGCAGAGCTCATGCCATGCTCTCTCCTGCTGCAGAGCGCATGCCATGCTCTCTCCTGCTGCAGAGCGCATGCCATGCTCTCTCCTGCTGCAGAGCGCATGCCATGCTCTCTCCTGCTGCAGAGCGCATGCCATGCCCTCTCCTGCTGCAGAGCGCATGTCATGCTCTCTCCTGCTGCAGAGCGCATGCCATGCTCTCTCCTGCTGCAGAGCGCATGCCATGCTCTCTCCTGCTGCAGAGCGCATGCCATGCTCTCTCCTGCTGCAGAGCGTATGCCATGCTCTCTCCTGCTGCAGAGCGTATGCCATGCTCTCTCCTGCTGCAGAGCGCATGCCATGCTCTTCCACTTGTTTGTTGACATCTGTGGTCTCATGAGGTTTTTGACTGTCCTCTTTTGTTTTTATTGTTTTCATTAGTTTCACATCATCAGAGAAGTGACACATTGTACTCAGAACCCTCTGGCGGGTTATTTATGTACATTAGGAACAGTAGTAATCCTAACACTGATCCTTGCGGAACCCTACCCGTTACTGTCTCCCATTCTGATGTCTTATACCTTACTGTTACTCTCTGCCCTCTGTCATTTAGGTAATCCTTGACCCACTGGAGTGCACTGCCTTTAACACTGCTTGTTCTACTTCCTGGATTAATCTCTGGCGTTATACTGTGTCAAATGCTTTCCTACAGCCCAAGAAAATGCAGTCCACTCAACTCTGTCTTGTTTTATTTCCGTTACTTTGTCGTGTGTGATCGTGTGTTGTTTGTGTGTACGCACATGTGTGTGTGTGTGTGTGTGTGCTTATGATAACCACACACTCGTATGTTTATATATTGAGAGTGATGAGGCGGCGGTGTGTGTGTGATGGTGCTGTGTTGCACGGGAGTTATCTTAGTGATTGACACCTTCACTATATTACACTATCCCGTCACCTTCAAAACACCCTGCCTCACGCACTCACTCACCTTCAAAACACCCTGTCTCACACACTCACTCACCTTCAAAACACCCTGCCTCACGCACTCACTCACCTTCAAAACACCCTGTCTCACACACTCACTCACCTTCAAAACACCCTGTCTCACACACTCACTCACCTTCAACACACCCTGCCTCACGCACTCACTCACCTTCAAAACACCCTGCCTCACGCACTCACCCACCTTCAAAACACCCTGCCTCACGCACTCACTCACCTTCAAAACACCCTGCCTCACGCACTCACTCACCTTCAAAACACCCTCTCTCACACACTCACTCACCTTCAACACACCCTGCCTCACGCACTCACCTTCAGCACACCCTTCCTCACGCACTCATCTTCAAAACACCCTCTCTCACACACTCACCTTCAACGCACCCTGCCTCACACACTCACCTTCAACACACCCTGCATCACACACTCACTCACAGTAAGGAACGGAGGTACGTGAAAAAAAAGAGCACCTCGCCACCCCACATCCACAATCAGCCCAAAACCAAAATTGCCCCTAAACACCACCCACACCCCAACCAACACCTCAAACCAACCCCGAAACTCCGGATGACCCATGTTTTGACCCACACATTTCCCCGCCCAACACAACTATAAGAGAAACGCAGAGGGAAAGTGAATCCCAGAATAGATAGAGGAGAGATGAAGTGAGGTACGAGACAGGTTGTGTCATCCCCACTCAGGTGGGGAGGCGATTGATTGATTGACTGAGGGATACGACCAGTGGTTAAACACTTCACTGATGACGATGAACGATGACTGGGAACTGCCACCGGGAAATTTCTTCCTGGTGCTCCGGGTTGTACATGACTGAGGTGATCTCGTACTGATGTGCCTGGACGCACACACACACAGGTGTCCCGTGGCCTGGTAGGTAAAGCTCTCGCCTCACACACACTGTCAGTGGTTCGATCCCCGGGAAGGGTGGAAACACTGGACGCGTTTCCTTAAACCTACTGTCCCCGTTCACCTAGAAAGTAAGTAGGTACCTGGATGTTAGTTGACTGGTGTGGGTGGCATCCTGGGGAACAAAACTGAGGACCCCAGTGGAAATAAGACAGACGCACTGACTTTCTAGGGTGGCTAACCCTCTGAGGTTAAAAATCCGAACAAAATCATATGAAATGGAACTGTCTGGAGAATGATGTAGTGGAGGCAGGAACCATACATAGCTTTAATAAGAGGTATGATAAAGCTCATGGAGCAGAGAGAGAGTGGACCTAGTAGCGACCAGTGAAGAGGGGGGCCAGAAGCTATGAATCAACCTCTGCAACAACAAATAGGAAAGTACAAATAGGTAAGTACGCACACACACACATACACACACACACACACACACACACACACACACACACACACACAACAGGCAGGGGTAACAGGGAAGGCACTACATTGGATCAGGGAATACCTGTCAGGAAGACAGCAGCGAGTCATGGTACGTGGCGAGGTGTCAGAGTGGGCGCCGGTGACGAGCGGGGTTCCACAGGGGTCAGTCCTGGGACCAGTGCTGTTTCTGGTATTTGTGAATGACATGACGGAAGGAATAGACTCCGAAGTGTCCCTGTTTGCAGATGATGTGAAGTTGATGAGAAGAATTCAATCGGACGAGGACCAGGCAGAACTACAAAGGGATCTGGACAGGCTGCAAGCCTGGTCCAGCAACTGGCTCCTGGAGTTCAACCCCACAAAGTGCAAAGTCATGAAGATTGGGGAAGGGCAAAGAAGACCGCAGACGGAGTACAGCCTAGGGGGCCAGAGACTGCAAACCTCAATCAAGGAAAAAGATCTTGGGGTGAGTATAACACCAGGCACATCTCCTGAGGCGCACATCAACCAAATAACTGCTGCAGCATATGGGCGCCTAGCAAACCTAAGAACAGCATTCCGACATCTTAATAAAGAATCGTTCAGGACCCTGTACACTGTGTACGTTAGGCCCATACTGGAGTATGCAGCACCAGTTTGGAACCCACACCTAGCCAAGCATGTGAAGAAGCTCGAGAAAGTGCAAAGGTTTGCAACAAGACTAGTCCCGGAGCTAAGGGGTATGTCGTACGAGGGGAGGTTAAGGGAAATCGACCTGACGACACTGGAGGACAGGAGAGATAGAGGGGACATGATAACAACATATAAGATACTGAGAGGAATTGACAAAGTGGACAGAGACAGAATGTTCCAGAGATGGGACACAACAACAAGGGGACACAGTTGGAAGTTGAAGACTCAGATGAATCACAGAGATGTTAGGAAGTAGTTCTTCAGTCACAGAGTTGTCGAGAAGTGGAATAGTTTAGGAAGCGATGTAGTGGAGGCAGGCTCTATACATAGCTTTAAGCAGAGGTATGATAAAGCTCATGGCGCAGGGAGAGTGACCCAGTAGCGGCCAGTGAAGAGGCGGGGCCAGGAGCTTTGACTCGACCCCTGCAACCACAACTAGGTGAGTACTAGGTGAGTACAACAGAAATAATGGGAAGTCCAGAACGAGCCCTTGGTTTACCCAAAAGTGCAGGGAAGCGAAGACTAAGTGCGCTAGAGAATGGAAAAAGTACAGAAGGCAAAGGACCCAGGAAAATAAAGAGATTAGTCGTAGAGCCAGAAACGAGTATGCACAGATAAGGAGGGAGGCCCAACGACAGTACGAAAATGACATAGCATTGAAAGTCAAGTCTGACCCGAAACTGCTGTATAGTCACATTAGGAGGAAGACAACAGTCAAAGACCAGGTGATCAGGCTGAGGAAAGAAGGTGGGGAACTCACAAGAAACGATCAAGAGGTATGTGAGGAGCTCAACATGAGATTTAAGGAGGTATTTACAGTGGAGGCAGGAAGGACTCTGGGAAGACGGATCAGAGCGGGACACCAACAAGGAATATACCAAGTGTTGGATGACATACACACATCTGAGGAGGAGGTGAAGAAGTTGCTCAGTGACCTTGATACCTCAAAGGCGATGGGACCGGACAACATCTCCCCGTGGGTCCTTAGAGAGGGAGCAGAGACGCTGTGTGTGCCACTAACCACAGTCTTCAACACATCCCTTGAAACTGGGCAGCTACCTGATATATGGAAGAAGGCAAATGTAGTTCCCATTTTTAAGAAAGGAGACAGAAACGAGGCACTAAACTATAGACCAGTGTCACTTACGTGTATAGTATGCAAAGGCATGGAGAAGATTATCAGGAGGAGAGTGGTGGAGCACCTGGAACGGAACAAGTTTATAAACGACAACCAGCACGGGTTCATGGAAGGTAAGTCCTGTGTCAAAAACCTTCTGGAGTTCTATGACAAAGTAACAGAAGTAAGACACGAGAGAGAGGGGTGGGTTGATTGTATTTTCATGGACTTCAGGAAGGCCTTCGACACAGTTCCTCACAAGAGATTAGTGCAGAAGCTAGAAGATCAGGCGTGTATAACAGGAAGGGCACTGCAATGGATCAGAGAATACCTGACAGGGAGGCAACAACGGGTCATGGTACGTGACGAGGTATCACAGTGGACGCATGTGACGAGCGGGGTCCCACAGGGGTCAGTCCTAGAACTAGTGCTATTCTTGGTATATGTGAATAACATGACGGAAGGGATAGACTCAGAAGTGTCCCTGTTCGCAGATGATGTGAAGTTAATGAGGAGAATTAAATCAAATGAGGATCAGACAGGACTTCAAAGAGACCTGGACATGCTGGACACCTGGTCCAGCAACTGGCTTCTCGAATTTAATCCCGCCAAATGCAAAGTCATGAAGATCGGGGAAGGGCAAAGAAGATCGCAGACAGAGTATAGGCTAGGTGGCCAAAGACTGCAAACCTCGCTCAGAAAGATCTTGGAGTTTGCGAAAAGGTTAGTTCCAGAGCTAAGGGGAATGTCCTATGAAGAAAGGTCAAGGGAAATCGGCCTGACAACACTGGAGGATAGGAGGGTTAGGGAAGACATGATAACGACATACAAAATACTGCGTGGAATAGACAAGGTGGACAGAGACAAGATGTTCCAGAGAGGGAACACAGAAACAAGGGGTCATAATTGGAAGTTGAAGACTCAGATGAGTCAAAGGGATGTTAGGAAGCATTTCTTCAGCCATAGAGTAGTTAGGAAGTGGAATAGTCTAGCAAGTGATGTAGTGGAGGCAGGAACCATACATAGCTTTAAGACGAGGTATGATAAAGCTCATGGAGCAGGGGGAGAGAGGAGACATAGAAGCGATCAGTGAAGAGGCGGGGACAGGAGCTGAGCCTCGACCCCTGCAACCACAATTAGGTGAGTACACACACAGGAGCTATGACTCGACACCTGCAACTACAATTAGGTGAGTACACGCGCGCGTGGGCGCGACACATCCTCTGAGGAAATTACAATTGAAAAACCAGACAGTAATAGAAATCTTATTTCAGAGACTACGGAAATACTGGCAGAGTCGCCACTCAGAGTAGAGGCAGCACTTAGTCTGATTGCCTTCACGCTCCTGATCTCCCATTCTCACTCATTCCCATTGGATTACACTTTTTGACGTCACATAAACATTGCTCTTGATTGGCTATTGAAACCTGTGACGTCACACGAGCAGCGTCTGTGATTGGTTACTAGGCCTCGTGGCGTCACGTGAACGTTGTTGGTAATTGGCTATTGGGGTTTGTGACGTCACGTCTCCCTTACTTTGATTGGCTGCAGTGTTCATGACGTTATTTGGTTTATGTGTCATTGGCTACGTCTTCATACAAATTGTCTGTCTACCTGTCTGTGTCTGCCTACCTGTGTCTGTGTGTCTGTCTACCTGTCTATCTGTATCTGTTTGTCTACCTATCTGTCTACCTGTTTATTTGTCTGTCTGGCATTAATTCACATTGATACACATTATTCATAAGTATTCATATATATTATTGCACATTCATGTATATTCACACGAATACATACTAATGCACGTAACTACAAATTCACATTAAATCACATTAATATACATTAATTCTTTTCCATCACTCTTCTTAGTCTCTCTCTCTCTCTCTCTCTCTCTCTCTCTCTCTCTCTCTCTCTCTCTCTCTCTCTCTCTCTCTCTCTCTCTCTCTCTCTCTCTCTCTCTCTCTCTCTCTCTTGTTCTCCTTCTTCCCCTTCTCTTCCTCCTCCTTCTCTTTCTCCCTCTCCTCCTCCTCCTCTTTCTCCCCCTCCTCCTCCACCTCTTCCTCCTTTCCCCCTCCTCCTTATTTTCTCCCTCCTCCTCCTTCTCCTCCTCTTCCCCTTCCCCCTCCTCCTCCTCCTTCCCCCTCTTCCTTTTCCTTCCCCCTTTCCTCCTCCTACTCCCTCCCCCCTCTTCTTCTCATATATTAAATACTCTTATTTATTTGCCTTAATTTTATAGCAACTCATTCGTATCTGCATCTCTCTGTCTCTCTGTATGTCTGTCTGTCTGTCTCTCTCTGTCTGTCTGTCTGTCTCTCTCTCTCTTTCTGTCTGTCTGTCTGTCTGTCTGTCTCTCTCACTCCATCAATTTACATAAAAATAAAAACATTATAAAAACTAAACCCGAAATAAAGATAAATATACAATTATTACGAAAATAAAATATATAATGTAGAAATGTACGAGGTCGAAACTCTTTATTAGACGACATTTCGGCCTAAAGAGGGCCGAAATGTCGCAATAAAGCCTTACTGAGTACTACAAAGTCCTAAATAAAGCCTTTATTGCATTTACAAATAAGGCTTGATTAAGATTTTAATAATAAGATTATAAGGAACGAAATAAGGTTCTAGATAAGGCTTTATAAGGAAGTAAATAAGGCTTTAATAAGATTACAAGGAACAAATAAAGCTTTATTATGCCCTAAATAAAGTTTCAATAAAATTATAAGGCACTAAATAAGGCTTTAACTATATAAGACCGTAAATAAGGCTTTAATAAGATTAGTTAAGACCCTAAATAAGGTTTTAATAAGATTAGTTAAGACCCTAAATAAGACTTTAATAAGATTAGCTAAGACTAAATAAGGCTTTAATAAGATTAGTAAGACCCTAAATAAGGCTTTAATAATATTAGCTAAGACTCTAAATAAGACTTTAATAAGATTAGCTAAGACCCTAAATAAGACTTTAATAAGATTAGTTAAGACCCTAAATAAGGATTTAATAAGATTAGTTAAGACCCTAAATAAGGCTTTACTAAAACTTATTAACACTACCAAGTCTTAAAAAGAAGTCTTAATTATAAATACTTTAACTTTAATAAAGTATTCAGTAAAATTTATGGTTCCTGATAAATTTGGTTCACTTTATTAGTCTTTATTACCTTAGACTTGTGTATGATTGTGTATTAATGTGTGTGTATTAATGTTTGTATTAATGTATGTGTATTAATGTTTGTATTAATGTATGTGTATTAATGTTTGTATTAATGTATGTGTATTAATGTATGATTGTGTATTAATATGTGTATGATTGTGTATTAATGTGTATTTGTTTATTAAATTATTTTAATGTATGTTGATGTGCATTAATATATTAAAATATACGAACCCGTATTAATGTTTTAGTGTATTAGAGTATTAATGTGTATTAATGCGTATTTAATGTATTAAAGTGTATTTATAACACAACCCCATCTGCCCCCTGCCCCTCCCTCCCCCCCAGACTCCAGTGTTTGTTTTCATTTGATCTGCCGATGTCTGGAGGTCAATACGCACATGCATGACTGCACCCACGGGCGCACATAAAGTACACCTGCACACACTTGTACACAAACACGAATAAAACACACATAAAACGCATGGCTACACCTGCGCACTTGTACACAAACATGAATAAAACACACATAAAACGCATGGCTCACACAGGAAACCTGTAGGAAACTGCTGAGCGAGGTAGGTAGGTACCATGAAGTCAGTGGGACGGGAAAAAAACTCACCATGGGTTCTGAGAGAAGGAGCAGAAGCACTGTGGAAGCCACTAGCCACAATCTTCAACTGCCGAAGACGTGGACAACAGCAGATATGGTTTGATTATTTAAGAAAGGGGAGAGAGACAGGTAGCATTAATTAAGGTACAGGCCATGTATAGCATGCAAGGTTATGGAGATTATCAGAAGAGTAGTTATCATAGTTGATTATCGTTCATGAACGATAACCAACACGATTTTAGACATGATAAATCGTGCCTCACACACTCGCTAGAGACCCACGACAAAGTACGAGAAGTGAGGCAGGAGAGAGATGCATGGACTGTATATTTTTGGACTTAGAGAAGGCTTCAGATGCAGTGCCACACAAACAACCAGGACCGAAGGTGGAGGAGCAGGCAGGAATAACAGGCAAGGCACTGCAGTAATTCGAGGAATAGTTAATAGGAAGGAAATTTTAAGTAATTATAAGAACATAAGAAAGGAGGAACACTGCAGCAGGCCCATTGGCCCATAATAGGCACGTCTTTCACAAATCCAACCCGAGGTGTCGGAATGAGCCCGTGTGACGAGTGAGGTTCCACAAGGATCAGTATTAGGACCAGTTCCAGTGTATGTGAACGACTTGACAGACGAAACAGTCAGAGGTATTCATGTTTACAGATGATGTGAAATTAATGGAGAAGACAAAGAGGAAAATACCAGGAAATATTACAAATGAACCATGTGACTGCAAACCTCACTCCAGGAAACGGACCTCAGGGTGAGCATAGTAGCGAGCATATCACCTGAGATATCCATCAAAACACAACACACACTATTACGCACACAGGTAATGAATGGCCTCTGAGACCTGGTCGTAATGGGAATATAGAGCAAACAAAACTCAGCAGTAGACTATAATGTAAATTTGCCTTCACCCGCTATATACAGGTATGTACACTATGTACAGATAGAATAAGTGTACACCACGGTGACAGATGGCAAAATAGAAGCCAGAGAGAGAGAGCACCGTACTCAACCAGCAGGTAGGCAAGTCTGCCAGTGCTTACCACAAGTGACCCACGTTGCTTCAGCTTTGGCGGCCTTGCCTGTTATTGGTCAATGAACCAAGGTATTAATTTAACGACGGGTAACCTATCGATCATTAAACCCTTAGCACCTGGTTCGCTGGTTGGGAGGCAGCCTATGTGGGAGTGACATACGTGGAATAAAATGTAACATACTCTTTGCATGGCACACACAGACACACACACACGCACACACACACACGCACACACACGCATGCGCAAAAGGATATCAGAAAGTATTTTTTCAATGTGAGTGCAGTAAAGAAGTGGAATGAGCTGAACGATGACATAATGGAAGCGGATTCCACACACGACTTCAAAAATAGATGTGACGGTGATATCACATGGTAGTTGGTGGAGCGCTAAGAGTCAAGACTGTGACACACAGGGAACAAGCAGGAAGGTTGAGAGTTAAGAGCCAGAACGATGGCAAAGAAGGAACAGGAGAGGAGAATAAGAGCTGAAAGAAAGAGAGGACAATAGAGAGTAATAATAAGAAGAACATAAAGAAATACGAGAGTAAGCAGAGAGTGAAGGCACCAGGGTACGTGAAGATGGCAGTCACATCAAGGTATCACCCTCCCTGCAGAGCAGCCAGTCCTCCTTGATCAGTGAGGTTGTTGCTGCTGCTGGATGCAGCAGCAGTGTCACATAAAGCAGCACTTCCCTGCTGATCAGCAACTAGCCTCAGCGACCTACACAAAGTTGGCTAACACGTGAACACAGTCGTTCAAGATGTTATATTTCTCGAGCATCCAGCACCACTGTGGAGCCCGCATTGAACCAATAATGTATACATTAAAAATACTAATACTAGAACAGTGCTATTTGAAAGGCACCCCTAGTATGCACAGTACCTAGGGCAGAGTAGAACTAGGGTTAGTGCTAGGAATTAACTAAGTTTCAGAAGAATGAGATGCTATAAACTGATTAATATCACATAGTAAATAAAGTTAATATTACATTGATAATAAAGTTAATATCACATTATTAATAAAGTTAATATCACATAGTTAATAAAGTTAATATCACATAGTAAATAAAGTTATTATCACATTGTTAATAAAGTTAATACCACATTGTTAATAAAGTTAATATCACATAGTTAATAAAGTTAATATCACATAGTAAATAAAGTTATTATCACAGTGTTAATAAAGTTAATATCACATAGTAAATAAAGTTATTATCACATTGTTAATAAAGTTAATATCACATAGTTACTAAAGTAAATATCACATAGTTACTAAAGTTAATATCACATAGTTACTAAAGTAAATATCACATAGTTACTAAAGTTAATATCACATAGTTACTAAAGTAAATATCACATAGTTACTAAAGTTAATATCACATAGTTACTAAAGTTAATATCACATAGTTACTAAAGTAAATATCACATAGTTACTAAAGTTAATATCACACAGTTAATCAGGTTATTATCATATAGATTGCTTGACTGCTAAGTTAGATAGATGATGACGTTAATAGACACTAACTTTAATAGCATTGATAATTACTGGATGACAGACTTATTAATTACTGATAATAACTTGTTGAGAACAAGTCTTGGCCAGACACATTATAACAGTTATATTAAACATTTACTGTTAATGAGAGTGAAATGTGGAGCTGATCCACTAGGAGTCTTTACACAGTGGTGGAACATCAGTGGTGGAACATCAGTGGTGGAACATCAGTGGTGGAACATCAGTGGTGGAACATCAGTGGTGGAACATCAGTGGTGGAACATCAGTGGTGGAACATCAGTGGTGAAACATCAGTGGTGGGGCATCAGTGGTGAAACATCAGTGGTGGGACATCAGTGGTGGAACATCAGTGGTGGAACATCAGTGGTGGAACATCAGTGGTGGGGCATCAGTGGTGGAACATCAGTGGTGGAACATCAGTGGTGGAACATCAGTGGTGGGGCATCAGTGGTGGGGCATCAGTGGTGGAACATCAGTGGTGGAACATCAGTGGTGAAACATCAGTGGTGGGACATCAGTGGTGGAACATCAGTGGTGGAACATCAGTGGTGAAACATCAGTGGTGGGGCATCAGTGGTGGAACATCAGTGGTGAAACATCAGTGGTGGGGCATCAGTGGTGGAACATCAGTGGTGGAACATCAGTGGTGGAACATCAGTGGTGGAACATCAGTGGTGAAACATCAGTGGTGGGGCATCAGTGGTGAAACATCAGTGGTGGAACATCAGTGGTGGGGCATCAGTGGTGGGGCAACAGTGGTGGAACATCAGTGGTGGGGCATCAGTGGTGGGGCATCAGTGGTGGAACATCAGTGGTGGGGCATCAGTGGTGGGGCATCAGTGGTGGAACATCAGTGGTGGGGCATCAGTGGTGGAACATCAGTGGTGGGGCATCAGTGGTGGAACATCAGTGGTGGGGCATCAGTGGTGGGGCATCAGTGGTGGGGCATCAGTGGTGGAACATCAGTGGTGGGGCATCAGTGGTGGGGCATCAGTGGTGGGGCATCAGTGGTGGAACATCAGTGGTGGAACATCAGTGGTGGAACATCAGTGGTGGGGCATCAGTGGTGGAACATCAGTGGTGGAACATCAGTGGTGGAACATCAGTGGTGGGGCATCAGTGGTGGGACATCAGTGGGGAACATCAGTGGTGGAACATCAGTGGTGGAACATCAGTGGTGGAACATCAGTGGTGGAACATCAGTGGTGGAACGTCAGTGGTGGAACATCAGTGGTGGAACATCAGTGGTGGGGCATCAGTGGTGGAACATCAGTGGTGGAACATCAGTGGTAGAACATCAGTGGTGGAACTTTAGTGGAGGGGCATCAGTGGTGGAACATCAGTGGTGGAACATCAGTGGTGGAACATCAGTGGTGGAACATCAGTGGTGGGGCATCAGTGGTGGAACATCAGTGGTGGGGCATCAGTGGTGAGGCATCAGTGGTGGAACATCAGTGGTGGAACATCAGTGGTGGAACATCAGTGGTGGAACATCAGTGGTGGAACATCAGTGGTGGGGCATCAGTGGTGGAACATCAGTGGTGGGGCATCAGTGGTGAGGCATCAGTGGTGGAACATCAGTGGTGGAACATCAGTGGTGGAACATCAGTGGTGGAACGTCAGTGGTGGAACATCAGTGGTGGAACATCACTGGTGGGGCATCACTGGTGGAACATCACTGGTGGGGCATCACTGGTGGAACAATAATGGATGAATATTTACAATGTGTTTACATAAACATTTACTGCAGATGAAGCAAGTGTTTGTTTCAACATTGTTATGGAAGTTGCTCATACCCTGCAAACTTTTTTTTTTTGCATTTTCAGGTAGACAGTTCCATGGTCATGAACCTTTTCGTTTAAACATAATACAGTAGAACCTCTGGTCACGAACGCTTCCGAACACGAACAAATCGGTTCACGACTAAAAATTCGCCATTTTTTTTATTCGGGTCACGAACACATAATCGGGTGCCGAATTTCACATTCCGCGCCATTTTTTTCGCATGCGCCAATTTTTCCCACTTCCTAACTCTGTTATTTAAGGTTTTTTCTCTATTAAACTGTGCATTATTTTGTATAATTAAGGATTTTTCAAATTTTGATTATTCATAAATTACAGTAATTACGACCGTGCCTAAACAACTCGCAGTGCCAGTACCCGGCTAGGACTTTCCATGTATGATTTTTTTATAAATAATTTTTATCTCAGTTGTTTGTTGGGCTATCTTACTGAAACTTGGATAATTTATGATGGAAAGATGCTTCTTAACGTACACCAAAAATAAAAGAAATCGGGCGATAAATAACGGAGTTCACTGCTCAGCCATTAGACGCCCCTTAAAACTCTTAGGACTCGTGCAATGTTAGTTTTCTCAGTGTTATTCAAGGTTTTTACATTTAGTTTACTATTACACTGTGCATTCTGTGGTATAATTAACTATTTTTGTGCTTAGAAATATTGAAAAAAAAGCAATATTTACATACAGTTCGTAGGGGTTTGGGACGGATTAATCGTATTTACATACAATCCAATGGGGAAATTAGGTTCGGGTCACGACCAAATTGGGTCGCGACCGAAGTTTTGGAATGAATTATGGTCTGTGTGTACACTAACACTACACTGGTGAAGTGTGGTCAATGTGTACACTAACACTTCACTAGTGGTTAGAACTAACACTATCAAGTGGTCAATGTGTACACTAACACTTCACTAGTGGGTAGGAGTGGAACTTAAGAAACATGTAGACAAGGAACTAGACTAAAGGAAAATATCCTTCAGCCATAAGATCAAGAAAATATTACAAAGACGTTGTTCAGTGTACATTCGTCTTTAAGAAGACTCTGGACCACGGCATGATCCAGGTATATGATCAGCCAAGTTGTGACTGCTCTGCGAACCTACAGCCTGGTTGATCAGGCAGTCATCGAGGAAGTCTGGCTCTCAGTCCGGTTACAGACACGTTATGAGGATGTACAAATATATATAATACGAGGAGATCCCCAGAGAATAAGTATGCTATTGTGACATTCGGGAGAATATCGAGGAGGTGGGCCCAGGAACTAGAGTTTGGTGCCCACAAACACAGGTATGTGAGTACACACTCATGCAGCAGAACCCAAACACCAACTTCGATAAAAAACACAGCCAGTATTGTGTGTCAGTCCATGTTTGTCCTTCGCTTCCGTCACTGTTTATCTTGATATTATTTATAAAGGCGCGTCGCGGCTCCACTCCTGCGCCAGTAAACAACAGGTGACGAGTGTTTGCTAAAATATTTTGAATGAAGGTGCGGCAGGGCGAGGTTCTGGGGCCCTGGACACTTGTCAGGGTGGGAAACTCCGTCGTTGCCGGCCTTGTGTCACTGTTTTATGAATGGACGAATAACACGGGGTGTCTCGAAGATAGCACCCTTGATAGGGGCCCATAAGAATGACCCCTTGGCCCCTTGAGATAGTTGATAGAGACCTATAAGAATGTCCCTTTGGCCCGTGAGCCAAGGGGACATTCTTATAGGTCCCTTTGGCTGGTACGGGTCCTTGAGAGAACTGACTTAAATTCATAAGAGATTTGTTTGGGCCGTGTGATAGTCTCTGGTGAGGGCCTTTGAGAGATGGGATGCTGCGGCTGCTGGGAGAATTGGTCCTGGGGTCCCCCAAGAGAGTAACAACATCTGGAGTGGGTGGTGTGGGTTGCTGAGGCTTTGCAGGAAGGTTGGGAGGGGTGTGGGAGTGGCGGTTAAGGGGTCGGGTTGTGGGGAGGGCAGCTGGAAGCTCACTGATTATGCTAATTCCGAGTGAAGGTGCGGCGCGGATCTGGCTCTCGGGGGTAAACAAGAAGTGACGTTGGTTCACAGAAAAGCTGTGAATGACGGAGAGTCGTCGAGGCGGACACGTAAGAAATGTTGGGTGGTAGATAGGGTGCCAAATCAGCATGACAAAAAAAATTACGTCAGATAGATACACCAAAAAACCTGCTGGTGGGAGAAAAACCTTATGACCACTTTTTGGTCCATCCTGGACCACTTACAGTGGTTCACTACGGACCGAAACTTCATGAGATTCTTGTCCTAGGAACAGTTTTTTGGTCACTTGGTCCAGCAATGGCACTGTGCCTATATTCTTTAAATCAGAGCAAGCCAATATTAAGACAACGTTTCGGTCAAGAAGAGCTTTATTAAGTCATCTTATTAAATATTTTCTTGTGCGAAACGTTGACTCAATAAAAGCTTGCTCTATAAGTCTTAGAAGAGAGTTGTCAGAGCAGCCATGGACAACAGTGTAGTGCTCTGCTCTATAAATCACCTTGTAATTCACCCTGTGTGTCACCCTGGCCACAAATTATATTTTTTTTATAATTATCAAGCCGGTAGTTAATTCTGATAATTATTTACAGCGACAAATTGTGGATCCAAGTTTCAATACATCAGTTCCAAACAAGAACTTGCCTGAAGGACAAGTTAATGTGATGTTTGTGTCCTCAGTCCTGGCTGACAGCGGTGCTGCTGATGCTTCCTGCTGACAGTCAATACATGGTCAGTAAAACAGAAAGCACAATTATATACATTGTGCTGAATACACTTACACAGTGAGACCTGTCGGACGTGCTCACTGAATAAAGATGTGAGTGGAACTTAACACAGTACCTTGATTCCTCTGGCACTTGTTCAATAGCCTTGATAATGGAATTTTATAGAGAAAGTTGCCATTGTGATAGTTTATGATTTGAAGCTTTCTGTCAACTGTTTGTGATCACACCAGTGTGTGGGGCCCACCAAGGTGGCTTGAAGAAGAGAACCAGCATCACCCTCCAAGTGATCTGTGTGCCACATCCCTGGCCATCTTGCAAAGGCAGGTACTGCACTTGCTAGAAGAATAAGACACGTGTGTAACACTTGGGTATCTTTACTCTGGAGACGTTTCGCCCACCAGTGGCTTTATCAACTCAGTACCGAGAAAAACAATGGACGATGTGTCTTTTTCACCAACTTATCGACTTTCTAAACCATTAATTTAAAAATTGTACTTCCTAAATCCAAATTAGTTTAATTTGACTTAATTAGAAATAAAAAACTTTTCGAGTACCTGGAGACCATTAGGGCAAACCTTCACCTTTATACTTAGAAGATTAATTGAATCCTTAAGAACGGGATTTAAAGTACTCTTTAAGTGTATGTCCAGAAAGGTAAACACGATTAACAATGGTGGTCAGTTAGGAAAAACCCTTAAAAAAAAATTAAAAAAAAAACAAAAGTCAACAAATATACTATAAATCACCAGGAAAATCTTGAGAAAAGTATAAAACTAAGATGAAGATGTAACTGAAGGGACGGTGTTGTATGGCCCTCTTGTGTGGTATAATTTCCTACGGTATACAACTTGTATATCCCCTCGTGAGGCTCATACGTGGTTCATACGTCGGTTTACGTGCGGCCAGCAGTAACAGCCTGGTTGTTCAGGCCCTGATCCACCGCGAGGCCTGGTCATGGAGCGGGTCGCGGGGGCGTTGACCCCCGGAACACCCTCCGGGTACACTCCAGGTATTTTGTTGTGTTGCTGTACAATAAGTGGGGTAACCCCAATTTTTTTTTTTGAATAGCCTATAAGTAGGCAAAAATTAAATAAATTAATTCACAATAAACACTTTATTATTATTATAATTATTATTATTATTATTATTATTATTATAATTATTATTATTATTATTATTATTATTATTATTATTATTATTATTATTATTACTATTACTATTATTATTATTATTATTATTATTATTATTATTATTATTATTATTATTACAAGCTTGAAGCCATAGAGAGGCTGCAGTTTGGTCTAAATCAAAGCAACAGATGAATTTATTTAAAAATCTAAAAACGGAAAGGAGTTTTTCAGTGAAACATATTTAGTGTCATCACCACGACCTCATTACCACGACCTCATTACCACGACCTCATTACCACGACCTCATTATCACGACCTCATTATCACGACCTCATTACCACGACCTCATTATCACGACCTCATTACCACGACCTCATTATCACGACCTCATTATCACGACCTCATTACCACGACCTCATTACCACGACCTCATTATCACGACCTCATTATCACGACCTCATTACCACGACCTCATTACCACGACCTCATTATCACGACCTCATTACCACGACCTCATTACCACGACCTCATTATCACGACCTCATTATCACGACCTCATTATCACGACCTCATTACCACGACCTCATTACCACGACCTCATTATCACGACCTCATTACCACGACCTCATTATCACGACCTCATCACCACGACCTCATTACCACGACCTCATTACCACGCTCTCATTACCACGACCTCATTATCACGATCTCATTACCACGACCTCATTACCACGACCTCATTATCACGACCTCATCACCACGACCTCATTACCACGACCTCATCATTACGACCTCATTACCACGCTCTCATTACCACGACCTCATTACCACGACCTCATTACCACGATCTCATTACAACGATCTCATTACCACGACCTCATTACCACGACCTCATTACCACGACCTCATTACCACGACCTCATTACCACGACCTCATTACCACGACCTCATTACCACGACCTCATCACCACGACCTCATTACCACGCTCTCATTACCACGACCTCATTACCACGACCTCATTATCACGACCTCATTACCACGACCTCATTACCACGACCTCATTACCACGACCTCATCACCACGACCATTACCACGCTCTCATTACCACGACCTCATTATCACGATCTCATTACCACGACCTCATTACCACGACCTCATTATCACGACCTCATCACCACGACCTCATTACCACGACCTCATCACCACGACCTCATTACCACGCTCTCATTACCACGACCTCATTACCACGATCTCATTACCACGACCTCATTACCACGATCTCATTACCACGACCTCATTACCACGACCTCATTACCACGACCTCATTACCACGACCTCATTACCACGACCTCATTACCACGACCTCATCACCACGACCTCATTACCACGCTCTCATTACCACGACCTCATTACCACGACCTCATTACCACGACCTCATTACCACGACCTCATCACCACGACCTCATTACCACGACCTCATTACCACGACCTCATTACCACGACCTAATTACCACGACCTCATTACCACGACCTAATCACCACGACCTCATTACCACGACCTCATTACCACGACCTCATTACCACGACCTCATTACCACGACCTCATTACCACGACCTAATCACCACGACCTCATCACCAAGCGCTAAACCAGCAAGCGTCATACAGCTCCTAGGGGGGGGGGGAAGAAAGGAGGTAATCAGGTTTGGCTCAGAGGAAGGAGAATGATAGCTCAAGATCCTAGGATCTAGAGCCCTGCGCCAGCACGTTTCGCAAGCTGTGTGTGAAGGTCGTCTGGCATATGCAAATTGTACACTGACAATTTTACTCATGACTTGCAAGGTACACTTCTAATTGTGTTATCAGAATCAAAGTAGTAACCTAACCTAACTTTAAAGACAGTACTGTGTTGTAATGCAATGTTGACCACTTAGCAACACCTGCAACATTTGGGTATCTTTATTCTGTAGACGTTTCGCCAGTCACAATAAAGATAGACAGGTGTTGTACAGGTGTTGCAAAGTTGTACAGATGTTATACTGGTGTTACAAAGGGGTTGTACAGGTGTTGCTAAGGTGTTGTACAGGTGTTGCAAAGTTGTACAGATGTTATACAGGTATTACAAAGGTTGTACAGATGTTATTACTAAGTTGTTGTACAGGTGTTACAAAGTTGTTGTACAGGTGTTACAAAGTTGTTGTACAGTGTTGTACAGGTGTTACAAATGTGTTGTACAGGAGTTACAAATGTGTTGTACATATGTTACAAATGTGTTGTGCAGGTGTTACAAAGGTGTTGTACATGTGTTGCGCAGGTGTTACAAATGTGTTGTACAGGTGTTACAAAGGTGTTGTACATATGTTTTACAGGTGTTGTACAGGTTTTACAAATGTGTTGTACAGGTCTTACAAAGGTCTTGCACAGATGTTACAAAGGTGTTGTACACATGTACAGGTGTTACAAAGGTGTTGTACAAGTGTTACAAAGGTGTACAGGTGTTACAAAGGTGCTGTACAGGTGTTACAAAGGTACTGTACAGGTGTTACAAAGGTGCTGTACAGGTGTTACAAAGGTACTGTACAGGTGTTACAAATGTGCTGTACAGGTGTTACAAAGGTGCTGTACAGGTGTTACAAAGGTGCTGGACAGGTGTTACAAAGGTACTGTACAGGTGTTACAAATGTGCTGTACAGGTGTTACAAAGGTGCTGGACAGGTGTTGCAGTGATAACATAATATACCTTAATAATGATCAGTCTAGATTAGTTGAACCTAAATTTAGTTAGTACGGTTTATTAATTCAGTCAGTACGGTTTATTAATTCAGTCAGTACGGTTTATTAATTCAGTCAGTACGGTTTATTAATTCAGTCAGTACGGTTTATTAATTCAGTCAGTACGGTTTATTAATTCAGTCAGTACGGTTTATTAATTCAGTTAGTACGGTTTATTAATTCAGTCAGTACGGTTTATTTATTCAGTCAGTACGGTTTATTAATTCAGTCAGTACGGTTTATTAATTCAGTCAGTACGGTTTATTAATTCAGTCAGTACGGTTTATTAATTCAGTCAGTACGGTTTATTAATTCAGTCAGTACGGTTTATTAATTCAGTCAGTACGGTTTATTAATTCACTTAGTACGGTTTATTAATTCACTTAGTACGGTTTATTAATTCAGTTAGTACGGTTTATTAATTTAGTTAGTACGGTTTATTAATTCACTTAGTACGGTTTATTAATTCACTTAGTACGGTTTATTAATTCAGTCAGTACGGTTTATTAATTCAGTTAGTACGGTTTATTAATTCACTTAGTACGGTTTATTAATTCAGTCAGTACGGTTTATTAATTCAGTTAGTACGGTTTATTAATTCAGTTAGTACGGTTTATTAATTCAGTTAGTACGGTTTATTAATTTAGTTAGTACGGTTTATTAATTTAGTTAGTACGGTTTATTAATTCACTTAGTACGGTTTATTAATTCAGTTAGTACGGTTTATTAATTCAGTTAGTACGGTTTATTAATTCACTTAGTACGGTTTATTAATTAGTTTCGCGAGGCTCAGCTCAGTTTCGCCCAGTTACTGGAAGAATATATTCCCACACAAGTTGTTAAGCAAAACGATCATTGTGGATAAAAGACACTTATGGACAGTCAAGGTCATTTATTAAAGGGAACGTTTCGCCACAAGGAGCTTTTTCAGGACTCAAGAAGCCAGTCGTGGCGAAACGTTCCCTTATAAACATGTCCTAGTATTTGTTCCACCTGTCTTTCTAAATCAATTTGTCGGTATCTTTTACCAAGGTTTATACCTTGGCGTCTTTAAGTCACCAAATAAAGAAGAGTGTCTCTGCCTGGTGCTTGTAGTATTAAGATTACGATGGCACAGAGCAGTTCAGGCAGCATACAAAGAAGTAGGTGTTACTGATGGAACAGGAACACTAGGTTCCACCCAGGCAGCGTTTATATGCTCCTTGTCCTTATCTGATACAAGACGCTGCTTGCGGTAGATGGCCAGTAATAGATGATAGGATAACTCAAATCCTCTAAAGTATAATAATAATAATAATAGTAATAATAATATCTTTATTTCTACAAGTACAAGTACAAGGTATACAGGCCTAGCTGACATACTACTTTATTGAAAGCCCCTTTGTTATGCTGAGCATTTCCCGCAAATTAGGTCAGTTTTGTCCCAGGATGCGACCCACACCAGTCGACTAACACCCAGGTACCCATTTTAATGATGGGTGAACATGGACAGCTGGTGTCTTAGGGAAACACGTCCTAATGTTTTCCAGCAGTACTGGGGATCGATCCCCGGACCACAGTGTGAGCTGAGTGCGCTAGTAATCGAGCCAGAGAACAATAGTTTAAATGGAAGGAAGAAAATGACCTTCATGCATATTGACCTTGGGTTTACCTTGCTCCAGGATATCGCGTGTAAACAACCGTTCAAGGTATTTCATCGTGTTGGTCACAGTGTTGGCATAAGAGACGTGATATAACCAACTGTTGAAGGTGAACCATCGTGCTGGTAACATTGCTAGCCTAGGGGGCCCAGGTATAAACATCCTGAAAGGTATACCATCATGCTGGTCATAGTGTTATCTTCAGGGAGACTTTCACAAACAATACAACGTTAGTAAAGTCAACACTGGAAGCCAGGAGGCGTACTAGTGTTACTGTAACTATACTGACTCTACTGGTGACACTTCTTAGCAGGTAACACTTCTTAGCAGGTAACACTTCTTAGCAGGTAACACTTCTTAGCAGGTAACACTTCTTAGCAGGTAACACTTCTTAATAGGTAACACTTCTTAGCAGGTAACACTTCTTAGCAGGTAACACTTCTTAGCAGGTAACACTTCTTAACAGGTAACACTTCTTAGCAGGTAACACTTCTTAGCAGGTAACACTTCTTAGCAGGTAACACTTCTTAGCAGGTAACACTTCTTAGCAGGTAACACTTCTTAGCAGGTAACACAAACCATTATTTTTACAATAATCGCGAACAAGAGATATAAGATGCAAAACCACAGGGGAGAGTTGAACGATAGCTCTAGACCTTTAGGGTTGCAATTCACGTCATCAAGAGCTTGCAATGTTGCAGAAATGAGTAAGAAGTCCTAGCAGGGAAACGTTCTCGTGGCTCGAGCTTGAACGTTACCCTCAACTAATCAACTTGGACTTCCTACTCATTTCTGCAACATTGCAAGCTCCTGATGATGGGTTCATTCCAACACGAAAGGCCTAGAGCTGTGGTTGTTTTGAAACCATTATTTATATATATTTTTTGCTGATCAAGACACTCCCTTGGGTAAGTAACTGACAGTCTGTCACAGACATCTTCACCAAGAAGACACAATCAAAATTTTTTTTTTGCTACATTAAACCATGTGTTCTTGTGTGTTCTTGTGCGTTCTTGTGTGTTCTTGTGTGTTCTTGTGTGTTCTTGTGTGTTCTTGTGTGTTCTTGTGTGTTCTTGTGTGTTCTTGTGTGTTCTTGTGTGTTCTTGTGTGTTCTTGTGTGTTCTTGTGTGTTCTTGTGCGTTCTTGTGCGTTCTTGTGTGTTCTTGTGTGTTCTTGTGTGTTCTTGTGCGTTCTTGTGTGTTCTTGTGTGTTCTTGTGTGTTCTTGTGCGTTCTTGTGTGTTCTTGTGTGTTCTTGTGTGTTCTTGTGTGTTCTTGTGTGTTCTTGTGTGTTCTTGTGTGTTCTTGTGTGTTCTTGTGCGTTCTTGTGCGTTCTTGTGTGTTCTTGTGTGTTCTTGTGTGTTCTTGTGTGTTCTTGTGTGTTCTTGTGCGTTCTTGTGTGTTCTTGTGCGTTCTTGTGTGTTCTTGTGTGTTCTTGTGCGTTCTTGTGTGTTCTTGTGCGTTCTTGTGCGTTCTTGTGTGTTCTTGTGTGTTCTTGTGTGTTCTTGTGTGTTCTTGTGCGTTCTTGTGTGTTCTTGTGTGTTCTTGTGTGTTCTTGTGCGTTCTTGTGTGTTCTTGTGTGTTATTGTGGGTTCTTGTGTGTTCTTGTGCGTTCTTGTGTGTTCTTGTGTGTTCTTGTGTGTTCTTGTGTGTTCTTGTGTGTTCTTGTGTGTTCTTGTGCGTTCTTGTGTGTTCTTTTGTGTTCTTGTGTGTTCTTGTGCGTTCTTGTGTGTTCTTGTGTGTTCTTGTGTGTTCTTGTGTGTTCTTGTGTGTTCTTGTGCGTTCTTGTGTGTTCTTTTGTGTTATTGTGTGTTCTTGTGCGTTCTTGTGTGTTCTTGTGCGTTCTTGTGTGTTCTTGTGTGTTCTTGTGTGTTCTTGTGTGTTCTTGTGCGTTCTTGTGTGTTCTTTTGTGTTCTTGTGTGTTCTTTTGTGTTCTTGTGTGTTCTTGTGCGTTCTTGTGTGTTCTTGTGTGTTTTTGTGTGTTCTTGAAGAAATACAATCTTCTCCATAGACACTAGCTACACCCCCCTCCTCAACAGACTTTACCCACCACCTTCTCCACAGACACTAGCCACCACCTTCTACACAGACACTAGCCACCACCTCCTAAACAGACACTAGCCACCACCTCCTAAACAGACACTAGCCACCACCTCCTAAACAGACACTAGCCACCACCTCCTACACAGACACTAGCCACCACCTCCTAAACAGACACTAGCCACCACCTCCTAAACAGACACTAGCCACCACCTCCTACACAGACACTAACCACCACCTCCTAAACAGACACTAGCCACCACCTCCTACACAGACACTAGCCACCACTTCCTAAACAGACACTAGTTACCACCTCCTACACAGACACTAGCCACCACCTCCTACACAGACACTAGCCACCACCTCCTAAACAGACACTAGCCACCACCTCCTACACAGACACTAGCCACCACCTACACAGACACTAGTCACCACCACAGACACTAGCCACCACCTCCACAGACACTAGCCACCACCTACACAGACACTAGCCACCACCTCCTAAACAGACACTAGCCACCACCTCCTAAACAGACACTAGCCACCACCTCCTACACAGACACTAGCCACCACCTACACAGACACTAGCCACCACCTCCTAAACAGACACTAGCCACCACCTCCTAAACAGACACTAGCCACCACCTCCTACACAGACACTAGCCACCACCTCCTAAACAGACACTAGCCACCACCTCCTAAACAGACACTAGCCACCACCTCCTACACAGACACTAGCCACCACCTCCTAAACAGACACTAGCCACCACCTCCACAGACACTAGCCACCACCTACACAGACACTAGCCACCACCTCCACAGACACTAGCCACCACCACCACAGACACTAGCCACCACCACAGACACTAGCCACCACCTCCACAGACACTAGCCACCACCTACACAGACACTAGCCACCACCTACACAGACACTAGCCACCACCATCACAGACACTAGCCACCACCACAGACACTAACCACCACCTCCACAGACACCCAACATTGTGGAAGGTAGATGTGAACCGCAATTTAGGAAAGTGGAATCAGAGTGGGTTGAGTAAGACACAAGTTGGGTATTTTTAGTGTAGAAATGTTTCGCTTGTTCAGCAGGTTTCTTCAGTCAAATAATCGGATGACTTAAATATTGAAGACAGAAGCAGTGGAGAGGGAAATATAAGGTAATCAGTCCCTCAGCCATTAACAACAAGTAATTTTGAGGTGGTCAGTCCCTCAGCCTTGATAAAAGTTCATCTACATTACCTGGTTCAATGACCAAGACATTGAAGCTGAACACTTATCAAGGGTAAGGGACTGACCACCTCTAATTTACCTGTCCACCAGTCTCCAGTATTTAAGTCACTTCTAGATGCAACCGCTGAAGCCTACTGAACAGCAGAAACGTTTGAAGAATAAAGATATCCGCCTGTTGCACTTGTGTCTTGCTCTTCTACTTGTCAATATTAGTGCAATAAAAGAGAATTGTTTGAGTCAGTTTGTTAAGTGTAAACTCACTAAACATCGCTCGAACATTATTAAAACTGAAAGTTACCTGTACATTAACATAAAAAAGTATACTTTAACCCCTAAAATATGGACTAAAGGTAAACTCTTATTGTCTGTGTACAGGGAGATACGCATCTCTTGGTGTGTACACACTGAGATACACAGCTGTCTGTGTAGTGTAAATACTAAGACCTCCATCCCTAGGCATAATATAGTGATAATAAATACACTCTTCTCCATGTACAGGAAAAGCTTTAGGGGCTGCAGCCCAGGGTCCTCCGCCAGCTGGAGGGCCTCCAGGGGCTGCAGCCCAGGGTCCTCCGCCAGCTGGAGGGCCTCCAGGGGCTGCAGCTCAGGGTCCTCCGCCAGCTGGAGGGCCTCCAGGGGCTGCAGCCCAGGGTCCTCCGCCAGCTGGAGGGCCTCCAGGGGCTGCAGCCCAGGGTCCTCCGCCAGCTGGAGGGCCTCCAGGGGCTGCAGCTCAGGGTCCTCCGCCAGCTGGAGGGCCTCCAGGGGCTGCAGCCCAGGGTCCTCCGCCAGCTGGAGGGCCTCCAGAGATAAGTGAAAAGTGTTGACAGTACCGCAGTAAGAGGGGACAAATGTATCTTCATTCCCTAATGTTGACACAACACCTGCTATACACCTGTGTAGTAGCAGCTGCAGATGTAATGATGTTTTGTTGTCTGTCCACGCAAGTGTGAGCAGATAAAATATATTCCGACGTTATTTATTAAACAAAAACTATGTCGGATCTAAAATAAATACGATAGGTGCCAATTATTCAAGTCCAGCTCATGTTCCGAGGCGCGGAATACCAATGTTGCAAGTGTTGCACACGTTGTACCTTAGTAAGAGTGAGTCGTGTTGCAAGTGTTCAACACGTTGCACCTTAGTAAGAGTGGTTCGTGTTGCAAGTGTTTCACACATTGTACCTTCCTTAGTAAGAGTGAGTCGTGTTGCAAGTGTTGCACACGTTGTACCTTCCTTAGTAAAACGAAGCTCTCTTTCTGTTGCTAATGCAACTGCAATGAAAAGCACTTCTATAAAAGGATGATTTCCCTGCAGTCTCTGCAAAGAGTCTCTTTTGCAACTGCAGCTACGTGGGGAACATGATGTAGGTGTGTGGAACATAGTCGTGGGGAACATGATGTAGGTGTGTGGAACATAGTCGTGGGGAACATGATGTAGGTGTGTGGAACATAGTCGTGGGGAACATGATGTAGGTGTGTGGAACATAGTCGTGGGGAACATGATGTAGGTGTGTGGAACATAGTCGTGGGGAACATGATGTAGGTGTGTGGAACATAGTCGTGGGGAACATGATGTAGGTGTGTGGAACATAGTCGTGGGGAACATGATGTAGGTGTGTGGAACATAGACGTGGGGAACATGATGTAGGTGTGTGGAACATAGACGTGGGGAACATGATGTAGGTGTGTGGAACATAGTCGTGGGGAACATGATGTAGGTGTGTGGAACATAGTCGTGGGGAACATGATGTAGGTGTGTGGAACATAGACGTGGGGAACATGATGTAGTTGTGTGGAACATAGACGTGGGGAACATGTATTGGTATGTGCAACATAGACATGGGTGTGTACAGCATAGCTGTGGGTGTGACTACGTTGTAAATATATCGTCGTAAGTCTAAAATTGTAAGTCTAATGGGATAAGTATAAAGTCGTAAGTCTAATGTAAGTAATGAAAACAGTGTTGTGCTCCACTGCACACGTGACGGCAACCAACATGTACATCTTGTAATATGCACACTGCTTTAAATATACTAATCAAATTAGGACTCACAGCCTAGATCTATTTCAAACTCCAGTTTTGAAGCTAAGCTTAAGAGGCTTTCTCTTGTTATCTCAGAGACGAAGATCCTAAAATACACAAGCATATTAAGCTCGAAGCAGCTCAGAAGTTGCATTATCAAGCTGTCAGCGTTGAAGGACTGAAGGTAATGGGAGGCGACACACTCAGAAAATATAGCATGAGAATCATTATTTACTATGCTACGTGTATAGCTGTAAGATCAAAGAGCGTGCACCAGGCAAGCATCACTGGCAGCATCACTGGCAGCATCACTGCCAGCATCACTGCCAGCATCACTGCCAGCATCACTGCCAGCATCACTGCCAGCATCACTGCCAGCATCATGGTCATCTGGACCTCAACATTATGATGATTTATTAACAATTATGTCATCTACAAGTCTACACAACAGCATACTCCCAGCTGCATCATGTCTCAGCAGAGATATAAAACTTTGTTGATTCTGGGCACTTTAGTGGGCCCTGGGCACTTTTATAATAGTGGGTCCTGGGTACCCTTATAATAATAGGTCCTGGGCATCTTATAATGGATATCGTGGATTAATTGTGAATCGTTGAAGTCACTTTATTGTGACCTGTCTTCTACTGGATAGGCAACAATATGCAATATACAAAAGGAGGTGATAATTAGAATTAAAAAAAGTACGTGAGTATTGACCAATTGGGTCCTGTCAAATACTGCCACTTCTCATAATCGGAAAACTCTGGAAACTGATTAATAAAACTATCCTGGCTAATTTGAAGTTAAGAATTCTGCAAAGATTCGAACTTGTCTTCGGAAAATATTTAGCTTTTATTAAATTGCTACTGAAGGATTTCGAGGCAAATGAAGCTCCGGAAACTCGTTTGATGACTGAAGAAATGATTCAAAAACAAGTGAATTTTTTTTTGTGAATGATAGATTTTGTGTGTGATGATGGTTCGAAAATGAAGGTCAGAGATCCAATAGACAAGTGCAAGTCTGTGACCTTCTGACCCCCGCCATGAAGCTAAAGTAGAAGGCAGCATAACTGACCTTCTGACCCCCGCCATGAAGCTAAAGTAGAAGGCAGCATAACTGACCTTATGACCCCCGCCATGAAGCTAAAGTAGAAGGTAGCATAACTGACCTTATGACCCCCACCATGAAGCTAAAGTAGAAGGTAGCATAACTGACCTTATGACCCCCGCCATGAAGCTAAAATAGAAGGTAGCATAACTGACCTTATGACCCCACCATGAAGCTAAAGTAGAAGGCAGCATAACTGACCTTATGACCCCCGCCATGAAGCTAAAGTAGAAGGTAGCATAACTGACCTTATGACCCCCACCATAAAGCTAAAGTAGAAGGCAGCATAACTGACCTTATGACCCCCGCCATGAAGCTAAAGTAGAAGGCAGCATAACTGAGCTTATGACCCCCGCCATGAAGCAAGAATAGAAGGCAGCATAACTGACCTTATGACCCCCGCCATGAAGCAAGAATAGAAGGCAGCATAACTGACCTTATGACCCCCGCCATGAAGCTAAAGTAGAAGGTAGCATAACTGAGCTTGTGACCCCCACCATGAAGCAAGAATAGAAGGCAGCATAACTGACCTTATGACCCCCACCATGAAGCAAGAATAGAAGGCAGCATAACTGACCTTATGACCCCCGCCATGAAGCTAAAGTAGAAGACAGCATAACTGAGCTTGTGACCCCCACCATGAAGCAAGAATAGAAGGCAGCATAACTGACCTTATGACCCCCGCCATGAAGCAAGAATAGAAGGCAGCAGCATAACTGACCTTATGACCCCTACCATGAAGCTAAAGTAGAAGGCAGCATAACTGAGCTTGTGACCCCCACCATGAAGCTAAAGTAGAAGGCAGCATAACTGAGCTTGTGACCCCCGCCACGGACGGGTCGTGTCACGCACAAGGACCGTGGCTTCAGGTTTATTCTTCTGTTTATTCATAGCCAGTCGTTCATTACCACTTAAGTTTACATATACCCTGACGTATATAAATGAAAACGAAAACAAGTAAAGAATAATAAAAGGCACAATACGTGTCTAAGACAATACACAAATAACTCCCACATAGGAGAGCGAAACTTACCACGACGTTTCGCTCTCACTTGGACTTTATAAAATTGTTTTTTTTTATCTTATGAACATATAAATAACCCTTGTAGGTTTAACGCTTTTTTTATAATAATCATAATAATAATATGAACATATAAAAGTTGTTGTTTTTAGTTTATCTTTAATTGCACGTTTCGCTACTTTTGTTATATAGTTGAATGTATATACTAATGCGAACTTGTTCTGATATCAACTAATCAGCGAACCGAAAATAACTTTGGCCCAGTGTTAGTGTTAACAGCGTAACACGAGAGGGAAAATCTGCGTAGTTATCTCGAGGTTATTAAAGAAATTGTTATCAGTGTCTTTGCTTTGGCAGTTTGTTGGTGAGGATTTTGACCTCAGGAGTTAAAATTAAATTATGGCAAATGATAAATGAGAATTCATTCAATATTCCCAAGTGTGATGGAAAATGTGGTTTGCGTAATTTATATATATGTAAACAATGGCAGACAGGCGATCTTAACTATGCAAGACAAGCCACGGGGAGGGGAAATCTTTATATATATATATATATATATATATATATATATATATATATATATATATATATATATATATACACACAAAACAACCACTGTGAAAAATAATGAAATTCCAAGCGCTTTCGTGGTTCTCACATTATGAAGGACCTGCAAAAAATAATAGAACAGCTGAAGGCTTATAAGGCCGAGATAACACCTCACTGTCAACATGCGACACCTCACCCGTCACTTTATGACGATGATGTGGGTGAGATGGTCAAGGACTTGTAAAAGATGGCTTAAATTCTTCCCAAATTTTATTAATAATAAATGAATCTAATTTGCGTAATCCTAAATAAATATTCATACTAAAATCAAAACTATTTTTTATGAAGCTTGATTCAGTTATATTACAACCATAAACTTTGTTTCATACAAATTTCTCGGCTTTTTGAAAATCAATTGGATGGTTAAAATATCTCACATGAATAACCAGAGCTTCAGACAATTGTCAATTTCCAATGTTATGTTTATATTGTTGTAATCTCAGTTCAAGACTTTTACCAGTTTGATTATAATAAACTTTATTACATATTTTTACAGGGAATCTTATAGACACAGTTATCAGCATTTTTTGGGAAGTTTTTTTTTTATTACTGTATCAAGATTTTTAAATACAACATTGATATTAAAATTGTTAAGCAGAGAAGGTATATGAAGAAAGTCTTCATTTTGAGGGAGAACTAACATATTCTTGGTTGAATATGATTGTATGTCAGTTTTTGAATTGTATGAAAGTATTTCTAGCAATTTTAAAAGATTTATCAATTAAGTGTTGTGGGTATTTTAAATCTTTAACTATTTCATAAATCTTTAATATTTCTTCATCAATGAACTCTGGGCTGCAAATACACAAAGTTCTCAAAACATTGATGAAAATACAAACAGTTTAACTCTATCGTGATGTGAAGTATAATAGTGCATATATATATATATATATATATATATATATATATATATATGCTAGGAATTCCTAGCATTGTATAAATCTCTAGTTGTGTCGATGCATGCAGGGGATGAGATGAAAAGCTGTAAGCCTTCCTGCCTGAAAGCTGGCTGCCTTGGAATAACGTCTAGCGAAAGCTGGATGCCAAGGTATTGGTCCAGTGTGGTACGGTCGGTAAAGCACTGCGTTCCTGTCACAAGGTTCGTAGGGTCGAGTCTCCGTCGGCCAGAGATCAGTGTTTGTTTTATATATATATATATATATATATATATATATATATATATATATATATATATATATATATATATATATATATATATATATATATATATATACACACAAGACAAGCCACGGAGGGTGGATATCTTAAGTTCAAGTACTTTCATACTTCTCACTGCGTCATCAGGAGCTGTGCAATGTTGCAAGTCTGCAGACTGAACATCATGGTACGCCCGTCGTGAAAGTCGATATAATATATAACAGCCTGTTAAGTCCGTCGCGAACGTCGATATATGACATGTTAGGTCTACCATGACCGTCGATATATGATATGTTAGGTCTACCATGACCGTCGATATATGATATGTTAGGTCTACCATGACGGTCGATATAACCCACCCAGCTACTACTGCATACAGGTATCGTAAGGTTACAGGTACTTTAGGTGGTGCGCTGCAATACAGACTGTAACCTGAGTGATATTACATCAATAGTAAGGAAATGGGCATGGGGGTTCATTTGGGTATGGGGGTTCATTTGGGTATGTGGGTTCATTTGGGTATGGGGGTTCATTAGGGTATGGGTGCACATGTGCGATTATCTTAGGATAGCTTAAGAAAAGAGGCAGAGTGACCTATTGAGGTCCTAACCCGTCTAGGTACAGCGGCACAAGGACGCATAGTTGATTGCAACATGGTGATTGCAACTAGTTTAGTGGTTTACTGAATTAGGATGTTAGTAATATAATAATGATAATAGTGGTGTTCAAAAGAAAAATTCATGAATTACCTAGTTATTATGAGAAAGAAAAACCTGGATAGGAGAGATCACACAGGCATATTGAAACTGAGAGTATTCCCTGAATATTGTAGAAGGTTCTGTATGTGGATGATCCACTATAATAATGTAACTTCTTACGTCACATGACCTGTTCCCAGCAGTTAGAAGCTAAGGGCTGGCTATTAACTATCTCCTAGTTACTCTACCTCAGGCTGACTCAAGAATTCATAATGATACTATTGCAAACGAACCACGGTACTGGCAGGGATTGAACTCGCGGTTACTGAGTCATTGCTATTTCTTGAGTCATGATGACGGCTTTGAGGGGACTTGAGCTAGAGCTCGTCACGGCAACGCTGGCGGGAGATTCATCTGTAAAAACTTGTATTTGTGGTCACAGTGGTAAATATGCTAACCTTCATATTGTGTATAAATATACATAGTTGGATGAATCTTATTGTAGCCAGTTGGCCTAGTGGTTAACGCATCGGTCTGGAGTTTCACGACTCACCGCGAGTTCAATCCCCTCCCGTACCGTGGTTTACGTCATGCTATCTGCAAACTGTGGGGCCGTCCCCATGTGGGGGGGGGGGCACCAGTGGGTGGGTGGCATTTGGACGGCTCTCTCCCTCATTCAGAGATACTGGCTGGTGCCACCCACGCTACCATACTATGAAAAACTTCCCCTGATTTCTACTATTGATGCCCTTGCAACATTGCACAGCTCCTGATGACGCACCGAGAAGTGTGAAAGTACTTGAGCTTAAGATTTCCGCCCCCCCTCCCGTGGCTTGTCTTGCATTGTTAAGATCGCCTGTCCGCCATTGTTTTGCATATATATATATATATATATATATATATATATATATATATATATATATATATATATATATATATATATATATATTACTGTATATGTTGACATTATCGAACAATTTTCATAATTTACAGAATATTATGTATAGGAAGGCAGTCACATTCATTCCTAAATCATATATTTTGTGAGATTTTTCACACCTGTCTCTGAATACACGATTTAAGAACATAAGCAGGAAGGAGCACTGCTGCAGGCCTACTGGCCTATGAAGATTGAGACACTTATGCAACATATGGAAATCTTTATTGAAGAAACGTTTCGCCACACAGTGGCTTCATCAGTCCAATACAAAGCAGAAAGGTGCAAGGAGAGGAGGAGTTCGAGGTAATCAGTCCCTCAGCCCGGAATCGATGTGTTCAGTCCATCACTCTTGTAGAAAGTACAGCATAGAGCCGGAGAAGTGACTTACATACTGTAGTCAGGAAAGTCGAATCAGGATGAGGCAGGATCACAGTGGAACCATCCACTAGTTTAAGTAATGTAACTATCTAACCTATTTTTAAAGCTAAACAAGGTTTTAGCTTCAATGACGGTACTCAGGAATTTGTTCCACTCATCCACAACTCTATTACCAAACCAATGTTTTCCTATATCCTTTCTAAATCTAAATTTTCCCACCTTGAACCCATTGCTGCGAGTCCTGTCTTGGTTAGATATTTTTAGCACGATATTTATATCCCCTTCATTTATTCATGTTTTCCATTTACACCTCGGTCATATTCTCCCTAATTCTATCCTTTCTAGAGAGTGCAGATTCAGGGCCCTCAGTCTATTTTCATGGGAAAGATTTCTGATGTTAGGTAAAAGCACACCAGTGCAATTAATGTGACATTTTATTGTGGCAACGTTTCGCTCTCCTGGAGAGCGAAACGTTGCCACAATAAAATGTCACATTAGTTGCACTTGTGTCCTTTTGCCTAACATATTGTCTAATTCTACCAACATTAATACAAGATTTCTGATACATAAGATCAGCTTTGCCATCCTCCTCTGTATATATTGTCCAGCGCATTTCTCCTTTACTATTCCTGACTCGCACACCTAGATAGTACACGATAGTCCTTAATCTAGGCGGAAGTAGATAGTTCAAGAACGAAAAGACACAATACCGTGACTGAAACAACACACAAATAACCTGCTTATTGGAGATAAAAGCTCCCGACGTCGTTTCTGTCTGACTGGACTATTCACAAGTCACACTGAGGGAAGAGAGTGAGGGAGCCAATATATATATATATATATATAGGCGAGGAGGACATGGACGAGAGAAAGAGTGGAAGGAAAAGAAGTATTGGTAGTGGTAATGTTGGTAGTGGAAGCAGTAGTTTCTGTTCTCCTCGTCTATATATATTGACTCACTCTCTTCTGTCAGTGTGACTTATCAGAGGTCCAAGTCAGACCGAAACGTCGTCATAAGCTCCTGTCCCTCGTATGTGCGTGTTATTTGTGTAAGTAGAAAGTTGCTCTCAGCAGATAGCCTCAGTGTGGACTCCCAAGTACTCTACTATCTGTCTTTCCCATGTACTCCCATGTACTTTACTCAGTTCGTATGACATCAGGGACGTAATTATAACTGGGCTGTATACAAGCACACTGATATCAAGAAAGTTACTTTGTTGCTTTTTATAAGCAGATTGAGAATAATATCAGGCAAAAGAATAATTCTCTGCTGTAAATTCAAAGACATGAGACACAGAGACAAGATTTGCATGCTAGTGTGGGAGTGGAACTGCGTGAGCAGTGAGTGCATAGCTGAGTGCATAGCTGAGTGCATAGCTGAAGAGACTTTAATAAAGTCATGTGTCGCGCTAAAGTAGAGCGAAGTATAAAAATATAGCTTTACTCTACATCTTTTTACAATCATTCACAGGATGGGTATGAGGTGTTTATCAGCCGCCCACAGTAACATAACAGGTTTACTGCAATAAGCTATAGACAATGCTAGGCTGGATAACAAGAACCTTCAAAATAAGGGATGCCAATGATAATGTATGTTAAGGGGCACGTAAGTTCCCCAGTTTTCTAATAACATGTTCATTTTTCCACTATAATCTACCTTGTCCATAATTACCATCGCATTTGCTTTGTCTGTTACGTAAGGTGAAGTCCAGGATCTTTCCTTAATTCATGGTATAACTTAACAAATCTTTGAGGACAATTGTTTTGTAGAGGTCTGAGCTGTTCTCAGACCTCTACAACACAATTGTGGATTATAGTGGAAAAATGAACATGTTATTAGAAGACGGGGGAACTTACGTGCCTCTTGAGTACGCTAAGAAATAATTCAGTTAGTGCAAAGGGACCAAGACTCTTCAACAGACCCCTTAGTTTGTCTTCTATAGGGAGCACGATCAGTTCCTCAAGTTACTTCCTGACCAGTCAGGAAGTAGTACATGTGTTGGTCTGCGTCCGACTAGCACCAACAGCTTGATTGATTAGAACATCAACCAGGAGGCCTGGTCAGGGACCGGACCTATAGTACGATGTTCCAAAAATCAAGCACAGGATGGGTGGGCTTAAAAGTTACTGCCGCTCACAGGATGGGTATATGGGGGGACTGTCCCCCACAGGATGGGTATGGAGGAAGGGGAAGGAGTTGGAGGGAGGGAGGGAAGGATGGAGTAGGATGGAGTGAAGGGGGGATGGAGGGAGGGAGGGCTGGTAGCTGGTAGCATGGTAGTGGTGAAGGAGTGGAGTCAGTAGTGGCCAGACACGGTAGTGTGTACACCGCTCCTCTGCGCCCCTTACATCGCCCTCTCCTGCCTCTCCCTCTGCTGCAGGTGGCTGCTGCCCGCCTCGTCACGCTCCCTGCTCACCACCTGACTTCCCTGCACGCTCTCAGAGCCTGACAGGTGGCGTGTACGAGGTAGGTTCCTCTTTCACTTACTACTGAAGAAGGGTTGTTGAGTATTGGTGTCACACTCTCCCACTGCTTAACTCATTTGCATAATCGTTTGCATGTTCTCTTATTCGTTCAGTGTACACAAATATTGCTGATAGTGACTTCATTTGGCCATGTAGATGGAGCAGACAGTGTTTCCAGGTAGACTTCATGCGGTTGGCAGTGGGGTGGTGCCCAGGTGTTCAGAGCTGGGTATGATATCGTGCCGCATGCAGGGTCACCTAGCCCTGAGTGCCCCTACTGTAGGGTGTGAGGTGCCTAGGTGCTAGGTGATGAGGCAGTGTGCTGGGCTCAGGTGTGCCAAGGGAGATCTCAACTCCTCCTGCTGGCGTGTGGGCACCACATACCCCCGACACACACACGCCGCCATGCCCAGGACCTTTGCTTGCAACACCAACACAAGTGGCCAGCTTAGTGTGTACCCTTGAAGAGCTGCGTTGTGATGCTAGTGAAGCACTCTTGATCCTCAGGTCAGATCTGATTACTTCCATCCCCCAACCACACACACCCCTTCCATTACCCACACACCCCTTCCATTACCCATACACCCCTTCCATTACCCACACACCCCTTCCATTACCCACACACCCCTTCCATTACCCACACACTCCTTCCATTACCCACACACCCCTTCCATTACCCACACACCCCTTCCATTACCCACACACCCCTTCCATTACCCACACACCGCTTCTATTACCCACACACCCCTTCCATTACCCACACACCCCTTCCATTACCCACACACCCCTTCCATTACCCACACACCCCTTCCATTACCCACACTCCATTCCATTACCCACACCCCCTTCTATTACCCACATTCCATTCCATTACCCACACACCCCATTCCATTATCCACACATCCCTTCCATTACCCACACTCACCTTCCATTACCCACACATCTCTTCCATTACCTACACACCCCTTCCATTACCCACACTCACCTTCCATTACCCACACTCCCCTTCCATTACCCACACACCCCTTCCATTACCCACACACACTCCCTCCACTACCTACACACACTCCCTCCATTACCCACACACACTCCCTCCATTACCCACACACACTCCCTCCATTACCTACACACACTCCCTCCATTACCTACACACACTCCCTCCATTACCTACACACACTCCCTTCATTACCCACACACACTCCCTCCACAACCCACACACACTCCCTCCATGCCCCACACACTCCCTCCATGACCCACACACACTCCCTCCACGATCCACACACACTCCCTCCATGACCCCCACACACTCCCTCCATGATCCACACACACTCCCTCCATGACCCACACACACTCCCTCCATGACCCACACACTCCCTCCATGACCCACACACTCCCTCCATGACCCACACACACTCCATGATCCATACACTCCCTCCATGATCCACACACACTCCATGACCCACACACTCCCTACATGACCTGCACACATTCCCTCCATGACCCACACACACTCCCTCCATGACCCACACACTCCCTCCATGACCCACACACACTCCCTCCATGACCCATACACACTCCCTCCATGACCCACACACACTCCCTCCATGATCCACACACACTCCCTCCATGACCCACACACACTCCCTCCATGACCCACACACACTCATTCCATGACCCACACACACTCCCTCTATGACCCACACACACTCCCTCCATGACCCACACACACTCCCTCCATGACCCATACACACTCCCTCCATGACCCACACACACCCCCTCCATGATCCACACACACTCCCTCCATGACCCACACACACTCTTTCCATGACCCACACATACACTCCATGAACCACACACACTCTATCCATGACCCACACACACTCCCTCCATGACCCACACACACTCCCTCCATGACCCACACACTCCTTCCATGATCCACACACACTCCCTCCATGATCCACACACTCCATGATCCACACACACTCCCTCCATGATCCACACACTCCATGACCCACACACACTCCCTCCATGACCCACACACTCCCTCCATGATCCACACACTCCCTCCATGACCCACACACACTCCCTCCATGACCCACACACACTCCCTCCATGACCCACACACACTCCCTCCATGACCCACACACACTCCCTCCATGATCCACACACTCCATGACCCACACACACTCCCTCCATGATCCACACACTCCATGACCCACACACACTCCCTCCATGACCCACACACTCCCTCCATGACCCACACACTCCCTCTATGATCCACACACACCCTCCATGACCCACACACACTGTGCTCAGAATAATCTCTGATTTTTTTCATTAATGTGTTTGGAAGGATGAACTATGACCAAGATGACATTGTTGAATTTCCAGTAAATTGATTTAGGTTTATTATATGGGAGGTCCTGACTGTACAGACACAAATGGAAAACTTTTTTTTTTTTTTTAAACATTCTCTGGTGTAGCGAAGCAAGGCTGATTGACAGTCAGCAGTGTGTCCAGTGGTTCAGTTGGCAACGCACTCGCCTCACGCTGAGTGTCCGTGGTTCAGTCCCCGGCATAGGTGGAAATGTTGGGCATATTTCCTTACACCTATTATCCCTGTTCAGTAAGTATGTATCCGGGTATAAGTCACCTCACACCTGCTTTTCGTGTTCACCTAGCAGTAAGTAGGTGCCTGAGTGTTAGTCACCTTACACATGCTGTCCCTGTTCACCTAACAGTCAGAAGGTACCTGGTTGTTAGTCGACTGGTGTGGGTGGCATCCTGGGGGACAAGATTGAAGGACCACAGTGGAAATAAAACAGACAGTCCTTGATGACACACTTTCATGGGTTATCTTGGGTGGCTAACCCCCTCTTCCGGGTTTAAAAATCCCAGCAAATCTTATCTTAAATCGTGTGGAATAAGAATGGGCAGCAGTCACAAGTGGAGTTCCATAGGGACTAATCTTGGGTACTGTGTTGTTTGTAATCTTCACCAGGTAGCTGGAAGGTAATGAAGACGAGGGTGGAATCAAGTGAGTTAAACCTGAAGTCACAGAAGTGGCAGACACAGTTCAGTATATACAGATGTGAAGTTTTAATCTTGGTTCCCGTATACAAAGGTCTCTATTAAAACTGATTGATTGCTTGGCTTTAGATCGTGAACTATAAGTTACAGAAGTCCCAAGGTTACAGCACTCCTTTGCTTGTGATCTGCCTGTGACTGATTTCGGGATTTTTATAACTCCTGTGGTCTAGCACAGGGCCAGGCTTCCCTTTTGATTGCCTGGTCGACAAGGCTGTTGATGTTGGCGTCCCGCTGTCTTACATATCAATCACTGCCTGGTTGATCTATCACACCGCGGTGGTAGTGATCCAGACTCATCTCCTCTGCTTCTGGCAACGTTTCTCATATCTGCCGATAACAGATGTCAGACGCGTCTAGGCCTACGGATGTGGGACTTTTCACTGGGTCTATTTTAAACTTCCTTCAATATCTCTCACTCCAGTACGTCATAATGGCAGTGTGTTGATGCACATCTCACATTCCAGTACGTTGCTAGGGCATACCTTACCTTTGATGAGTTTCGAGAGTCTTACTACTCTTGGAGCCCGGCCATGGACCAGGCTTGTTCCAGCAGTGTTTCTGATATCTTCTGGTAAGATGTTGAATAATCTGGAGCCACGAATGTTGATACAGTGTTCCCTTATTGTGCCCACCGCACCCCTGCTTTTCACTGGGTTTATTTTGCACTTCCTCCCATATCTCTCGCTCCATTATGTTGTTATGGCAGTGTGCAGATTTGGGACCAGGCCCTCGAGTACTTTCCAGGTATATATTATCATGTATCTCTTTCGCCTCCTCTCCAGTGAGTACATATTCAAGATTTTAAAGGCATTCCCAGTAATTTAAATGCTTTACTGGCTCTATGTGTGCCGTAAATGATTTCTGTATTTGTCCCAGCTGCTCTGATATTTCTCCTGCCTTGAACGGGGCCGTCGACACTGAACAATATTTCAAATGAGGGAGCACTAGCGATTTGAAAAGTGTCACCATTGGTATTGTTTCCTTTGTTCAGAAAGTTCTCAATACCCACCCCGTCATCCTCCTGGAGGTCATCATCTCTGTCATATTATGGTCTTTAAAAGAAAGGTCAGCTGACATAATTATTGCCAAGTCTTTCACGTGTTCCTTTCGTTCTATGTGGTGACCCTCTTGAGTTTTGTATACAGTGTTCCTTTTGAGTTCTTCATTCTTTCCATACCTAAGCAGCTGAAACTTATCACCATTGAACATCATGTTGTTCTAGTGGCCCACATGAGGCAGGCACACCAGTGTTACATGGGGCAGGGACACCAGTGTTACATGGGGCAGGGACACCAGTGTTACATGGGGCAGGGACACCAGTGTTACATGGGGCAGGGACACCAGTGGTGTTACATGGGGCAGGGACACCAGTGGTGTTACATGGGGCAGGGACACCAGTGGTGTTACATGGGGCAGGGACACCAGTGGTGTCACATGGGACAGGGATACCAGTGATGTTACATGGGACAGGGACACCAGTGGTGTTACATGGGGCAGGGACACCAGTGGTGTTACATGGGGCAGGGACACCAGTGGTGTCACATGGGACAGGGATACCAGTGGTGTTCCATGGGGCAGGGACACCAGTGGTGTCACATGGGACAGGGATACCAGTGATGTTACATGGGACAGGGACACTAGTGGTGTTACATGGGGCAGGGACACCAGTGGTGTTACATGGGGCAGGGACACCAGTGGTGTCACATGGGACAGGGATACCAGTGGTGTTACATGGGGCAGGGACACCAGTGGTGTCACATGGGACAGGGATACCAGTGGTGTTACATGGGGCAGGGACACCAGTGGTGTTACATGGGGCAGGGACACCAGTGGTGTTACATGGGGCAGGGACACCAGTGGTGTTACATGGGGCAGGAAAACCAGTGGTATCACATGGGGCAGGAAAACCAGTGGTGTCACATGGGACAGGGACACCAGTGGTGTCACATGGGGCAGGAACCAGTGGTGACACATGGGGCAGGGATACCAGCGGTGTCACATGGAGCAGGGACACCGCTGGTATCCCTGCCTCATGTGACACCACTGGTGTTCCTGCCTGACACTGTGGTGATGCATATCTCTCACTCCAGTACGGTATTATGGTAGTGTGTAGATTCGAGACTAGTTCCTCTAGCATCGCACTGTCACTGGTAAGGCCTCATGGAGTGCAGAACAGTTCCAGTTTCCTCATTAAATAGTGAACATAAATGCGCTGGAAAATCCTGCGTAGAACAATTAGTCACCCGTGACTGAGGAGGCACACGGCGCAGAACAAGAATTTACTCTGACGTTGTTTCGCTCTCTGGTAACTTTTATCTGATTCCAGTAAAATAAATCAGGGAACAGGTGGAGTTGGAACCCAAGGCGAGTGAGTCCTACAACTTACAGGTCAGTGCGTTAACCACTGGGCCAGTTGGATCTAATAAGATTCATTCAACTAGGTATATTTCTATACACCATAGGGAGGTTAACATGGGCCACCACTGTGATCACAAATGCAAGTTTTCACAAATGAATCCCACGCCAGCGTGATTGTGTCGAACTCTAGCTCAGGTCCCTCAAAGCTGCTCTCGTAACTCACGCAATCGCGATAACACGATTTGCTTGTAATCGTGTGATTACGATTTAGTGAGTCTGGTAAAAGTCAACAGTCAAGAGCAAAGCGAGACGAGGATGCTGATCTCGGTGCGAGACGAGGATGCTGATCTCGCTGGGAGACGAGGATGCTGATCTCGGTGCGAGACGAGGATGTTGATCTCGGTGCGAGACGAGGATGCTGATCTCGCTGGGAGACAAGGCGCTCCCTGGGCTCAGTCCTTTCCTACGAAGAAAGTTGACGAGGAATTAAACACACAGAATAAGAGTGGAAGTGGTAGAAGCGTAGAGAGGAAGACAGACACTTGGTGGGTTGGTAACAGAGGGTTTAAAACCTATCGACTGCACCTGACCTTCTCACCACCACACAAGAATACTTTAACCCCTCCCTGCCCAAACAAAACAGAAAATTAAAGAAAACTCTAAGTATATATACACTGAGAGACAAACCTATACGTGTATACAACTTCAGGAAACATAAACAACGTGTTGAAAATTTCTAACGAAGAAAAAACTCAATAATATAACGAAATTTTAGCATTTCATACGGAAAAGCGCGAAAATTTAGAAAGAGAAAGGATATAGGAGAGCCATTGTTTAGTAGTGAAGGATCTGGAGGGAGGAACAAAGTTCTCACCAGCGTCAGTGTAAGACTCTGAGGTGACTTTAAATATAAGTTAGAGAGGTACATGAGTAGCAAGCGTGTCAGCAGGAGCTGCCTAGTATGAACCACTAGTAACTGCCTAGGATTGACTACTAGTAACTGCCTAGTATGAACCCTTAGTAACTGCCTAGGATTGACTACTAGTAACTGCCTAGGATTGACTACTAGTAACTGCCTAGTATGACCCCCTAGTAACTGCCTAGGATTGACTACTAGTAACTGCCTAGCATTGACTACTAGTAACTGCTTAGCATGAACCACTAGTAACTGCCTAGCATTGACTACTAGTAACTGCCTAGCATTGACTACTAGTAACTGCCTAGTATGAACCCCTAGTAACTGCCTAGGATTGACTACTAGTAACTGCCTAGCATTGACTAATAGTAACTGCCTAGTATTAACCACTAGTAACTGCCTAGCATTGACTACTAGTAACTGCCTAGCATTGACTACTAGTAACTGTCAAGCATTGACTACTAGTAACTGCCTAGTATGAACTACTAGTAACTGCCTAGCATTGACTACTAGTAACTGCCTAGCATTGACTACTAGTAACTGCCTAGTATGAACCCCTAGTAACTGCCTAGGATTGACTACTAGTAACTGCCTAGCATTGACTAATAGTAACTGCCTAGTATTAACCACTAGTAACTGCCTAGCATTGACTACTAGTAACTGTCTAGCATTGATTACTAGTAACTGTCTAGCATTGACTGCTAGTAACTGTCTAGCATTGACTACTAGTAACTGCCTAGTATGAACCACTAGTAACTGCCTAGCATTGACTACTAGTAACTGCCTAGCATAGACTACTAGTAACTGCCTAGCATGAACCACTAGGAGCTGCCTAGCATTGACTACTAGTAACTGCCTAGCATTAACTACTAGTAAATGCCTAGCATGTACCACTGGTAATTGTCTACCATTGACTACTAGTAACTGCCTAGCATTGACTACTAGTAACTGCCTAGCATTAACTACTAGTAACTGCCTAGCATGAACCATTGGTTCTCCGGTTGTTTTATGATAGCGATCAGTGAGGTGAGCGTGTAACCCAGTATAGGTGTCATTCCTCTCGCTCTGTGTTAGGCTGTCCTCACACCACATGGTGTAATTCTCCTATCATGATTCTCAGCCGCACAGTGTGGTCACCCACCACTGTGACTACCCTCTGTGATGCTTACCACAACACCGTGCGGCATACCACCTCGTTCACCTCTGATACCGTGCTGTCTACCACCATGGTTACTGTTGTGTGTGTTTGTGTACTCACCTAATTATACTCACCTATTTGTACTCACCTAATTGTACTCACTTAATTGTGGTTGCAGGGGTCGATTCATAGCTCCTGGCTCCGCCTCTTCACTGGTCGCCACTAGGTCCACTCTCTCCCTGCTCCATGAGCGTTATCATACCTCTTCTTAAAGCTATGTATGGTACCTGCCTCCACTACCTCACTTTCCAGGCTATTCCACTTCCTGACAACTCTATGACTGAAGAAATATTTACTAACATCCCTGTGATTCATCTGAGTCTTCAACTTCCAACTGTGACCCCTTGTTGTTGTGTCCCATCTCTGGAACATCCTGTCTCTGACCACCTTGTCGATTCCTCTCAGTATTTTATACGTCGTTATCATGTGTCCCCTGTCCCTCCTGTCCTCCAGTGTCGTCAGGTAGCGTTCCCTTAACCTCTCCTCGTAGGACATGCCCCTTAGCTCCGGGACTAGTCTTGTTGCAAACCTTTGCACTTTCTCTAATTTCCTGACGTGCTTGGCCAGGTGTGAGTTCCAAACTGGTGATGCATACTCCAATATGGGCCTAACGTACACGGTGTACAGGGTCCTGAACGATTCCTTATTAAGATGATGGAATGCTGTTCTTAGGTTTGCTAGGCGCCCGTATGCTGCAGCAGTTATTTGGTTGATGTGCGCCTCAGGAGATGTGCCTGGTGTTATACTCACCCCAAGATCCTTTTCCTTGAGTGAGGTGTGTGTGTGTGTGTGTGTGTGTGTGTACTCACCTATCTGTACATGTTTATTTGTGGTTGTCAGGGTCGAGTCATAGCTCCTGGCCCCGCATCTTCACTGGTCGCTATTAGATCCACTCTCTCCCTGCTCCATGAGCTTTATCGTATCTCTTCTTAAAGTTATGTGTGTGTGTATGTGTGTGTGTACTCACCTAATTGTACTCACCTAATTGTGGTTGCAGGGGTCGAGACTCAGCTCCTGGCCCCGCCTCTGCACTGTCCGCTACTGGGTCTCTGCTCTCCCTGCTCCGTGAGCTCTATCATACCTTGTCTTAAAACTATGTATGGTTCCCGCCTCCACTATATCGTTCGCTAAACTATTCCACTTCCTAACTACTCTATGGCTGAAGAATTGCTTCCTAACATCCCTCTGACTCATCTGAGTCTTCAGCTTCCAGTTGTGTCCCCTTGTTTCTGTATTTCCTCTCTGGAACATCCTGTCACTATCTACCTTGTCGATTCCCCGCAGTATTTTGTATGTCGTTATCATGTCTCCTCTAACCCTTCTGTCCTCCAGTGTTGTTAGTCCTATTTCCCTCAACCTTTCTTTATAAGGCAGTCCCCTGAGTTGTGGAACTAGCCTTGTCGCAAACCTTTGCACTTTCTCTAATTTCTTTACGTGCTTGACCAGGTGTGGGTTCCAGACTGGTGCTGCATACTCTAGTATGGGCCTGACGTATACGGTATACAGTGTCCTGAACGATTCCTTGTTAAGGTAACGGAACGCTAATCTTAGGTTTGCCAGTCGCCCATATGCTGCCGCGGTTATCTGGTTGATGTGTGCTTCCGGAGACGTGCTTGGTGTTATACTCACCCCAAGGTCTTTCTCCTTTGATGAGGTTAGTAGCCTTTGTCCACCTAGCCTGTACTCTGTCAGCGGTCTTCTTTGCCCTTCTCCGATCTTCATGACTTTGCATTTGGTGGGGTTAAATTCGAGAAGCCAGTTGCTAGACCAGATGTCAAGCTTGTCCAGGTCGCTTTGAAGTCCTGCTTGGTCTTCATCCGATGTGATTCTCCTCATTAATTTCACATCATCTGCGAAAAGAGACACTTCTGAGTCTATCCCATCCGTCATGTCATTCACATATAGCAAGAATAGCACTGGTCCTAGGACTGACCCCTGTGGTACACCGCTCGTCACAGGCGCCCACTGTGATACCTCATCACGCACCATGACCCGTTGTTGCCTCCCTGTGAGGTATTCCCTGATCCATTCCAGTGCCCTTCCTGTTATACACGCTTGGTCTTCCATCTTCTTTACTAATCTCATGTGAGGAACTGTGTCAAAGGCCTTCCTGCAGTCCAAGAAAATGCAGTCAACCCACCCTTCTCTCTCTTGCCTTATCTCTGTTACTTTATCATAGAACTCCAGGAGGTTTGTTACACAGGATTTGCCTTCCCTGAATCCGTGCTGTCTGGCGTGTCTGTGTACTCACCTAGTTGTGGTTGCAGGGGTCGAGTCAAAGTGTGTGTGTGTGTGTGTGTGTGTGCAAGATAATCGACTCTTTAATAATATGTTGATGGACCTTTGTGTTTTACTGACCAGAACTTCATCAATATCATGGCATCACCTCAGATTATACCACCAGGGCTACCAGGTCTCTATAATTTCATTTACTCTGGTGATGCGAGTCTATTATCTTGCCTGCCTAGGGGGTAAGACAAACACACATTGAGTTCAATTAACTTAATTCAATGAATTGAATGTTCTATCGTGCGCAAGCTTATTGACAAAAGTTCGCTCACAGAACAGGTAGTGCCTGAGGGCCAGGTATCGTACGCAAGCTTCACCCAGTGTAAACACTACACTCCTTGTACCTCGTACATTGCTGAGATATTGTTATACCTTCATGATTCTTGTTGTATCTTACATGTTTTCTGTTGTACTTTACTCTTACCTTACTTTGCCTTATTTTGTATTATATTTATTTTTTATGTGTATACACTGAGAAGTGATTTTTTCCTTCGTTACGGTATACCAATAGCTGTATATGTCAGTGTATATACACCGAGAGATCTGTATTTCTCTAATCTTTATTTTAATGATTGAAATATTCTTGATGGTGTACAGGTGACTTGCAGTCTTAGTGACCTTCGTGAGGTCGTCAGGTTTTTAAACCCATCAAAGCAATCATTTTATATTCAGCCAAAGTATTGTTTGATAAGACTGTCAAGTCTCTGTAGGAAGTAACATGTTCCCTCGGGTCCTCATCTCCGCAACTGAAGACGTTCAAGGCTTTTTCGTTTCGGGGATTCTCTTCCTCTTGATGCGCTGCCGCGGCAGCGGCTGCGGTAGCGCTTGCGGTAGCGCCTGCGGCTGCTGGTGAATCAGTGTGTCAAGGTTCATAGTCAGTGTTTTAACTGTCACTGAAGCCGACTACTGCATGACCTACACCCTGATGGTAGGTGCGCAACTACCAGGTCATGATACCAAGAAAGAATAGGTGGTAGGAGCTGTAAGGGAGGTGGGAGAGGCTGTGAGGTGATGGTAAACACAGGGGAAGGATGACACTAATGTTCGCTCCGGGGGCTGAGATATAATGTGAACCAGTGCTTATTACTGGAGCCCTGGTGAACACTTTACTGGTGGTGGGATGAGTGTATCTACCCGACACACACACACGCGCGCACACACACACACACACTGGAGAGTGAAGTAGTAGAGGCGGGATCTATACATATCTTTAAGAAGAGGTACGATAAGGCTCTTGGAGCCGGGCGAGAATGGACCTTGCAGCGACCAGCAAAGAGGCGGGGCCAGGAGCTGTGAATCGACCCCTGCAACCACAATTAGGTGAGTATACACACACACGCACACTAACGGGAACAAAGCGGAACAAACTACATGATGAGGTAGTGGAGGTAGACATAATACCCAGTTTCAAGAGTAGTTACGATCGAAACATAGATGACAGTGATCATATAAAGTTGGTGAGTAATAATTAAGACAGACTGGACGTACACAGCAAGATGAGTACACACTTCAGGGTGAGTGGAGGTACTCAAGGGTGAGTGGTGGTGCTCAAGGGTGAGTGGAGGTGCTTAAGGGTGAATAGTGGTGCTCAAGGGTGAGTGGAGGTGCTCAAGGGTGAGTGGAGGTGCTCAAGGGTGAGTGGAGGTGCTCAAGGGTGAGTGGTGGTGCTCAAGGGTGAGTGGAGGTGCTTAAGGGTGAGTGGTGGTGCTCAAGGGTGAGTGGTGGTGCTCAAGGGTGAGTGGTGGTGCTCAAGGGTGAGTGGAGGTGCTTAAGGGTGAGTGGTGGTGTCAAAGGGTGAGTGGTGGTGCTCAAGGGTGAGTGGTGGTGCTCAAGGGTGAGTGGAGGTGCTTAAGGGTGAGTGGTGGTGCTCAAGGGTGAGTGGTGGTGCTCAAGGGTGAGTGGAGATGCTCAAGGGTGAGTGGAGGTGCTTAAGGGTGAGGGGAGGTGCTCAAGGGTGAGTGGTGGTGCTCAAGGGTGAGTGGAGGTGCTTAAGGGTGAGTGGAGGTGCTTAAGAATGAGTGGTGGTGCTCAAGGGTGAGTGGTGGTGCTCAAGGGTGAGTGGAGATGCTCAAGGGTGAGTGGAGGTGCTTAAGGGTGAGTGGTGGTGCTCAAGGAGCATTGCTAGGACTCCCGCTGTTCCTAATATACATAAATGAGCTGCTTAACGAAATTGAATGCAACGTATAACTGCTGATGAGGCGAAGTTAATGAGAGCGAGAGAGAGAGAGAGAGAGAGAGAGAGAGAGAGAGAGAGAGAGAGAGAGAGAGAGAGAGAGAGAGAGAGAGAGAGAGAGAGAGAGAATCAGTAAGACATCTAACCAGGGCAAGTGTTCCACAGGGAAGTATGCTTGGGCCATTGTTATGAAATGTCTACTTCAATGACCTTCTTTATCTCATCCCAGAATCCCATGCATACTGCACTCTGACATTTACTTATCCAAGAGAGGAAATGCCACCTGCTCTAAGTTACATATATCACCAGCTAAGAGCTATATCAGCATGGGGAAACCCATGGCAGGTAACATTTGCTTCTGAGAATATACAAATGATGATGGTCTCTAGGGACCATGATGGTAATGCCGTAAGTGTGAATGGGAGGGTGTTGGTACCCGGGGACGATGCTGATATCTTTGGGTTAAATTTGACTCCAAACTGACCATGAAGAGCCACGCTGTAAATCTTACAAACAAGGCGGCCAGGAAGCTTACAGCACTTCGCTGTATCTCGCATCTGCTCGACAGTAGAGACTGCAAGATTCACAAGTACGCTCGTGACACCTTGAGTATGCTGCACTTTCTTAGACTGCCTGCTTCTCATCTCATCTGCGACTTCTTGACAGATTAGAGAATAGAGTAAGACGTCTTATCTCTCTCCTGGACTCATCCTGGATAGATTTGTCATTTCACCAGAGCCTACAACACTGGAGGGCTGTGGGCAGCGTTACTGTTATTTACAAGGCCAGGACAGCTAGAAGTGAGCTTCTTTACCACAAGACGGGCAGCAAGCAGCAACTTCGCTCTGACTGTACCCTTTTCCAGGATATCGCTACATCTGAGATCATTTATTCCTAGGAGGATTCGAGTCTGGAACACAACCACAATAACAACCACAACCACAACAACAACCTCAACAATCACAACCTCAACAATCACAACCACAACAATCACCACAACTACAAAAAACACAACAACAACCACTACAAGTACTACAACAACCACTATAGCAACAACAACCACTACAACAACAACCACTTCAAGAACCACTACAACAACCACAACAACAACCACCACAAGTACTACAACAACCACTATAGCAACAACAACCACTATAGCAACAACAACCACTACAACAACCACTACAACAACAACTACAACACCCACAACCACTACTACAACAACGACACCACAATTAAGCATACGTCTCCTTATTATTCTCTGATATTCAACAAGTTGTCTTGTAAATTAATGTAACGACTCCTTAATCTGGCTCGTTAATCCACCTGTCCCCCTGCACCACCACCCCTGTCACCACCTGCACCACCTACCCATGTAACCACCTGGAGTCGTTCCCTTGAATACATCTACCTGGACTTCCTACTCATTTCTGCAACATTTACAGCTCCTGATGATGTGTTGATTGCAACACGAAAGGCCTAGAGCTATCATTAAACTCCCCCCGTGGTTGTTTTGCACACACACACACACAATAAACGACCAAGAGGTATGTGAGGAGCTCAACATGAGATTTAAAGAAGTATTTACACAGGAGACAGGAAGGACTCCAGGAATTCAGAATAGGGAGGTATACCAACAAGTGCTGGATGAAATACACACAACCGAGGAGGAGGTGAAGAAGCTGCTATGTGAACTCGATACCTCAAAAGCGGTGGGACCGGACAACATTTCTCCGTGGGTCCTTAGAGAGGGAGCAGAGATGTTGTGTGTGCCACTAACACAAATCTTCAACACATCCATTGAAACTGGGCAACTACCTGAGGCGTGGAAGATGGCAAATGTAGTCCCAATTTTTAAGAAAGGAGACAGACACGAGGCATTAAACTACAGACCTGTGTCACTGACGTGTATAGTATGCAAAGTCATGGAGAAGATCATCAGGAGGAGAATGGTGGAGCACCTAGAAAGACACAAGCTTATAAACGACAACCAGCATGGTTTCAGGGAAGGAAAATCCTGTGTCACAAACCTACTGCAGTTTTATGACAAGGTAACAGAAGTAAGACACGAGAGAGAGGGTGGATAGACTGCATTTTTTGGACTGCAAGAAGGCGTTCGACACAGTTCCTCACAAGAGATTAATGCAAAAGCTAGAGGATCAGGCACACGTAACAGGAAAAGCACTGCAATGGATCAGAGAATATCTGACAGGGAGGCAACAACGAGTCATGGTACGTGACGAGATGTCAGAGTGGGCACCTGTGACGAGTGGAGTTCCACAAGGGTCAGTCCTAGGACCTGTACTGTTTTGGTATATGTGAATGACATAACGGAAGGGATAGACTCAGAAGTGTCCCTGTTTGCAGATGATGTGAAGTTAATGAGAAGAATCAAATCAGTCGAGGATCAGGCAGGAATACAAAGAGACCTGGACAGGCTGCAAGCCTGGTCCAGTAACTGGCTCCTTGAATTTAACCCTGCCAAATGTAAAGTCATGAATATCGGGGAAGGGCAAAGAAGACCGCAGACAGAGTATAGTCTAGGTGGCCAAAGACTGCAAACCTCACTCAAAGAAAAAGATCTTGGGGTGAGTATAATACCGAGCACATCTCCTGAGGCACACATCAATCAGATAACTGCTGCAGCATACGGGCGGCTGGCAAACCTAAGAATAGCGTTCCAATACCTCACCAAGGAATCATTCAAGACTCTGTATACCATATACGTCAGGCCCATACTGGAGTATGCAGCACCAGTTTGGAACCCACACCTGGTCAAGCACGTCAAGAAATTAGAGAAAGTGCAAAGGTTTGCAACACGACTAGTCCCAGAGCTAAGGGGATTGTCCTACGAAGAAAGGTTAAGGGAAATCGGCCTGACGACACTAGAGGACAGGAGGGTTAGGGGAGACATGATAACGACATATAAAATACTGCGAGGAATAGATAAGGTGGACAGAGACAAGATGTTCCAGAGAGGGGACACAGAAACAAGGGGTCACAATTGGAAGTTGAAGACTCCTATGAGTCAAAGGGATGTTAGGAAGTATTTCTTCAGTCATAGAGTTGTCAGGAAGTGGAATAGCTTGGAAAGCGACATAGTGGAGGCAGGAACCATACATAGTTTTAAGACTAGGTTTGATAAAGCTCATGGAGCAGGGAGAGAGAGGACCTAGTAGCAATCAGTGAAGAGGCGGGGCCAGGAGCTATGACTCGACCCCTGCAACCACAAATAGGTGAGTACAAATAGGTGAGTACACACACACACACACATTATATATATATATATATATATATATATATATATATATATATATATATATATATATATATATATATATATATATATATATATATATGTATATATATATATATATATATATATATAATGATAGATAGTTTTAGTAACTGAATAAATGGTTTGGTTTATAAAACAGACAAGCTGATAATTGAGACACTGTTGCAACACTTGGATATCTTTATTCTGGATACGTTTCTCCAGTCAGTGACTTCTTCAGTCCAATACAGAGAAGAACGGTGGAGATGAGGAGGAGTTTGAGGTAATCAGTCCCCCAGCCTGGAGTCGATGTGTTTAGTCCATTAGTCTTTAATCAAGATTGACAGTGTTTGACACTACAGTATTAATCCTTCACACAGTGATCAACTTTGATCAAACACAAGACCTCTTAACATACATTTCTACGTTACTGATATCTTGTTTGTCTCATAAACACTTAACATGACAGGTAAATCTTACGAACCTCTACTTTCAGCCAGTCTGCTTCTAATGTCTGCTTCTACTGTCTGCTTCTACTGTCCGCTTCTACTGTCCGCTTCTACTGTCTGCTTCTACTGTCTGCTTCTACTGTCTGCTTCTCAGCAGTTCTTAATCCTCTAATATTTCCTTACCACCCTCGGAGGTCAGGTCGGAGGTGACCCTCGAAGATAAATTCCTGAACCACTAATACTCATTTTATGGCCAATGACATTACACCGAATTTTGGGAAAGTTTGTGGTGCTGATTCCGATATATCATCGGTTTTACTTGATTGGCTCCAGTTTTAGATAAATTTGGTATCCCATTGATAAACTTAAAAGATGTGAAAAATATATTGATCAGGCGGGGCTGACTTACAAATAGCATTGAAATTACTTTTTAGATCATGAAAAAGTCAAATCATATAATACGTAATAGCACTTTATTCTATATAATAACAGATTAACATAGTAAGATCATTCAGGTACCACTAATTACTACATATGAAAACGTTATTTGTACGATTTTCCTTTATGTTGGTCATCATCAGTGCCTTTGGAGGCTCCAGCAATAGTCTGCCATCATGTATATGTCCCGTCTGCCTTGATACCTTTCCTCCATCACCTGTATATCTTGATGTAACCTCTGCCCTTGTTCCTCATTCACCTCTCCAAGATTGTGGAAATATGTCTTGGTGGCTATGGAGAAAGTGAACCTTTATGCTCATATAAATTCTTAAAGCTTGTCAACATGTTTTGTACCAGTTCTTCATAATTGTCCGCTTTGTGGTTATCCAAGAAATTCTTGATAACTGACACATAACTGACATATAACTGACACATAACTGCAACATTAAAAAATTTAAGGACCATCAATGACTCCAGCTTTCAGTTTTTCCATACATAGTCCAGGGAACCATCTACAAATATATTTGAAACAATTGCCATCTTTGTCCAAGGCCTTGATGAATTGCTTCATTAGCACCACCTTAATATGGAGTGGTGGCAGAATAATGTTATCCCTGTCAACCAATGGCTCGTTAATGATGCTTGCTGCACCTATAGTCATGTTTTTTCTTGAAGGTCATGTCACTTTTGTCCAATGATCTGTCTTCGCCCTACTGTCCCACAAACAGATGAAACAAAAGTACTTTGTATATTCATTCAGAAGTTTACCATCTTCAGATCAACACAAATAGACATCTTGTGCTCATGGTAGCAATCGTATTCTCTTAAGTTTTGTTGTGAGAGCAATTGCAAGAGATGTATATTGGTTACCATTGTGCAATAAGACACATTTCAAGCTTCTAATGGAGTTGTCTATAAACAGCCGCCAATCTTCTGGTCGATATTCAAGTCCCATTCGAAGAAGTCCAGGGATGTTATTGCGGTATACAAGTTCTTCATCTTGGCTAAAGTAAGTAAGGAGTTCAACTTCTCTTATCCAATAAGTTGTTATTTTAACTTCTTTTTATAGACAGTTCTGTTCTTTTAGTCTGGATGCTAAAAGTTCAGATGCTTGCTTTGACAGACTCAGGTCACGTTTCACATTATTGAGTTCTTCTTGGGAGAACTTCTGGGGTGTTGAAATGTTTACTTCATATTCACTTCCACTGTTATCACCTGTGTTACATCCTAAACCCTGAGTTTCTTCAACATCTGACAATGGAAGGTCAGTGTTGTAAACACTGGTATGGTAACGTCTTCACTGTGTGGCACAGGTCTCCTTGCTGACTCCACATCAGGATATTCCCACTTGACTTTCTTGTATCGACTGAAACCTTTCACATTCACTATACAGAAATAACAATAGTCGTGATGGTTTTGAGTTCTCTCCACACCATAGGCGCACACAAGTTTAAACTTTTCCTTTGCTTATTTTTCCACTGTGTTAAGCATTCTACACAGGTTTTGCAAACTATATGGGGAGCCCAAGACTTGCCTTGGAGCCCAAGACTTGACTTGGAGCCCAAGACTTGCCTTGCTCTCCAAACACCACTCTAAAATAAGCAAGATAATCTTGTTTTACAAAATCTGTGATATTTTGTTTTTTGTTTTTGCAAAGAGTATTCACCACAAATGTAGCAAAATGTATTGGGATTGTTTAAGCAGACTCTTCGTGAAGACTTCATGTTTATCTGGATAAAAAAAATAAAGGATACAGTATCGTCACGTGGTCGTTGTTAAATAATAAATAATTTAATAATAAAATTATAATCTTTATTAAAGCTATCTACAGATTGTCACTAAATATACATGCGTTATGAATGTATATGAAGTGACAATTTGTATATAGAGGTGAAAAGCCTACTGTCGTTTTCGAATTCAGCAACCAAAAAATACCCTAAAAGCTCAATCTATATATATATATATATATATATATATATATATATATATATATATATATATATATATATATATATATATATATATATATATATATATTTCATTCCCGGTACAATCTGGCATCTTGCGGGTGCCACGCCTGGCACTGTTCATTGTCAACATTCCAACATTCTCCATGCATGGGCGACGCTAAGCTTCGAAAGGACATGTGGCATCCTACATTTCTAAATTCTTTGAATTTCTAAGCTGCACACTGGTGCACATACTTTGAGTGACCTTGCTTCTCAAGAAGGTCCATACTGTAAGGTCTAAGGTCATCTTTATATCCCTTTTCCTCCGTGCTTTATTTGCATATTTGCATACCATTAGAAAGAGAGAGTGAGTCTAGTCCAGATTTCGTATCTGGTATTGACGATTTAGTAAACATGTTTGAAGCAGAAAGTTTTTATTCCTTGTAATGAAACAAATGTGGATTATATCTTTGTTTGTCAGTATTATCTGTTTATTATATTTCGTTGTTGTTTAAGATGAGATTTACCTGAAATTTAGAATATAAAAGAAAGCTTCAGATCTCGCTGAAACGTCTAAATACCAAGAGCAAGTAAGGTAGTCAGTGTTTTCTATCGGTGGTAATTATTTTGCTTAGTGAATATAATGGAAAATTCAAACAAAATATCTTTTCTTCAGCAAAGAAACCTGGTATTAACGCGACGTTTCGCTCACTTGGAATATTATAAAAGACACGGGTGACATAAAAATAGTGGTATATAATGTATATGGGTCAGGTTTCTATACAGAAACCTGAAACACACGTTTCTACACAGGAACATATTTCTACATAGGAATACATGTGTTTCTACACAGAAACATAAGTTTTTCTATGCGGATCTCTAGTTGTGTATTCCTACAAGATGGACAAACAAATAGGAATAACTTTCTCTGTCCTCAGATTTTCTCTTCCCATCGTCCACTCCAGCAAGACCAAAGTCTCTAATATTTTATCCTGGACCGAAGAAGACGTAACCACTCAGCGAGTAATAAGACTTCTCACTGGACCTTCCTGCAGCAGTCATGTCTCCACTCATCCAGAAAGCCAGGAGGGACTCACTGGACCTTCCTGCAGCAGTCATGTCTCCTCTCCTCCAGAAAGCCAGCAGGGACTCACTAGACCTTCCTGCAGCAGTCATGTCTCCACTCATCCAGAAAGCCAGGAGGGACTCACTGGACCTTCCTGCAGCAGACATGTCTCCTCTCCTCCAGAAAGCCAGCAGGGACTCACTGGACCTTCCTGCAGCAGACATGTCTCCTCTCCTCCAGAAAGCCAGCAGGGACTCACTAGACCTTCCTGCAGCAGTCATGTCTCCTCTCCTCCAGAAAGCCAGCAGGGACTCACTAGACCTTCCTGCAGCAGACATGTCTCCACTCCTCCAGAAAGCCAGCAGGGACTCACTGGACCTTCCTGCAGCAGTCATGTCTCCACTCCTCCAGAAAGCCAGCAGGGACTCATTAGACCTTCCTGCAGCAGACATGTCTCCACTCCTCCAGAAAGCCAGCAGGGACTCACTGGACCTTCCTGCAGCAGACATGTCTCCTCTCCTCCAGAAAGCCAGCAGTGACTCACTGGACCTTCCTGCAGCAGACATGTCTCCTCTCCTCCAGAAAGCCAGCAGTGACTCACTAGACCTTCCTGCAGCAGTCATGTCTCCACTCCTCCAGAAAGCCAGCAGGGACTCACTGGACCTTCCTGCAGCAGTCATGTCTCCACTCCTCCAGAAAGCCAGCAGGGACTCATTAGACCTTCCTGCAGCAGACATGTCTCCACTCCTCCAGAAAGCCAGCAGGGACTCACTGGACCTTCCTGCAGCAGACATGTCTCCTCTCCTCCAGAAAGCCAGCAGTGACTCACTGGACCTTCCTGCAGCAGACATGTCTCCTCTCCTCCAGAAAGCCAGCAGTGACTCACTAGACCTTCCTGCAGCAGTCATGTCTCCACTCCAGAAAGCCAGCAGGGACTCACTGGACCTTCCTGCAGTAGTCATGTCTCCACTCCAGAAAGCCAGCAGGGACTCACTAGACCTTCCTGCAGCAGTCATGTCTCCTCTCCTCCAGAAAGCCAGCAGGGACTCACTAGACCTTCCTGCAGCAGACATGTCTCCTCTCCTCCAGAAAGTCAGCAGGGACTCACTAGACCTTCCTGCAGCAGTCATGTCTCCTCTCCTCCAGAAAGCCAGCAGGGACTCACTAGACCTTCCTGCAGCAGACATGTCTCCTCTCCTCCAGAAAGCCAGCAGGGACTCACTAGACCTTCCTGCAGCAGACATGTCTCCTCTCCTCCAGAAAGCCAGCAGGGACTCACTAGACCTTCCTGCAGCAGACATGTCTCCTCTCCTCCAGAAAGCCAGCAGTGACTCACTGGACCTTCCTGCAGCAGTCATGTCTCCTCTCCTCCAGAAAGCCAGCAAGGACTCACTAGACCTTCCTCCAGCAGTCATGTCTCGACTCCTCCAGAAAGCCAGCAGGGACTCACTAGACCTTCCTGCAGCAGTCATGTCTCCACTCCTCCAGAAAGCCAGGAGGGACTCACTGGACCTTCCTGCAGCAGTCATGTCTCCACTCCTCCAGAAAGCCAGCAGTGACTCACTAGACCTTCTTGCAGCAGACATGTCTCCACTCCTCCAGAAAGCCAGCAGGGACTCACTAGACCTTCCTGCAGCAGACATGTCTCCACTCCTCCAGAAAGCCAGCAGGGACTCACTAGATCTTCCTGCAGCAGACATGTCTCCTCTCCTCCAGAAAGCCAGCAGTGACTCACTGGACCTTCCTGCAGCAGTCATGTCTCCTCTCCTCCAGAAAGCCAGCAGGGACTCACTAGACCTTCCTCCAGCAGTCATGTCTCGACTCCTCCAGAAAGCCAGCAGGGACTCACTAGACCTTCCTGCAGCAGTCATGTCTCCACTCCTCCAGAAAGCCAGGAGGGACTCACTGGACCTTCCTGCAGCAGTCATGTCTCCACTCCTCCAGAAAGCCAGCAGTGACTCACTGGACCTTCCTGCAGCAGTCATGTCTCCACTCCTCCAGAAAGCCAGCAGGGACTCACTAGACCTTCCTGCAGCAGACATGTCTCCACTTCTCCAGAAAGCCAGCAGGGACTCACTAGACCTTCCTGCAGCAGACATGTCTCCACTCCTCCAGAAAGCCAGCAGGGACTCACTAGATCTTCCTGCAGCAGACATGTCTCCTCTCCTCCAGAAAGCCAGCAGTGACTCACTGGACCTTCCTGCAGCAGACATGTCTCCTCTCCTCCAGAAAGCCAGGAGGGACTCACTGGACCTTCCTGCAGCAGACATGTCTCCACTCATCCAGAAAGGCAGCAGGGACTCTCTAGACCTTCCTGCAGCAGTCATGTCTCCACTCCTCCAGTAAGCCAGCAGGGACATCACTTGGAAAAAGAATATCCTTATTTATAAGTAACAATTATTGCCATTATAGTTAAGTTAGGCCTAGTCATGGACGGGGCCGTGGGGGCGTTGACTCCCTGGAACACCTTCAGGTATTAAGCTTGCCCGAAATGCTCTGCATGACAATGGCCTTTCAACATGCTCTAAAGTGTCACCCATTTCCGTATAATCAATGCATCATGTTGAAAAAAAATTGTATTTGTATCCTTAACTCCGTTTCTCTTCACGAGCGTCACTGTCCTCTCCACCACAACAGTGAAATAATTCACATAAACGTCTCCTCCCAGCAAGAACACAAACACAACGGGATCACAACCTTACGGTGGTTGTGATCGCTTTGATGTAGTTGTGACAGCGAGGGATTTAGGTGCTACACTTAAAGAACACATCCATGTAGCGTTGATGACACATGTAGCGTTGATGACACATGTAGCACATGCGTGGTGCACTGCAGCACACATTAGCACATAATGAACTAGACAAAAGCATGTATTATTTACAAAGAAAACACCAGAACTAAATGCTGGTGTCTAGAGGCTGCCACCATCCACCTGTGTCAACAGGCTGCCACCATTCACCTGTGTCTACATGCTGCCACCATCCACCTGTGTCTACAGGCTGCCACCATCCACCTGTGTCAACAGGCTGCCACCATCCACCTGTGTCAACAGGCTGCCACCATCCACCTGTGTCTACATGCTGCCACCATCCACCTGTGTCTACATGCTGCCACCATCCACCTGTGTCAACAGGCTGCCACCATCCTCCTGTGTCAACAGGCTGCCACCATCCACCTGTGTCAACAGGCTGCCACCATCCACCTGTGTCAACAGGCTGCCACCATCCACCTGTGTCAACAGGCTGCCACCATCCACCTGTGTCAACAGGCTGCCACCATCCACCTGTGTCAACAGGCTGCCACCATCCACCTGTGTCAACAGGCTGCCACCATCCACTTGTGTCAACACGCTGCCACCATCCACCTGTGTCAACAGGCTGTCACCATCCACCTGTGTCAACAGGCTGCCACCATCCACCTGTGTCAACAGGCTGCCACCATCCACTTGTGTCAACACGCTGCCACCATCCACCTGTGTCAACAGGCTGCCACCATCCACCTGTGTCAACAGGCTGCCACCATCCACTTGTGTCAACACGCTGCCACCATCCACCTGTGTCTACAGGCTGCCACCATCCTACTGTGTCAACAGGCTGCCACCATCCACCTGTGTCAACAGGCTGCCACCATCCACCTGTGTCTACATGCTGCCACCATCCACCTGTGTCTACATGCTGCCACCATCCACCTGTGTCAACAGGCTGCCACCATCCTCCTGTGTCAACACGCTGCCACCATCCACCTGTGTCAACAGGCTGCCACCATCCACCTGTGTCAACAGGCTGCCACCATCCACCTGTGTCAACAGGCTGCCACCATCAACCTCACCAACACAACAGAGCGAGAGTCATGGATGTACAATGTGTATCTTACATCAACGTGTTAAGTACGAGTTTCCATTACCTGACCTCACCTCCGCTGGTCATCACTTGACCTCCCCTTGTAGTAACAGCTGATCAAACACCTGATCAGACCCACCGGCACCTCACCTCCCCCATACACTTTATGCACTTCTGCATTCCTCTCATCCACCTACTTCATCAATCTGATGACTGAGACACTTATGTTGTACATGTGTCTAATTTATCAACTTGTCGGTTCTCTGAACCATTCATCTACGTCCAGCCTTCATAAAGCCTCCAATGAGCGAAACGTCGCATCAAAGCAAAGCTTCCTTGCTGAAAGTATATTTTAACCACCATCTGTCGCCTCATAGCATTCCTTTACAATGGGTAAGTCATCTGCTTGGACAAGTCTATTTATTCTCAGTGTACCCAGGCGAGAGACAACGTCCTTCCCAGAGATGTCTCTGATAATGTCATCATTATATAATGTAAACAGCAACGCCACATAATTCCTCCTTGCAGTACCTCTTTCTCATAAAGTTTTTTTTTTTTAAACTCCGTTCTGTATAATTCCTCCAGTGTGGATTTTTTTTTAAGATATTAAATAATATAAATATTATCAGATATCAGGTGATTTTTTTCCCCTTCAATTCAGTAGTTATTTAGCAAAATAAAATACTTTTGATAGAAGTAGCGTTATTAAAACTTAGATTCAAAATCTAACCTTTGCTAATGTGCCTTTTCTAAATGTAAACAAACCTCGAAATATAATTTTCCTTTTAAATATCTATAATACGGCATTGCAAAGTGATTTTGCAAACACTGAGGCTGCAACACAGACCAATATTATTGTGGTTCAGTTGTGTTCCAGATCATATATAATAAGATCAATGTCTGTTTTAAAGCTTGTTCTCTGGCGTACATAAATATGTGCGAGGAACTTATTTAAGAGAAAAAAATATACGCCGAGAAGGGTCACAACAATGATTCAACAGTAATCTGCTAATGACGCGCTCGGAGACTGCCTCCCCAAATCTGAATTTAAATTTTTTTTATGTAAAACTGTGACGGCCAAAGTTTGTTTATGATCTCTGTGATGTTCGCTATTTTTGTCTCGTAATACGAAGAGCAGAGGAAGCAGTCATTAAGGCAACGTTTCGATCATGTAGTCTTCTCACTGAGCAAGATGTTGGGGTAAATATGTCGCGCTCCTGACGACAGTGAACATAATACACACTGGGACAGCATTTCTATACGGGCTTGATAAAGTTCAACACATAACAAAATGTTCTTCCAGCACAAAGTTGTTGTAAGGTGTCTCTTCTTCAGCAAGACTTACTAGAAAACTTATATTCACCTCTTCCTAGTACATCTTTACACTAGTCTTCCTAGTCCCTAGTACACCCTGGCACTAGTCTTACTAGTCCCTAGTACACCCTGGCACTAGTCTTGCTAGTCCCTAGTACACCCTGGCACTAGTCTTGCTAGTTCCTAGTACACCCTGACACTAGTCTTACTAGTCCCTAGTGCACCCTGGCACTAGTCTTAATAGTCCCTAGTACACCTTGGCACTAGTCTTACTAGTCCCTAGTGCACCCTGGCATTAGTCTTACTAGTCCCTAGTACACCCTGGCACTAGTCTTACTAGTCCCTAGTACACCATGGCACTAGTCTTACTACCCTAGTACACCATGGCACTAGTCTTACTAGTTTCTAGTACACCCTGGCACTATCCCTATCAGTCTCTAGTATACCTTGGCACTATCCCTATCAGTCTCTAGTACACCCTGGCACTATCCCTATCAGTCTCTAGTACACCCTGGCACTATCCCTATCAGTCTCTAGTACACCATGGCACTATCCCTATCAGTCTCTAGTACACACTGGCGCTATCCCTACCAGTCTCGAGTACACCCTGGCACTATCCCTAAAAGTCTCTAGTACAAACTGGCACTATCCCTACCAGTCTCTAGTACACGCTGGCACGAGTCTCTTGAGAAACATGTGCTGTCTCTTAGCGGTGGGTCTGGGGATGATCTCACCCAGGTCCAGGTCTCAGCCCAGGCCCCCTGGGTCCAGATCTCAGTCCAGGTTCCCCCAGGCCCCCTGGGTCCAGGTTTCAGCCCAGGCCCCCTGGTCCAGGTCTAAGCCCATGGCCCCCAGGCCCCCTGGTCCAGGTCTCAGCCCATGGCCGCAAAGGCCCCTTGGTCCAGATCTCAGCCCATGGCCCCCTGGGTTGCAAAGGAAGTATTTTGGGATTAAGAACTGTTAAGAAGCGCATAGAAAGGCAAAGGGAATGTAACGAGTGAATGTAAGCAGAGGCTTGTAAGAGTTACCTGAAGTCTTAAGTCATGAGAAAAGATGAGCCATGGTGTCGGGGGGAAGGGTAGTGCCTCCCTGGATGGTTGCTGTCTACCAACATACTGTAATGGTGACAGAGTGGAGGGTAGTGCCTCCCTGGAGGGCAGCAGCTCCGTGGAGGGTAGTGCCTCCCTGGATGGTTGCTGTCTACCAACATACTGTCATGGTGACAGAGTGGAGGGTAGTGCCTCCCTGGAGGGCAGCAGCTCCGTGGAGGGCAGTGCCTCCCTGGATGGTTGCTGTCTACCAACATACTGTCATGGTGACAGAGTGGAGGGTAGTGCCTCCCTGGAGGGCAGCAGCTCCGTGGAGGGCAGTGCCTCCCTGGATGGTTGCTGTCTACCAACATACTGTCATGGTGACAGAGTGGAGGGTAGTGCCTCCCTGGAGGGCAGTGCCTCCCTGGCGGGTAGTGCCTCCCTGGATGGCTGCAGTCTACCAACATATTGGCATGGTGTCAGAGTGGAGGGTAGTGCCTCCCTGGATGGTTGCTGTCTACCAACATACTGTCATGGTGTCAGAGTGGACGGTAGTGCCTCCCTGGAGGGTAGTGCCTCCATGGAGGGTAGTGCCTCCCTGGAGGATAGTGTCTACCTGGATGGTAGCGCCTAACTGGATGGTAGCACCTCCCTGAAGGGTAGTGCTTCCCTGGAGGGTAGTGCCTCCCTGGAGGGTAGTGCCTCCATGGAGGGTAGTGCCTCCCTGGATGGTAGCGCCTCCCTGGAGGGTAGTGCTTCCCTGGAGGGTAGTGCCTCCCTGGAGGATAGTGTCTACCTGGATGGTAGCGCCTAACTGGATGGTAGCACCTCCCTGAAGGGTAGTGCTTCCCTGGAGGGTAGTGCCTCCCTGGATGGTAGCGCCTCCCTGGAGGGTAGTGCTTCCCTGGAGGGTAGTGCCTCCCTGGAGGATAGTGTCTACCTGGATGGTAGCGCCTAACTGGATGGTAGCACCTCCCTGAAGGGTAGTGCTTCCCTGGAGGGTAGTGCTTCCCTGGATGGTAGCGCCTCCTGGATGGTAGCACCTCCCTGGAGGGTAGGGCCTCCCTGGAAGGTAGTGGCTCCCTGGAGGGTAGTGCCTCCTTGGATGGCTGCTGTCTACGAACATACTGTCATGGTGTCAGAGTGGAAGGTAGTGCCTCCCTAGAGGGTAGTGCCTCCCTGGAGAGTAGCGCCTCCCTGGAGGGTAGTGCCTCCCTGGAGGGTAGTGCCTCCCTGGAGAGTAGCGCCTCCCTGGAGGGTAGCGCCTCCCTGGATGGTAGCGCCTCCCTGGAGGGTAGTGCCTCAATGGAGGGTAGTGCCTCCCTGGAGGGTAGTGCCTCAATGGAGGGTAGTGCCTCCCTGGAGGGTAGTGCCTCCCTGGAGGATAGTGCTTCCCTCGATAGTAGCTCCTCCCTGGATGGTAGCACCTCCCTGGAGGGTAGTGCCTCCCTGGAGGGTAGTGCCTCTCTGGATGGCTGCTGTCTACCAACATACTGTCATGGTGTCAGAGTGGAGGGTAGCGCCTCCCTGGAGGGTAGCGCTTCCCTGTAGGGTAGTGCCTCCCTGGATGGTTGCTGTCTATCAACATACTGTCATGGTGTCAGAGTGGAGGGTAGCGTCTCCCTGGAGGGTAGTGCCTCTCTGGAGGGTAGTGCCTCCCTGGATGGTTGCTATCTACCAACATACTGTCATGGTGTCAGAGTGAAGGGTAGTGCCTCCCTGGAGGGTAGTGCCTCCTTGGATGGTTGCTGTCTACCAATATACGTATCTACACTGCACTTACTGAAGAACGTTACAATGAACAGCTGTGTGATATATGGATGTAATTCACTACTCATAACAATATACAAGGGATTCTCTTCATATATCCTAATTTCCTTATAATACGAAGTATATTTGTACGAATAATATATTCATTGTTATACACACCACACAAGGATATATACACCAAGAGATGTATATCTCGTATATATACTGAAAGTTTACTTTAGTCCCTGAATTAGGGATTTAAATCATTCTTGACAGGCTACTGGCACCCTTAATGACCTTCGCTTAGTAGACAGGCTTCAAACCCAGTATACGAACCAACCAAATATATTCGAAAAGTATTTGTGTCTATTTAAACCTTTAAGGATCTAGTTCCCGGTCCTATGCTTATCTGTTCGTGGTTACAGGGGGTTAAGTCTCAGCTCCTGGCCCTGTGTGTGTGTGCGGACGTGGGAATCATCAATCGGAGACACTGCAGGGTACAAGCGGACTTCCCACGGTGGAGACTGGTCCAGGAGACTGACCCAACCTGTCTAACATGACACAAGTGACTGACAACATAGCAGCAGTGGTCCACACACCGCCCACCACAATATCCCACCACTATTGAACCTGACACAACTGACACAACACCTCGTCTGGTCCTTCACAAAACTTGAAACCTCTATCTTGTCTGACACATTCATGTATGTCTGACACATCCATGTATGTCTGACACATTCATGTATGTCTGACACATTCATGTATGTCTGACACATTCATGTATGTCTGACACATTCATGTATGTCTGACACATCCATGTATGTCTGACACATTCGTGTATGTCTGACACATTCATGTATGTCTGACACATCAAGGTATGTCTGACACATCCATATATATGTCTGACACATCCATGTATGTATGACATCCATATATGTCTGACACATTCATATATGTCTGACACATCCATGTATGTCTGACACATCCATATATGTCTGACACATTCATGTATGTCTGCCACATATATGTCTGCCACATATATGTCTGACACATTCATGTATGTCTGACACATATATGTCTGACACATTCACGTCTATCTGACACTCACGTCTGTCTGAATTACGTTCACTTTTGAGTTTTACAATATTATTATTTTTTTGGTCAGTCCAGCATATGTTGTTCAGATCCCTGAACGATCACTTTTGTTTCTAGAATGAAAACTAATTATTAAGCGAAAATTTTGCGGAATGTTTTTTAACGTCAGAAAAACTTTACTAAAATGAAGATAAAGCTTTCACTGTGACAACCACGTTTCGTTCTGAGGAGAGCTTTATCAGTTGGTAGAGCTTTACCAGTTGGTAGAGCTTTATCACTTGGTAGAGCTTTACAAGTTGGTAGAGCTTTATGAGTTGGTAGAGCTTTATGAGTTGGTAGAGCTTTATCAGTTGGTAGAGCTTTATCTGTTGGTAGAGCTTTATCAGTTGATAGAGCTTTATAAGTTGGTAGAGCTTTGTTTGTTAGTAGAGCTTTATCTGCTACACTGAGCGAATCATCGCTACACAAAACCTTGCTGAGCTGGTTCGGATCTTGTCGAGGCGGTTCGAATCTTACTGAGGTGGTTCGAATCTTACCGAAGTGGTTCGAATCTTAGTGGGGTAGTGCGAACTTTACTCGGGTAACTTGAACCTTGTTTTGAGGGAGGGAGAGAGGGAGAGAGAGAGAGAGAGGGAGGAAGAGAGAGATAGAGAGAGAGCAAAACAAGTAGATCTAGCAGGTTTGGATTATAAAGATCATTAATGTTGTGTACAGAGAAGATCAGAGACTTCTTGCAGTAGTTGCAGTGGGTTAAAAGAGGGCGATGTGGTGGGGGTGGGGGGAGTGTGGTGGGGGGGGAGGTGTGGTGGGGGTGGGGAGGGTGTTGTGGGGTGGGGAGGGTGTGGTGGGGGTGGGGAGGTGTGGTGGGGGTGGGGAGGGTTTTGTGTGGTGGGGAGGGTGTGGTGAGGGTGGGGAGGGTGTGGTGGGGTGGGGAGGGTGTGGTGGGGGTGGGGAGGGTGTGGTGGGGTGGGGAGGGTGTGGTGGGGAGGGGGGGGTGTGAGGTGGGGAGGTGGTGGGGTGGGAGGGGTGGTGGTGGAGGGGGTGGGGAGGGTGTGGTGGTGGTGGGGAGGGTTGTGGTGGGGTGGGGAGGGTTTTGTGGGGTGGGAGGGTGTGGTGGGGTGGGGAGGGTGTGGTGGGGTGGGGAGGGGTGTGGGTGGGGGGTGGGGAGGGTGTGGTGGGGGGGAGGGTGTGGTGGGGTGGGGGGGTGTTGTGGTGGGGGAGGGTGTGGTGGGGTGGGAGGGTGGGGTTGAGGTGGGAGGGTGTGGTGGGGTGGGAGAAGGTGTGGTGGGGTGGGAGGGTTGGTGGGGTGGGAGGGTGGGAGGTGGGAGGGTTGGTGGTGGGAGGTTGTGGTGGGTGGAGGAGGGTGGTGGGAGGTGTGGTGGGGAGGGGGGGTGTTGAGGTGGGGAGGGTGGTGGTGGTCGGGGTGGGTTTGAGGTGGAGGGTGGTGGTGAAGAGTGTGGTGGGAGGGAGGGATGGGGGGTGTGGGAGAGGGGGTGAGATGGTGAGGGAGGATGGTGGTGATTGGTTTGAGGGAGGGTGGTGGTGGTTGTGGCGAGGGTGGTGGTGGTTGTGGCGAGGGAGGGTGGTGGTATTGGTGAGGGGGAGGGGAAGGGTGAGGAGTGGTGATTGTGGTGAGGGAGGGTGGTGGTGAGTGATGAGAAGGTGGTGGTGATTGTGGAGGGAGGGTGGTGGTATGTGATGAGGAGGGTGGTGGTGATTGTGGTGAGGGAGGGCGGTGGTGATTGTGGTGAGGAGGGTGGTGGTGATTGTGGTGATGGAGGGTGGTGGTGATTGTGATGAGGAAGGGTGGTGGTGATTGTGGTGAGGGAGGGCGGTGGTTTACTGAATACAATGTTTATTGAACACAGTGTTTATTAGACTATACTTGGAGGATACCTAGAGCATACCTGGAGTATACTTGAAGCATACCTGGAATATACCTGGATCGTACCTGATATTCCTTTATACCTTTACCTTTGATGAGTTTCGAGTCTTTCTACTCCCGGAGCCCGGCCATGGGCCAGGCTCGTCTAGTGCTAGCCTGGTCAATCAGGTTGTTGTTGCTGGAGGCTCGCTACCTCACATAACCATGACAGCCTGGTTGATCTAGCACCCGGTGAAAGATACCTGTCCAGTTTTTTCGACAGTGTTTCTAATATCTTCTGGTAAGATGTCGAATAATCTGGGACTACGAATGTTGATACAGTGATCCCTTATTGTGGCCACCGCACCCCTGCTTTTCACTGGGTGTATTTTGTATTTCCTCCCATATTTCTCGTTCCAGTATGTTGTTATGGCAGTGTGCAGATTTGGGACCAGGCCCTCGAGTACTTTCCATGTATATATTATGATGTATCTCTCTCGCCTCCGCTCCAGTGAGTACTTGTTCAAGACTTTAAGGCGTTCCCAGTAATTTAAGTGTTTTACTGGCTCTATGTATGCCGTAAACGATCTCTTTATTGTTCCAGCTCTGATATTTCTCCTGCCTTGAACGGGGCCGTCAACACTGAGCAATATTCCAAATGAGAGAACACTAGCGATTTGAAAACTCACCACTGGCATTATTTCCCTTTTATTTGAAGATTATCTATACCCACCCCGTCATTCTCCTGGCTGTCGTGACCTTTGTCTTATTATGTTCTTTGAAAGAAAGGTCAGCTGTCATAGTTATTCCCAGGTCTTTCACGTGTTCCTATCGTTCTACGTAATGATCCTCTTGAGTTTTGTATACAGTGTTCCTTTTGAGTTCTTCATTCTTTTCATACGTAAGCAGTTGGAACTTATCACCACTGAAAGTCTTGTTGTTCTTCACTGCCCACTGGATCACACTGCTGATATCTTCCTGTAATTTTTTAGTGTCTTCTACCGTAGTGACTTTCATGCTTATTTTGCTGTCATCTGCAAAGGATGATACAAAACTAAGGCGAGTGTTTTTGTCTATGTCTGCTACGAGAATGAGAAACAGTAGAGGTGCCAGGACAGTGTCTTGGGGAACTAAGCTTTTTACCTTGTTGATGCTGGATTTTGCTCTGTTTACTACTACTTTTTTGTGTTGTTTGTGTTAGGAACCCGAGAATCCATCTGCCTACCTTCCCCGTAATGCCTATGACCCTCATTTTGTGTACAATCACTCCATGATCATATTTGTCAAACGACTTTGGAAAGTCTGCGTATATCACATCTGCGTTTTGGTCATCTTCCAAAGCCTCCGTAATTCTGTCATAATGGTTCAGCAGCTGTGACAGGCATGATCGTCCCGCTCTAAAGCCATGCTGGTTTGAGTTATGCTGGTTGTGCTGGTCCATGAAATTTGTAATCTGCCGTCTTATCACTCTTTCGAATATTTTTTATGATATGGGAAGTTAGTGCTACTGGTCTATAATTTTTAGCTAGTGCTCTACTACCTCCCTTATGCAAAGGAGCTATGTCTGCACTCTTTAAGGTCCCTGGTATGTCACCTAGATCTAAGCTCTTTCTTCAGAGAATACTGAGGGCTCGTGCTAGTGGTACTTTTCATTTTTTTTTTATAAATAGGGCGTTCCATGAATCTGGAGCATACCTTCAGTATACAGTGGACCCTCGGTTAACGAATACCCCGGAAATCGTGCAATTATGTAAGTATAATTTTGTAAGTTCTTGTGGAAGTGTATTTTTGGGGGTCTGAAATAGACTAACCTACGTGAAATTTTTCCTTAAGGGAGTAAATTCGTTCGGTAATGGCACTTGAGCAGACTTCAGGAGTGAAGTTTTTACGAAACTCGGGGGTCCACTGTACCTGGAACATACTTAGAGCATACCTGGAGTATACTTGTAGCATACATGGAGCATGCCTGTAGCATACTTGGAAAATACGTGGAGCATACCCGGAATATACTTGGAATATATCTGGCGGATACCTGGAGCACACTTGGAGTATACCTAGAAGACATAAACTTTGACAGATAACCTCTACTCTGGGACCTTTGGACGAGGTTTCGGTCGTTCCTGGAGCATTGTCAAGTCTTAGCGCAGCGAGAACAAGAGAAGGCTCTCTCCGCTCTTCTCCCGGCTCAGTTGTGCCCTGACGATGGTCCACGACCGTGGCGAAACGTCGGCATTATCCAGAATCCTTAGTTATTCCATCCACGGTGTTGTGACTTCCGAGTGCTTTTTGAGACAAAGTTTATATTTCGACCTCCACCTGGGATCCTCTTCAGGTGATAGGGTGTATGGCAATCGTATACTCGTACTGTTACCTTGGATAGTTTACAGTATACTGGCATACTTCACAGGTGTATATTTTCCAGTGTATATGCGCCGAGAGATGGATTTAATCCCCTCTTTAAGGAATTAAAATATTCATAACTGCTGATGTGTACGAAATAACATTCTTAATAACTCACGTACAGTCGATAGTCTTTAAACCTAACACACTAACTAGAAGGACAAAAACGATTAGGATTCTATACCTAAAGTTTAATTTGTTCGTTTATTAGGTTTAAATCCTATCGGCTACACGATGGACACTAAGGCTGCACATCACCTGTGATAATTCAATTATTATAGTAAGTTATACACTTCTCTGTTATACACTTCTTCGTTATACACTTCTCTGTTATACACTTATCTGTTATACACTTCTCTGTTATACACTTCTCTGTTATACACTTGTCTGTTATACACTTGTGTGTTATACACTTGTCTGTTATACACTTGTGTGTTATACACTTGTCTGTTATACACTTGTCTGTTATACACTTGTCTGTTATACACTTGTCTGTTATACACTTGTGTGTTATACACTTGTCTGTTATACACTTGTGTGTTATACACTTGTGTGTTATACACTTGTCTGTTATACACTTGTGTGTTATACACTTGTGTGTTATACACTTGTGTGTTATACACTTGTGTGTTATACACTTGTGTGTTATACACTTGTGTGTTATACACTTGTGTGTTATACACTTGTCTGTTATACACTTGTGTGTTATACACTTGTGTGTTATACACTTGTGTGTTATACACTTGTGTGTTATACACTTGTCTGTTATACACTTCTCTGTTATACACTTCTCCGTTATATACTTCTCCGTTATACACTTCTCTGTTATACACTTCTCTGTTATACACTTCTCTGTTATACACTTGTCTGTTATACACTTGTTTGTTATACATTTCTCTGTTATACACTTCTCTGTTATACACTTCTCTGTTATACACTTGTCTGTTATACACTTGTCTGTTATACACTTGTCTGTTATACACATGTCTGTTATACACATGTCTGTTATACACTTGTCTGTTATACACTTGTCTGTTATACACTTGTCTGTTATACACTTGTCTGTTATACACTTGTCTGTTATACACTTGTCTGTTATACACTTGTGTGTTATACACTTGTCTGTTATACACTTGTCTGTTATACACTTGTCTGTTATACACTTGTGTGTTATACACTTGTCTGTTATACACTTGTCTGTTATATACTTGTCTGTTATACACTTGTGTGTTATACACTTGTCTGTTATACACTTGTCTGTTATACACTTGTGTGTTATACACTTGTCTGTTATACACTTGTGTGTTATACACTTGTGTGTTATACACTTGTCTGTTATACACTTGTGTGTTATACACTTGTGTGTTATACACTTGTGTGTTATACACTTGTCTGTTATATACTTGTCTGTTATACACTTGTCTGTTATACACTTGTCTGTTATACACTTGTCTGTTATACACTTGTCTTTTATACACTTGTCTGTTATACACTTGTCTGTTATACACTTGTCTGTTATACACTTGTCTGTTATACACTTGTCTGTTATATACTTGTCTGTTATACACTTGTGTGTTATACACTTGTGTGTTATACACTTGTCTGTTATACACTTGTCTGTTATACACTTGTCTGTTATACACTTGTCTGTTATACACTTGTCTGTTATACACTTGTGTGTTATACACTTGTGTGTTATACACTTGTCTGTTATACACTTGTGTGTTATACACTTGTGTGTTATACACTTGTCTGTTATACACTTGTCTGTTATACACTTGTGTGTTATACAC
>WNWK01001465.1:0-60000 GCA_009830355.1 Cherax destructor | reverse complement strand
TGTGTGTGTGTGTGTGTGAGTGTGTGTGTGTGTGTGTGTGTGTGTGTGTGTGTGTGTGAGTGTGTGTGTGTGTGTGTGTGTGTGTGTGTGAGTGTGTGTGTGTGTGTGTGTGTGTGTGTGTGTGTGTGTGTGTGTGTGTGTGTGTGTGACTGTCTCATTATCATCTCATCTTAGAAATTTATCATGGCTAGTTATGTATCCTCTTTCTCTACAGCCTTGCTTCCTATCCTTCCTTATCTGAAGTTATCCTTCCTATCCTCCCTTATCTGAAGTTATCCTTCCTATCCTCCCTTATCTGAAGTTGTCCTTCCTATCCTTCCTTATCTGAAGTTATCCTTCCTATCCTTCCTTATCTGAAGTTATCCTTCCTATCCTCCCTTATCTGAAGTTATCCTTCCTATCCTCCCTTATCTGAAGTTATCCTTCCTATCCTCCCTTATCTGAAGTTGTCCTTCCTATCCTTCCTTATCTGAAGTTATCCTTCCTATTCTTCCTTATCTGAAGTTATCCTTCCTATCCTCCTTATCTGAAGTTATCCTTCCTATCCTCCCTTATCTGAAGTTATCCTTCCTATCCTCCTTATCTGAAGTTACCTTCCTATCCTCCCTTATCTGAAGTTATCCTTCCTATCCTTCCTTATCTGAAGTTATCCTTCCTATCCTCCCTTATCTGAAGTTATCCTTCCTATCCTTCCTTATCTGAAGTTATCCTTCCTATCCTCCCTTATCTGAAGTTATCCTTCCTATCCTCCCTTATCTGAAGTTATCCTTCCTATCCTTCCTTATCTGAAGTTATCCTTCCTATCCTCCCTTATCTGAAGTTATCCTTCCTATCCTTCCTTATCTGAAGTTATCCTTCCTATCCTCCTTATCTGAAGTTATCCTTCCTATCCTCCCTTATCTGAAGTTATCCTTCCTATCCTCCTTATCTGAAGTTATCCTTCCTATCTTTCCTTATCTGAAGTTATCCTTCCTATCCTCCCTTATCTGAAGTTATCCTTCCTATCCTCCCTTATCTGAAGTTATCCTTCCTATCCTCCCTTATCTGAAGTTGTCCTTCCTATCCTTCCTTATCTGAAGTTATCCTTCCTATCCTTCCTTATCTGAAGTTATCCTTCCTATCCTCCCTTATCTGAAGTTATCCTTCCTATCCTTCCTTATCTGAAGTTATCCTTCCTATCCTCCTTATCTGAAGTTATCCTTCCTATCCTCCTTATCTGAAGTTTCCTCCTATCCTCCCTTATCTGAAGTTATCCTTCCTATCCTCCCTTATCTGAAGTTATCCTTCCTATCTTTCCTTATCTGAAGTTATCCTTCCTATCCTCCTTATCTGAGGTTATCCTTCCTATCCTCCCTTATCTGAAGTTATCCTTCCTATCCTCCTATCTGAGTTACCTCTATCCTCCTTATCTGAAGTTACCTTCCTATCCTCCCTTATCTGAAGTTACCTTCCTATCCTCCTTATCTGAAGTTATCCTTCCTATCCTCCTTATCGAGTTATCCTTCTATCCTCCCTTATCTGAAGTTATCCTTCCTATCCTCCTTATCTGAAGTTATCCTTCCATGAGGTTATACTTGGCTATCTGTATGATGGATGAGAGGTGTTATACTGGTGGTGGATGGTGGTGTATGATGGTGTATGATGGGGTGGTGAGTGGTGGTGTGTATGAATGGTGTATGATGGGGTGGGTGAGATGGTGTATGATGGGTGGGGTGTTATGATGGGGTGGTGGTGTATGATGGTGTATGGTGTATGATGGGGTGGTGGTGTATGATGTGTATGATGGGGTGGTGGTGGTGTATGATGGTGTATGGTGTATGATGGGGTGGTGGTGGTGATGATGGGGTGGTGGTGGTGTATGATGATGATGTGGTGGTGGTGTATGATGGTGGTGGTGGTGGTGTGATGGTGGTGGTGGTGTATGATGGTGGTGGTGGTGTATGATGGTGGTGGTGGTGTATGATGGTGGTGGTGGTGTATGATGGTGGTGGTGGTGTATGATGGGGTGGTGGTGTATGATGGTGGTGGTGTATGATGGGGTGGTGGTGTATGGGATGGTGTATGATGGGTGGTGGTGGATGTGTATGATGGGTGGTGGTGGTGTATGATGGTGGTGGTGGTGTGATGTGGGGTATGATGGGTGGTGGTGGTGATGATGGGGTGGTGGTGGTGTATGATGATTGGGGTGGTGTATGATGGGGTGGTGGTGGTGTATGATGGTGTATGATGGGGTTGTGGTGGTGTATGATGGTGTATGATGGGTGGTGTGGTGTATGATGGGGTGGTGGTGGTGATGATGGGTGGTGGTGTATGATGGGGTGGTGGTGGTGTATGATGGGGTGGTGGTGGTGATGATGGGGTGGTGGTGGTGTATGATGGGTGGTGGTGGTTATGATGTGTGGTGGTGATGAGGGGTGGTGGTGGTGTATGATGGTGGTGGTGGTGGTGTATGATGGTGGTGGTGGTGTATGATGGTGGTGGTGGTGGTGTATGATGATGGTGGTGGTGGTGTATGATGATGGTGGTGGTGGTGTATGATGGGTGGTGATGGTGTATGATGGGTGGTGGTGTATGATGGTGTATGATGGGTGTGGTGGTGATGATGGGGTGGTGGTGGTGTATGATGGGGTGGTGGTGGTGTATGATGGTGTATGATGGTGTATGATGGGGTGGTGGTGGTGTATGATGGTGTATGATGGGGTGGTGGTGGTGTATGATGGGTGTATGTGTATGATGGTGTATGATGGTGTATGATGGTGTATGATGGGGTGGTGGTGTATGATGGGGTGGTGGTGTATGATGGGGTGGTGGTGGTGTATGATGGGGTGGTGGTGTATGATGGGGTGGTGGTGGTGTATGATGGGGTGGTGGTGGTGTATGATGGGGTGGTGGTGGTGTATGATGGGGTGGTGGTGGTGTATGATGGGGTGGTGGTGGTGTATGATGGGGTGGTGGTGGTGTATGATGGGGTGGTGGTGGTGTATGATGGTGTGGTGGTGGTGTATGATGGGGTGGTGGTGGTGTATGATGGGTGGTGATGGTGTATGATGGTGTGGTGGTGTATGATGGGGTGGTGGTGGTGTATGATGGGGTGGTGGTGGTGTATGATGGTGTCTGATGGTGTATGATGGGGTGGTGGTGGTGTATGATGGGGTGTTGGTGGTGTATGATGGGGTGGTGGTGGTGTATGATGGGGTGGTGGTGGTGTATGATGGGGTGGTGGTGGTGTATGATGGGGTGGTGGTGGTGTATGATGGGGTGGTGGTGGTGTATGATGGTGTGGTGGTGGTGTATGATGGGGTGGTGGTGGTGTATGATGGGTGGTGATGGTGTATGATGGGGTGGTGGTGTATGATGGGGTGGTGGTGTGTATGATGGGGTGGTGGTGTATGATGGAGTGGTGGTGTATGATGAGGTGGTGGTGTATGGAGTGGTGGTGTATGATGGGGTGGGGGTGTATGATGGGGTGGGGGTGTATGATGGGGTTGGGGTGTATGATGGGGTGGTGGTATTTGGAGTGGTGGTGTATGATGTGGCGGTGCTAGCGTATAATGGGGTGGTGCTGGCGTATAACGGGACGGTGCTGGCGTATAATGGGGCGGTGCTGGCGTATAATGGGGCGGTGCTGGCGTATAACGGGACGGTGCTGGCGTATAATGGGGCGGTGCTGGCGTATAATGGGGTGGTGCTGGCGTATAACGGGACGGTGCTGGCGTATAATGGGGTGGTGCTGGCGTATAACGGGGCGGTGCTGGCGTATAATGGGGCGGTGCTGGCGTATAATGGAGAGTGCTTGCATATAATAGAGGTGCTAGCGTATAATGGGGTGGTGCTGGCGTATAACGGACGGTGCTGGCGTATAATGGGGCGGTGCTGGCGTATAATGGGGGAGTGCTTGCGTATAATATAGGTGCTGGCGTATAATGAGGCGGTGCTGGCGTATAATGGGGCGGTGCTGGCGTATGATGGGGTGGTGCTGGCGTATAATGGGGCGGCGCTGGCGTATAACGGGGCGGTGCTGGCGTATAATGGTGGAGTGCTTGCGTATAATAGAGGTGCTGGCGTGTAATAGAGGTGCTGGCGTATAATGGAGCGGAGCTGGCGTATAATGGGGAAGTGCTTGCGTATAATAGAGGTGCTGGCGTATAATGGGGCGGTGCTAGCGTATAACGGGGCGGTGCTGGCGTATAACGGGGCGGTGCTGGCGTATAACGGGGCGGTGCTGGCGTATGATAGGGGTGGTTATAGCCTCACTTCCGTGTAATATATTGTCCATCCCACAAGCCCTTCCTTCCCGTTCCTTTCCGTTCTTTGTCGTTCTTTGTCGTTCCTTTCCGGTCCTTGTCGTTCCTTTCCGTTCTTTGTCGTTCCTTTCCGGTCCTTGTCGTTCTATTCCCTGGTCAACCTTCATCCTTGCTTCGCTTGTCATAAAATAGTTCTCTCTCTTCGTTGCTGCCAGTGTGTACATGGGGCGGCTGGATACTGCTGTGTCCCCTCACAATGTACCTCCCTCTAGTTGGTCTTATAATACAGTACCTGTCTCCTAGTTGGTCTTATAATACAGTACCTGTCTCCTAGTTGGTCTCAATACAGTACCTGTCTCCTAGTTGGTCTTACCATACAGAACCTTTCTCCTAGTTGGTCTCATAATACAGAACCTGTCTCCTAGTTGGTCTCATAATACAGTACCTGTCTCCTAGTTGGTCTTACCATACAGAACCTGTCTCCTAGTTGGTCTCATAATACAGTACCTGTCTCCTAGTTGGTCTTATAATACAGTACCTGTCTCCTAGTTGGTCTCATAATACAGTACCTGTCTTCTAGTTGGTCTTACCACACAGAACCTGTCTCCTGGTTGGACTTATAATACAGTACGTTTCTCCTAGTTGGTCTCATAATACAGAACCTCTTTCTCCTAGTTGGTCTTACCATACAAAACCTCTCTCCTAGTTGGTCTCATAATACAGTACCTGTCTCCTAGTTGGCCTCATAATACAGAACCTCTTTCTCCTAGTTGGTCTTACCATACAAAACCTCTCTCCTAGTTGGTCTCATAATACAGTACCTGTCTCCTAGTTGGCCTCATAATACAGAACCTCTCTCCTAGTTAGTATTATAACACAGTACATGTCACCTAGTTAATCTTACCATACAGAACTAGTTGGTCTTATCCTACAGTGGTCATACATCAGGTCACTGCAGGAAGCTTATCTGGGTCTGTACCCAAAGACGGCTAGACGACATGTGAGTGGCTGTTTGAGTGGCCGGGATAATGTAAACAGCGGTACGATTGGCTCAAGTGTTGGAGCCGCATGTAAACATGGCCGTGATTGGCCCTGTTTGATTCGGGTTTTGTCAGCTAGAATATTACTGGTGTGTTGCCGCCAGAATTTGGCTGCAAGTGGAGAAATGATTGGTCGCATGAACAAGGTGGCTTATCATCACAGGTGGCTTGTTTTCAAAGGTGGCTTGTCGTCAGAGGTGGCTTGTAGTCAGAGGTGTCGTATAGTAAAAACAACAGACGACCGATTTAGATTTTATTGGTCGAGGAAGTATCGTTCACAGCAACATCTTCAACTGCAGACATTAACTTAGGATTCTGCAAGGGGTTCAGGCAAGCCTGGCATTCAATCACCCAGACAAGAACACTCAGGTGCGCGGGAAATTTACGCAGATTTATGTATAGGGATGCGTGTTGTCGCAATATGATAACTCTACAAAAGGCGACGACCCTTAAATGCAGAAGGTGGTCGGTCCCCCAACTCCCTCCTCTCAGCAGTGTAGCTCACTGGTGAGACCATTCTTCTCACAATCGCAGGGTACCAGGGTTCGATTACCTACCTCCAGAGAAACGTATGGTCCAATTTCCTTACACACCCTAGTACCTGCTAGAATGTTATATCCAGTGTGTTAGAAAACAACAGTGTCTGCTAGAATGTTATATCCAGTGTGTTAGAAAACAACAGTGTCTGCTGGAATGTTATATCCAGTGTTAGAAAACAACAGTGTCTGCTGGAATGTTATATTCAGTGTTAGAAAACAACAGTGTCTGCTGGAATGTTATATATAGTGTTAGAAAACAACAGTGTCTGCTGAAATGTTATATACAGTGTTAGAAAACAACAGTGTCTGCTGGAATGTTATATACAGTGTTAGAAAACAACAGTGTCTGCTGGAATGTTATATTCAGTGTTAGCAAACAACAGTGTCTGCTGGAATGTTATATCCAGTGTTAGAAAACAACAGTGTCTGCTGTAATGTTATATTCAGTGTTAGAAAACAACAGTGTCTGCTGGAATGTTATATCTAGTGTTAGCAAACAACAGTGTCTGCTGGAATGTTATATCTAGTGTTAGAAAACAACAGTGTCTGCTGGAATGTTATATTCAGTGTTAGAAAACAACAGTGTCTGCTGGAAGTATTCAAATGTTAGGTAAAAGGTACCCTAGTACGTAATGCTCTTCATTTAAATAAGCTCGCCATGACATGGCTGGTGTCACGCTACTCGCCATGACATGGCTGGTGTCACGCTACTCGCCATGACATGGCTGGTGTCACGCTACTCGCCATGACATGGCTGGTGTCACGCTACTCGCCATGACATGGCTGGTGTCACGCTACTCGCCATGACATGGCTGGTGTCACGCTACTCGCCATGACATGGCTGGTGTCACGCTACTCGCCATGACATGGCTGGTGTCACGCTACTCGCCATGACATGGCTGGTGTCACGCTACTCGCCATGACATGGCTGGTGTCACGCTACTCGCCATGACATGGCTGGTGTCACGCTACTCGCCATGACATGGCTGGTGTCAAGCTACTCGCCATGACATGGCTGGTGTCAAGCTACTCGCCATGACATAGCTGGTGTCACGCTACTCGCCATGACATGGCTGGTGTCACGCTACTCGCCATGACATGGCTGGTGTCACGCTACTCGCCATGACATGGCTGGTGTCACGCTACGCGCCATGACATGGCTGGTGTCAAGCTACTCGCCATGACATAGCCGGTGTCATGCTACTCGCCATGGCATGGCCGGTGTCACGCTACTCGCCATGACATGGCTGGTGTCACGCTACTCGCCATGACATGGCCGGTGTCATGCTACTCGCCATGGCATGGCCGGTGTCACGCTACTCGCCATGACATGGCTGGTGTCACGCTACTCGCCATGTCTTGATAATGGCCACACTTGCCTTACAATAAACCTGAAAAGTCTTCCTTCAGAGCTTAGAAGAATGTCTTCTTACAGAGGATGTGTGTCAGATAGCGAGAAGAGGAAGACAGACGTAGCATTACTGTAATGTGACACACAAAAGGTCTTTAGGACCACACTGGAGCGAGGGTTCTCTCAGTGGAGGTTCTCTCAGTGATTTTTTTCTCAGTGGAAGTTCTCTCAGTGGAGGTCTCTTCAGTAAAGGTTCTCTCAGTGGAGGTTCTCTCAGTAGAGGTTCTCTCAGTGAAGGCTCTCAGTGAGGAGCAAGACTGGGCAGGGTCTAGAAGAGCGCATCATGGTACAGTGGTTGGCTAGCTTCTTCCGAGGAGGTGGAGGAGAGCAGAAGGTCAGAGGACAGGATGCTGGGTAATCAGTGTTCAGGGAGGCTACCCTGCTGATATGTTGTGTGTGTGTGTGTGTGTGTGTGTGTGTGTGTGTGTGTGTGTTTACTCAGGTATTTGTATTCACTTATTTATAGTTGCAGAGGTCGAGTCTCAGCTCCTGGTCCTCCCTTTAACTTGACCCTCACCGAATTTACTCGTTGCTAGCCTCATGGATCCCGTCATACCTGTTCTTGAAGCTGTATGGACTCTCTCCTCACTACTTCATCCAGATCAGTCACTTCCTGACTACCTCTAGGCTGAAGAAATACTTCCTGACATCCCTGTGACTCACCTGAGTCTTTAACTTTTGTCTCTGCCCTTGTGTACCTGTTACTCGCATCTCCAGTAGTCTAGTCTAATAACCCTATTAAAACTTCCGAGCATTTTGCATGTTGTTATCATGTCTTCCCTGGTTCCTCTATCTCTTATTGTGAGGTCTGCAGTTTCTGTCCCCCGAATCTATACTCCGTGCCTGGTTTTCTTACCATTTCCCCGATCTTTATAACAGTGTATCTGCTGGGGTTGAATTCAAGCAACCACTTATCTGACCAGTATTGCAGTTTCCTTCGTACATCTTTTAAGATTACACTATAGATACTGCAATATTCACTCAGGCGCACGCGCGTGAGCTGAGATGATGTTAGAAATGTGAGCATGACTGTGTCTGTGGCGCTGCATGATTGTCTGTGGCGCTGCATGACTGTGTCTGTGGCGCTGCATGACTGTGTCTGTGGCGCTGCATGACTGTGTCTGTGGCGCTGCATGACTGTGTCTGTGGCGCTGCATGACTGTGTCTGTGGCGCTGCATGACTGTGTCTGTGGCGCTGCATGACTGTGTCTGTGGCACTGCATGACTGTGTCTGTGGCAATGCATGACTGTGTCTGTGGCGCTGCATGACTGTGTCTGTGGCGCTGCATGACTGTGTCTGTGGCGCTGCATGACTGTGTCTGTGGCGCTGCATGACTGTGTCTGTGGCGCTGCATGACTGTGTCTGTGGCACTGCATGACTGTGTCTGTGGCACTGCATGACTGTCTGAGGCACTGCATGACTGTGTCTGTGGCGCTGCATGACTGTGTCTGTGGCGCTGCATGACTGTGTCTGTGGCGCTGCATGACTGTGTCTGTGGCGCTGCATGACTGTGTCTGTGGCGCTGCATGACTGTGTCTGTGGCTGCATGACTGTGTCTGTCCTGCATGACTGTGTCTGTGGCGCTGCATGACTGTGTCTGTGGCGCTGCATGACTGTGTCTGTGGCACTGCATGACTGTGTCTGTGGCACTGCATGACTGTGTCTGTGGCACTGCATGACTGTGTCTGTGGCACTGCATGACTGTGTCTGTGGCACTGCATGACTGTGTCTGTGGCGCTGCATGACTGTGTCTGTGGCGCTGCATGACTGTGTCTGTGGCGCTGCATGACTGTGTCTGTGGCGCTGCATGACTGTGTCTGTGGCACTGCATGACTGTGTCTGTGGCCCGCTGGCCATGACTGTGTCTGTGGCACTGCATGACTGTGTCTGTGGCACTGCATGACTGTGTCTGTGGCGCTGCATGACTGTGTCTGTGGCGCTGCATGACTGTGTCTGTGGCGCTGCATGACTGTGTCTGTGGCGCTGCATGACTGTGTCTGTGGCACTGCATGACTGTGTCTGTGGCGCTGCATGACTGTGTCTGTGGCGCTGCATGACTGTGTCTGTGGCGCTGCATGACTGTGTCTGTGGCGCTGCATGACTGTGTCTGTGGCGCTGCATGACTGTGTCTGTGGCGCTGCATGACTGTGTCTGTGGCGCTGCATGACTGTGTCTGTGGCGCTGCATGACTGTGTCTGTGGCGCTGCATGACTGTGTCTGTGGCGCTGCATGACTGTGTCTGTGGCGCTGCATGACTGTGTCTGTGGCGCTGCATGACTGTGTCTGTGGCCTGCATGACTGTGTCTGTGGCCTGCATGACTGTGTCTGTGGCACTGCATGACTGTGTCTGTGGCACTGCATGACTGTGTCTGTGGCACTGCATGACTGTGTCTGTGGCGCTGCATGACTGTGTCTGTGGCACTGCATGACTGTGTCTGTGGCGCTGCATGACTGTGTCTGTGGCGCTGCATGACTGTGTCTGTGGCACTGCATGACTGTGTCTGTGGCGCTGCATGACTGTGTCTGTGGCGCTGCATGACTGTGTCTGTGGCGCTGCATGACTGTGTCTGTGGCGCTGCATGACTGTGTCTGTGGCGCTGCATGACTGTGTCTGTGGCACTGCATGACTGTGTCTGTGGCGCTGCATGACTGTCTGTGGCACTGCATGACTGTGTCTGTGGCGCTGCATGACTGTGTCTGTGGCGCTGCATGACTGTGTCTGTGGCACTGCATGACTGTGTCTGTCGCTGCAGACGCTGCACTGACTGTGTCTGTGGCACTGCATGACTGTGTCTGTGGCACTGCATGACTGTGTCTGTGGCACTGCATGACTGTGTCTGTGGCACTGCATGACTGTGTCTGTGGCACTGCATGCTCATCATCGTCATTTAAAGATCATGATATTTAACTACACCATAAGCACACGCACACTAACGTCTGAATACAAATAAAAACAGTACACACACGCACGTTCACGCATTTACGCACGCACACACACACACAAGCACGCACACACACACACACGGGGCCAGGAGCTATGACTCGACCCCTGCAACCACAACTAGGTGAGCACACACACACACACGCGCGCGCGCACGCTCACACTATCGCAATAACCAAGATAAGCAACACATGCTTCATGGAGAAGTGTTTCTTAGAAAACATCACCGTTTCCAACACTGTAACTAACACTGACAACACTGGCAACACTGTACCCAACACTGTAACCAACACTGACAACACTAACAACACTGTAGCCAACACTGACAAAACTGTACCCAACACTGACAACACTATACCCAACACTGACAATACTGTACCCAACACTGTAACGAACACTGAAAATACTGTACCCAACGCTGACAACACTGTAACCAACACTGTACCCAACGCTGACAACACTGTAACCAACACTGTACCCAACAATGACAACACTAACACCATCACTAAAACACTGTACCCAACACTAATAACACTGTACCCGGCACTAACAACACTGTAACTAACATTAACAACACTTTAACCAACACTAACAACACTTTAACCAACACTAACAATACTGTAACCAACACTAACAATACTGTAACCAACATTAACAACATTTTAACCAACACTAACAATACTGTAACCAACACTAACAATACTGTAACCAACACTAACAACACTTTAACCAACACTAACAACACTTTAACCAACACTAACAATACTGTAACCAACACTAACAATACTGTAACCAACACTAACAATACTGTAACCAACACTAACAACACTTTAACCAACACTAACAACACTTTAACCAACACTAACAATACTGTAACCAACACTAACAATACTGTAACCAACACTAACAACACTGTAACCAACACTAACAATACTGTAACCAACACTAACAATACTGTAACCAACACTAACAATACTGTAACCAACACTAACAACACTTTAACCAACACTAACAACACTTTAACCAACACTAACAATAGTGAAACCAACACTAACAATACTGTAACCAACACTAACAATACTGTAACCAACACTAACAACACTTTAACCAACACTAACAACACTTTAACCAACACTAACAATACTGTAACCAACACTAACAACACTTTAACCAACACTAACAACACTTTAACCAACACTAACAATACTGTAACCAACACTAACAATACTGTAACCAACACCAACAACATTTTTACCAACACTAACAATACTGTAACCAACACTAACAATACTGTAACCAACACTAACAACATTTTAACCAACACTAACAACACTTTAACCAACACTAACAACACTTTAACCAACACTAACAATACTGTAACCAACACTAACAACACTGTAACCAACACTAACAATACTGTAACCAACACTAACAACATTTTAACCAACACTAACAACACTTTAACCAACACTAACAATACTGTAACCAACACGAACAACACTTTAACCAACACTAACAATACTGTAACCAACACTAACAACACTTTAACCAACACTAACAATACTGTAACCAACACTAACAACACTTTAACCAACACTAACAACACTGTAACCAACACTAACAACACTTTAACCAACACTAACAATACTGTAACCAACACTAACAATACTGTAACCAACACTAACAACACTGTAACCAACACTAACAACACTTTAACCAACACTAACAACACTTTAAGTATGAATCTTGCCTCCACCTCTCCACTATCTTGGTTATTCCACTTTCTGCTTAAGAAATACTTCCTGACATTATTGTGACTGATCTGTCTTAACTGCCAGCCGTGCCCTCGTATTCCAGCTGTGCCCTCGTATTCCAGCTGTGCCCTCGTATTCCAGCTGTGCCCTCGTATTCCAGCTGTGCCCTCGTATTCCAGCTGAGCCCTCGTATTCCAGCTGTGCCCTCGTATTCCTGTTTTCCCCTGCGTGTTTGTGTCTACACACACACACACACACACACACACACACACACACACACACACACATACACACACACATACACAGACACACATACACACACACAAGGTAGACAGTGACAGGATGTTCCAGAGAGGGAACACAGAAACAAGGGGACACAACTGGAAGCTGAAGACTCAGATGAGTCAAAGGGATATTAGGAAGCATTTCTTCAGCCACAGAGTAGTCAGGAAGTGGAATAGTCTAGAGAAAGACATAGTGGAGGCAGGAACCATACACAGTTTTAAGACGAGGTATGATAAAGCTCATGGAGCAGGGAGAGCAGATATCCAGTAGCGGGCAGCGCAGAGGCGGGGCCAGGAGCTGAGTCTCGACCCCTGCAACCACAATTAGGTGAGTACAATTAGGTGAGTACGCACACATGCACACACACACACTTGTATACAGAATATTACCTAGAATTTAATTGCCATGGCTGATCTTCTTTCCTAAAAAAAATACACAAGCTTATGGTTGACCTTATACACACACAACCCGCACATATAAAAGAGAGGAGCTTACGACGACGTTTCGGCCCGACTTGGACCATTTACAAAGTCACACTAACACACAGAGACAGAGGAAGGGTATTTATAGGCAGGCAGACAGGGGAGGGTACAAGAGAGTAGTGGTAGTAGTGGTAGTAGTAAAGGTAGTAGTAAAGGTAGTAGAGTAGACAGTCATATGGGAAGGAGCACTGCTATGAGGCTAGCGACCCGCAAGGGGGGTACGAGAGGGAAGAAAAGCGAAAAAATGAAGGAAAATACAAGGCAAAAGAAAGAACAGAAAGAAAGGAAAACCCAAGGAGAAAAAAGGAGAAGGGGGAAGATAAGACAGGGAAGGAATCAGGTTAAGTCACGGGTGTTCTGAAGTTTAGAGCATTTAACATTTTTTGTTATTTATGGTTGACCTAATTAACGTGCCATTCCTGAGGTCTTTGTCGAACGAGAGTCATTAAGACTGTAATCTTCTTCACTCACTTACGCAAACTCTTTGTATATACAGTGAAAGACACGTCTTTGAATGGTTACGTTCTCTACGATCTACCTACAACGTTGGGAAGTAGAGAAGCAGGTGCATCCGGATTCTCTCTAAAAACGTCAACAGATATATCGCGGATTCGTAATCTTCCTTATTCAGTTGCGTGCCTTTATGCTATACTGAAGGGCTGTCAGGGGCTGTCAGATATCAGAAACTATCATGTATCAGGGGCTGTCATCTCTCAGGGTCGGTAATCTGGTGTCATGTTTATTCTCAGATACGCATGAATTCCATAAGAAGCTAAGAAGTAAAGATGATCTCAGCGTATATACATCTAGAAATTCTGTATGTATGCCACGAGTGTATATAAGAGCAGTAAGGAGAGTAGCTATTGTTAGTCTACCTGCATAAATAGTTATGTAACAGGTAGACCTGCCTCACTACCTGCATGCAACAGGTAGATCTGCCTCACTACCTGCATGTGACAGGTAGACCTGCCTCACTACCTGCATGTAACAGGTAGATCTGCCTCACTACCTGCATGTGACAGGTAGACCTGCCTCACTACCTGCATGTAACAGGTAGACCTGCCTCACTACCTGCATGTGACAGGTAGACCTGCCTCACTACCTGCATGTAACAGGTAGACCTGCCTCACTACCTGCATGTAACAGGTAGACCTGCCTCACTACCTGCATGTAACAGGTAGACCTGCCTCACTACCTGCATGTAACAGGTAGACCTGCCTCACTACCTGCATGTAACAGGTAGACCTGCCTCACTACCTGCATGTGACACAGTAAGTGTTGCTATTTATCAATAATTCGTGTTTCATTTACAAATAATTCTGTCTTATTTTTTGATAATACTGTCTTATTTACTGATAATACTGTCTTATTTACAGATAATACTGTCTTATTTACAGATAATACTGTATTATTTACAGATAATACTGTCTTATTTACAGATAATACTGTATTATTTACATGTAATACTCTCTTATTTGCAGATAATACTGTCTTATTTACAGATAGTACTGTCTTATTAACTGGTAATACTGCCTTATTTACAGGTAATACTGTCTTATTTACATGTAATACTGTCTTATTTACAGGTAATACTGTCTTTTTTACAGGTAATACTGTAATTTTACAGGTAATACTGTCTTATTTACAGGTAATACTGTCTTATTTACATTTAATACTGTCTTATTTACAGGTATTACTCTCTTATTTAGTATAAAAATCCTTTCAGTATGTGTCATCCAAAGTGCTAATTCATATTTAAGCATAATTACACCTGTTGTCGTTCCTGCAGGTGAGGAAGCTCGCAAGGTGAGTAGCGGGAGGCAACACAGGTGTTTGCGAGAAACACCTGCCAAGACAATCAAGTGGGGGAGGAGATAGAAGAGAAAGTAACAGCAACAATAATGACTTGAGAAAATACGAAGAACTCAGGGAGAGATAACAGCTTCCGGTGGTGTGAGTCCACAGACTTCTGGCGCTTTAAACTGAGGAGAAGCTCACGGCGTTGCTGGAGAGGTGTGTGCGAGTGCACAGTGAGAGTGTAGGAGTCGAGTGCACAGTGTATACAGACTCAGAAGGGTTGTATGTCTCGGTGTGTGTTGAGTATTGCGTTAACTTTGTGGATAAAGTGCGTGCGTGTGAAGTGCATTGTGCGTATCTGTGTGTTGTAGAGTGTTAGTGTTGAGACTTAAAGTGTTCGGGTAGACTTAGATTGTGCGGTCAACGTTAGATTACTTGTTGAACCTGGGACTGTGAGGTCAGCCTTACATTACGCGTTGGGCCTTGGACTGTGCGGTCAGCCTTAGATAACGCGCTGAAGTACAGATTGCGCTGTGAGGCGCCCGCAGCTGAGTAGGAGGTTGCGTGCGGTGCGGCAGCCAGGATTGAAGTGGAGGCCAGCTGTATCGAGTGGTGGTCCCTGGTGGAGGCTCGGACGGGACAGTTGGGGGGTGGTGGGGGAGCCCTGAGTGTTGTAGGGGGGTGGCACGCATGCCCAGGTGCTCCCTCCTCCTCCTCCTCCTCCTCCTCCTGCCAGGGGTAACTTCCCACCGCCGACGCTAGACCTCCGCTGTGTGTGGTGAGCGAGACACACGCGCCTTCCTCTGTGTCTCACTCACTCACCCTCGCCTCCACATCTCCTGCCATGCAGGTGAAGGGGCCTGCGATTAGGTGCCTGGCCTAGACACTTGTCGGCAAGGCCACCTACTTGCCTCTGACTGCGTTCAGACGAGAACTGATTTATTGGAATGCACTCCTTGAGGACACTCGTCCCTCTGAAAGACACTCCTTGAGGACACTCACCCCTCTGAAAGGCACTTCTTGAAGACACTCGTCCCTCTGAAAGACACTCCTTGAGGACACTCGTCCCTCTGAAAGGCACTCCTTGAGGACACTCGTCCCTCTGAAAGAGACTTCTTGAAGACACTCGTCCCTCTGAAAGGCACTCCTTGAGGACATTCGTCCCTCTGAAAGTCACTTCTTGAAGACACTCATCCCTCTGAAAGGCACTTCTTGAAGACACTCGTCCCTCTGAAAGAGACTTCTTGAGGACATCATCCCTCTGAAAGGCACTTCTTGAAGACACTCGTCCCTCTGAAAGTCACTTCTTGAAGACACTCGTCCCTCTGACGTAAACTTGCACCCCGTCGCCTGTATTGAAGCTAACATCGTCGCTACTTGGCAAGACCGTAGTGTTTGACGTGTGTCTTCAGTGCTGTGACCTACTCTGACCTCCTGACCCTCTTGACACACTCAACCATACAAACTAACAGTCAACAGGTAAGGCTGTAAGTGTTGTCTAATTCTTTTTCCTGCATGTGACATCCCAATGTATTTTTTCCCTAGCCTCTCTTTTGCCCCCTCCGTGTTCTGGCTGTGATTAACCCAATTTTTCCCCCTAGCCTCTCTTTTTCCCCCGTGGTTAACCCACATAAACAAATGAACAAACAAAAATGTGTATACTTTATTACGTATGCTCCAGAGTTGTCAATGTTAAGTTTGATATTCTAGCCACAAAAGAAATAAACGTTGACCAGTGGTACAAACGAGTCCACACAGAAACAATAACGCAGTAAATAATAATAACCTCTATTTCGGCCTGGCACTGAAGCCCTCTTCGGTTGGCTGAAGAGGAGCGCACTAAGATCGTCACTACATTAACGCCTATTGTTGAGAGAGCTTTGTCTAGAGCGAGTATACTAACGTCAGGAATATATTATTGTCATGAAGAATATTTTCACTAACAACACGAAATAAAATAAGTGAATAAATAAGAGGTGTATAACAAAGTGTGTATAACAAAGTGTGTATAACAAGGTGTGTATAGCAAGGTGTGTATAACAAGGTGTGTATAACAAGGTGTGTATAGCAAGGTGTGTATAACAAGGTGTGTATAACAAGGTGTGTATAACAAGATGTGTATAGCAAGGTGTGTATAACAAGATGTGTATAGCAAGGTGTGTATAACAAAGTGTGTATTACAATGTGTGTATAACAAGATGTGTATAGCAAGGTGTGTATGACAATGTGTGTATAACAAGGTGTGTATAACAAGGTGTGTATAACAAGGTGTGTATAACAAGGTGTGTATAACAAGGTGTGTATAACAAAATGTGTATAACAAGATGTGTGTATAGCAAGGTGTGTATAACAATGTGTGTATTACAATGTGTGTATAACAAGATGTGTATAGCAAGGTGTGTATAACAATGTGTGTATTACAATGTGTGTATAACAAGATGTGTATAACAAGGTGTGTATAACAAGGTGTGTATAGCAAGGTGTGTATAACAAGGTGTGTATAACAAGGTGTGTATAACAAGGTGTGTATAACAAGGTGTGTATAACAAGGTGTGTATAACAAGGTGTGTATAACAAGGTGTGTATAACAAGGTGTGTATAACAAGGTGTGTATAACAAGTGTACAGTGTATAACAAGGTGTGTATAACAAGGTGTGTATAACAAGGTGTGTATAACAAGGTGTGTATAACAAGGTGTGTATAACAAGGTGTGTATAACAAGGTGTGTATAACAAGGTGTGTATAACAAGGTGTGTATAGCAAGGTGTGTATAACAAGGTGTGTATAACAAGGTGTGTATAACAAGGTGTGTATAACAAGGTGTGTATAACAAGGTGTGTATAGCAAGGTGTGTATAACAAGGTGTGTATAACAAGGTGTGTATTACAAGGTGTGTATAACAAGGTGTGTATAACAAGGTGTGTATAACAAGGTGTGTATAGCAAGGTGTGTATAACAAGGTGTGTATAACAAGGTGTGTATAACAAAGTGTGTATAACAAGGTGTGTATAACAAGGTGTGTATAGCAAGGTGTGTATAACAAGGTGTGTATAACAAGGTGTGTATAACAAGGTGTGTATAGCAAGGTGTGTATAACAAGGTGTGTATAACAAGGTGTGTATAACAAGGTGTGTATAACAAGGTGTGTATAACAAAGTGTGTATATCAAGGTGTGTATAACAAGGTGTGTATAACAAGGTGTGTATAACAAGGTGTGTATAACAAGGTGTGTATAACAAGGTGTGTATAACAAGGTGTGTATAACAAGGTGTGTATAACAAGGTGTGTATAACAAAATGTGTATAACAAGGTGTGTATAACAAGGTGTGTATAACAAGGTGTAATAACAAGTGTGTATAACAAGTGTTATAAAATGTGTATAACAAGATGTGTATTACAAGGTTGTAAACAAGTTTATTACATTTAAACAAGATATTAAGTTAAGCATTAAAAAGTTAGACTTTATTAGTCAATTAGAACAGTTAGACTTTATTTAATAATTTAGAACAGTTAGACTTTATTTATTCATTTAGAACACAGACTTTATTTAGTCATTTAGAACACAGACTTTTATTTAGTCATTTAGAGCAGAGTTAGACTTTATTTAGTCATTTAGAACACAGACTTTATTTAGTCATTTAGAACACAGACTTTATTTAGTCATTTAGAACACAGACTTTATTTAGTCATTTAGAACACAGACTTTATTTAGTCATTTAGAAAAACTTTATTTAGTCATTTAGACAGATTAGACTTTATTTAGTCATTTAGAGCAGAGTTAGACTTTATTTAGTCATTTAGAGCAGAGTTAGACTTTATTTAGCCATTTAGAGCAGAGTTAGACTTTATTTAGTAATTTAGAGCAGAGTTAAACTTTATTTAGTCATTTAGAGCAGAGTTAGACTTTATTTAGTCATTTAGAGCAGAGTTAGACTTTCTTTAGACATTTAGAGCAGAGTTAGACTTTATTTAGTCATTTAGAGCAGAGTTAGACTTTATTTAGTCATTTAGAGCAGAGTTAGACTTTATTTAGTCATTTAGAGCAGAGTTAGAATTTATTTAGTCATTTAGAGCAGAGTTAGACTTTATTTTATTTAGCCATTTAGAGAAGAGTTAGACTTTATTTAGTAATTTAGAGCAGGGCAAGACTTAATAAAGTCTGGCTCTGACGTAAGTCTCTCCGTATTACCCAAATAAAATCTACATCATCAATAAAGCACATGGGGACAAAATCATAGTCATATGATGACCCACACCTGGATTTTTTGGTCATCTGACAGAGGCCTTCCGCTGGCTTACCCGTCCACTTCTTTAATTATTTTTTTAATAAACCAGGACTAACATCCACGTAAGAGGCTGGTGCTAAGATGAATGTTGGATGTTAATGTTTGTTTTGTGGGTGACACTGTGGGGTGGTGGGTGACACTGTGGGGTGGTGGGTGACACTGTGGGGTGGTGGGTGACACTGTGGGGTGGTGGGTGACACTGTGGGGTGGTGGGTGACACTGTGGGGTGGTGGGTGACACTGTGGGGTGGTGGGTGACACTGTGGGGTAGTGGGTGACACTGTGGGGTGGTGGGTGACACTGTGGGGTGTTGGGTGACACTGTGGGATGATGGGTGACACTGTGGGGTGGTGGATGACACTGTGGGATGGTGGGTGACACTGTGGAATGATGGGTGACACTGTGGGTGACATTCACTACAGACCAAGTATCATATTCTCCCATCAATTCAGAACATATTTATCTTCCGCTGTCGACTCAATATACTTCCCACTCCCTTAACACACCCTTAACACACCCTTAACACACCCTTCCCACATCCTTAACACACTTTTCCCACATCCTTAACACACTTTTCCCACATCCTTAACACACCCTTAACACACCCTTAACACACTCTTCCCACATCCCTTAACACACTCTTCCCACACCCTAACACACTTTCCCACACCCTTAACACACTCTTCCCACACACTCCTTAACACACTCTTCCCACATCCTTAACACACTCTTCCCACCCTAACACACTCTTCCCACACCTTAACACTCTTCCCACACCCTTAACACACTCTTCCCACATCCTTAACACACTTTTCCCACATCCTTAACACACCCTTAACACACTCTTCCCACATCCTTAACACACTCTTCCCACATCCTTAACACACTCTTCCCACACCCTTAACACACTCTTCCCACACCCTTAACACACTCTTCCCACACCCTTAACACACTCTTCCCACATCCTTAACACTCTTCCCACACCCTTAACACACTCTTCCCACATCCTTAACACACTCTTCCCACACCCTTAACACACTCTTCCCACACCCTTAACACACTCTTCCCACACCCTTAACACACTCTTCCCACACCCTTAACACACTCTTCCCACACCCTTAACGCACTCTTCCCACACCCTTAACACTCTTCCAACACCCTTAACACACCCGTCGCACATCCTGTCTCTCGCCTTCCCAACTCTATAATACCCAGACCAGAAGCGTGACTTAAGAGTTACAAATACTAGAACACAACTGCCCACTCACTCCCCCGTGAATAGTCAGCTAGTTCACGTTCGTCTCTAACTATCTGGCTTCCATATAATGACTCTTCTGTCTTTCTCTATACCATACCTCATCAACACTCAGTAGAATCAAGTAAAATAACATAAGTGCAAGTAATGTGACATTTTATTGTGGCAACGTTTCGCTCTCCAGGAGAGCGAAACGTTGCCACAATAAAATGTCACATTAGTTGCACTTGTGTCGTTTTACTTAACATATTGTCGGTAATTCTACCAACTTTATTACACCCGGTAGAATTGTGGCAAGAATTAACATTAGTGTCATGACGGACTTCAAGAAATCTTTTGTTCGAGAGCTCTTGTCTTCAAAGACTTGTCTTCAAGGACTCTTGTCTTCAAGGACTCTTGTCTTCATGAACTCTTCTCTTCAAGAACTCTTGTCTTCAAGGACTCTTGTCTTCAAGGACTCTTGTCTTCAAGAACTCTTCTCTTCAAGAATTTTTATCTTCAAAGACTCTTGTCTTCAAGAACTCTTATCTTCAAGGACTCTTGTCTTCATGAACTCTTCTCTTCAAGAACTCTTGTCTTCAAGGACTCTTCTCTTCAAGGACTCTTCTCTTCAAGAACTCTTCTCTTCAAGGATTCTTCTCTTCAAGAACTCTTTTATTCAAGAACTCTTGTCTTCAAGAACTCTTGTCTTTAAGAACTCTTCTCTTCAAGGGCTCTTGCCTTCGAGAACTCTTGACTTCAAGGACTCTTGTCTTCAAGAACTCCCGGCCCGGGTCTTTTCTAGATGGTGACCCGGCCTTGGCTCCCTGTCTTGGAAGTGTCTAGGACCTATGTCTCCCATAGGAGGAGGTACAAGTACCCCCTCATCGTCTGGGACCAATTGTCCCCAGGCCTAGCCACGTTCCCCACCCTCACGGGGCTCGTAGGGAGAAGCTAGGCCTCTCTGGTCTGCCATCTTCCCCGCCCCAGAGGGGCTCGTTGGAATGTCAGTCTTGTGAGATGCAGGTGGTAACACGCTCTGGCTCTGGTTCTGGCTCTGGCACCTTCTCCGCCCTTGGAGGGCTCGTGGGAGTGGTCCTGGATATGGAATGGTCATAGTTATAACCATTTATCTTATATAATATAGTAGAGAGAAACAATAGAATTATACTCATATATTATTCAAACCTGAAGTTAACACAGTTTTAAATGCGACTCTTTGTAACATAATTTATGAAATTAATTCAGTTTTTAATAAATAATCAGAAAGTAATGTTATGTAAATTGATTAATAATACAAACACAGTCTTTAATATTATACACAAAAACAAGATTTCTAGGATTAAAAAAACTGTAAAGGAACCCAATGGAAATAAGTCAATGTCTGACTTTTTTGGGTTATCCTGGGTTCTTTACACATATGCTGCTATGTATGATCTGTGTAACTATATTTGAGTATACCTGAATAAACTTACTTACTATAGAAAGTATTAATGTCAAATTTGCCATAGTTTACCATTGAAGAAACTCAATACAAACCCGATATAATAGTTTTTTGTTACTGCAACAATAATACATTAGTTAAAAAAAATCCTAAAAATCTTGCTTTTGTGAATAATATTGATGAGTATATTTGTTTTGTATTTTTAAACAATTTAAGTAATTATTATTGTATATACGTACTAGTAATAAGTTATAATTATAACCAAAAATTTTAAAGGGGTGGAGGGGTAAGCCAGCGGAAGGCTTTGGCCAGATTACCTAAAGCTCCAGCTGCGGGTTATCAAATTAACGAAGACCCGCGTCAGAAAACACTTGTCCTGTTTCCTGACAAATATTATGCCACCTAACCTTAAGTAATCTCATTTAAAAGGTGTTAACTTTAGGTATAAATTACGTCTTCTGGTTGTGGTTAACTAACTTTTTTCCCAAAGCCTTTCTTTTTTTCCCCCATGGTTAACCCACGTTAACAAATGAACAAACAAAAACGTGAATTCACTTACTCGTTATTACTACTATAATTTGGTAAATACTTCACATTGAAGTTTTAACAAGGATTTAACGCACATTTTGCGTGTCTGTATTTCTTGTGTATCGTTCTAGGTTGAGTTTTTCTGCCTAAATTATCCAGTTTGGTTGTGAAATTTCTATGAGGATGAATGACAAGTTTGTCTCATGTGGATGATAACGATGAGTCATTTATCCATGAGTAACTTGTCTTAAAATTAATAACTGTACAGTGAGTAACACCTTGAAGACTTTGTGGGGAGAGAGAGAGAGAGAGAGAGAGAGAGAGAGAGAGAGAGAGAGAGAGAGAGAGAGAGAGAGAGAGAGAGAGAGAGAGAGAGAGAGAGAGAGAGAGAGAGAGAGAGAGAGAGAGAGACAGTATGTCTGCTACACCCAGTAGTGTGGTGGGAGGGATGGAGGGAGGGAGGGAGGGAGGGAGGGAGGGGATCTCCTTCACAATACCATGTGTTGCTTCCTGTGCTTGTTGTTGACCCAACTAGTACAACACCTGCTGGACTGTGTGTGTTAGTTAGTTACCATTTTGTCCTAGGCACATGTCGATTAGACACTAGGCCGTGTGTGTGTGTGTGTGTGTGTGTGTGTGTGTGTGTGCCTACTGGCCCATGCTGGGCCGGTCCACCTCTAACCCAACTCATTAAGCACACAAGAATATTACAGTAAGTCTTCGTGACACACAATTTCAATAAAGCCGAGAACGACGCAGTTCAAGCGGGATTTACAACCTTATAGCCTCGCAGCCCCTGTCATACCAGTTTGCAAAACTGTGCATGAAGCCTGCCTCTACTGCTTTGTTGTCAAGGTCATTCCACTTCCTGACCACCCTGAGGCTGAAGAAATACTTCCTGACATCCCCGAGACTCATCTGTGTCTTTACCTTTCAACAGTGCCCTTGTGTACCCTTTTTTCGCCCCTTAAACAGTCTGTTCCTTTTCAACAGTTCAGTGTGTATAAATGTTATTGTCATTCACTGTCCAACTTACGTTGACAGTCTGAGAGGTACACATTACGTCACTGCTGCAGTGCCTCTCACTCCATCACTGTTAGTGCCTCTTACTCTATCACTGTCACAGTGCCTCTCACTCCACTGTTACAGTGCCTCTTACTCTATCACTATCACTGTGTCTCTCACTCCATCACTGTTACAGTGCCTCTCACTCCACTGTTAGTGCCTCTTACGCTATCACTGTCACTGTGTATCTCACTCCATCACTGTTACAGTGCCTGCCTCACTAAATCACTGTTACAGTGCCTGCCCCACTCCATCACTATTACAGTGCCTGCCCCACTCCATCACTGTTACAGTGCTTGCCCCACTCCATCACTGTTACAGTGTCTGCCCCACTCCATCACTTATACTGCCTGTCTCTCACCATCACTGTTACAGTGCCTGCCCCACTCCATCACTGTTACAGTGCCTGCCTCTCACCATCACTGTTACAGTGCCTGCCTCTCACCACTGTTACAGTGCCTGCCCCACTCCATCACTGTTACAGTGCCTGCCCCACTCCATCACTGTTACAGTGCCTGCCTTTCACCACTGTTACAGTGCCTGCCCCACTCCATCACTGTTACCGTGCCTGCCCCACTCCATCACTGTTATAGTGCCTGCCCCACTCCATCACTGTCACAGTGCCTGCCCCACTCCATCACTGTTACAGTGCCTGCCCCACTCCACTATCACAGTGCCTGCCTAACTCCATCACTGTTACAGTGCTTGCCCCACTCCATCACTGTTACAGTGTCTGCCTCTCACTATCACTGTTGCATTGTCTGCCTCTCACCATCACTTTTACAGTGCCTGCCTCTCACCATCACTTTTACAGTGCCTGCTTCTCACCATCACTGTTACAGTGCCTGCCTCTCACATCACTGTTACAATGCCTGCCTCTCACATCACTGTTAAAGTGCCTGTCTCTCACCATCACTGTTAAAGTGCCTGTCTCTCACCATCACTGTTACAGTGCCTGCCTCTCACCATCACTGTTACAGTGCCTGCCTCTCACCATCACTGTTACTGTGCCTGCCTCACTCCATCACTGTTACAGTGCCTGTCTCTCACTATCACTTACAGTGCCTGTCTCTCACCATCACTGTTACAGTGCCTGCCTCTTACCATCACTGTTACAGTGCCTGCCTCACTCCATCACTGTTACAGTGCCTGCCTCACTCCATCACTGTTACAGTGCCTCCCATCATCACTTAGTCACTGCCGAGCTCCTAGACACTGCGTCACAGTTAAATATAGCACTGCAATGCTATATATAGCACTACCTCGCTATAAATACCGAGTGGCCCCTCCATAGAGAACACTGTACACTATATATAGTGAGGGGTACTACTGTATGCATCTATTTTTATGTCGTGCCGAATATGTAAAAACTTGCAATTTTGGATTAAATAGCAACGCTCTTCTTGCCGAATAAGGCAAGCTAAAATTTGTGTATGCAATAATTTTGCAAAAAATCATTCCGGACCTAACGAAAAAAAAAAATATTTCATTGTGTTTGTTTATTATTAAATTATTGTGAACTTATCTAAAATATATTTAGTTGGATTCGGCAAAATTAAATTGGGCTGGTTATAATAAGGTTAGGTAAGTTTTCTAAGGTTCTTTTGATATAAAATTATATGTTTGTTCCCATAGGCTCAGAGACCCTTGGCTCATGGGAAAAAGAGTGCATCTATGTTTCTTAAGGAGCTGGGCAAAAGGTTCTTCAGGGTAACTAGGGATCCCAGGGCAGCTAATTTTCGATTCCAGTGACTCAGCGCTGCGGTTCAGAGGGGTAATGCCTGCTGTATCCTGGGTACACGCCCCAGCTCTGAGGAGCTGGATGAGACTTTTACATTGTAATCTGTGACACATACGTAGCAATATGTACTTGATATGTATTCCCTCAAATCTCATGTACTGTATATGCCATTTTTATACCAGTAATGTATCTTTTAAATATTTTGTACCATATATATATATATATATATATATATATATATATATATATATATATATATATATATATATATATATATATATATATATATGGTATAGCTGGAGGATCGAGTCTTCATAATTCATTGCTTATTGATCATGCTATTACTCTTTTTTTTTTCCCCTCTTTCCTCCTCCTCATCTCCCACTCCTCCTCCTCATCTCCCACTCCTCCTCCTCATCTCCCACTCCTCCTCCTCATCTCCCACTCCTCCTCCTCATCTCCCACTCCTCCTCACGTGCCGGAATCCTGGATGAAATTGAACTAATTTCTCGTATTTGCAGAGATGAGAAGTTGCATGGTTATATGTACTTTAGTGAGGCAGTCACGTGTGTGTGTGTGTGTGTGTGTGTGTGTGTGTGTGTGTGTGTGTGTGTGTGTGTGTGTGTGTGTGTGTGTGTAGACCTTGAACCTCCTGGTCAGAATCCTACACATTTTCCTGACATTTTCATTTTCTTGTTTTATTTCTAATATGTCTATGGAGTACCCTGGGTTTTGCTGGAACCTTTGATGCAATGCCATTTTCAATGTCAATATCAGTGTCATTTTGAGGGGTAGCTGGTATATTCGGGCAGATGGTGTATTGGGGTAGCTGGTATATTCGGGCAGATGGTGTATTGGGGCAGCTGGTGTATTGGGGGCAGTTGGTGTAATATCCTCTTGTTATTGGTCACGTCAGGAGTGGGCTGTTACCCTATTATCTGTATGATAGTTACATAGTGGCAACAACTGTTACCCTACTCTGTATAATAGCTACATAGTGGGAACCCAAACTAGCAGTGCTTCCCAGTACTACACCATCACATCGAAGGGCTGAATACAGCAAGTTTGGAAATCTGTCTCTCTAACTAGAGAGATGAGGGGCAGCAGTTGATGACAGGTGGGAGGCAGTTGGTGGTAAGTGGATAATATAATAATAATAATAATAATAATAATAATAATAATAATAATAATAATATCTTTATTTACTACAAGTACATGTACAAGGTATACAGGCCTAGCTGACATCAATGACATACTGCTATATAGAAAGACCCTTGTTATGCTGAACATTTCGGGCAAATTAGGTCAGTTTTGTCCCAGGATGCGACCTACACCAGTCGACTAACACCCAGGTACCCATTTTACTGATGGGTGAACATAGACAACCGGTGTAAAGAAACACGCCCAATGTTTCTGCCCGCTCCGGGAATCGAACCCGGACCCTCGCCGTGCGAAGCGAGAGCTTTAGCCACCAGGCCACGGGGAAGTTAATGGTGGATGGAATTGATAGATGAGATGCATTCCTAGGGTAGTGGATGGATGGCGCTCCATGCAGGTGATAGAAGAGATGGTGACCGTCTTGGAGGTTGTGGGTGGAGATGATGAGAGTGGAGGTGGAGGTGGGGATTGAGGAGGGAGAAAAGGTGGAGGATAGTGGATGAGGGTGTTGAAAGCTCCATGCCTGGGAGCATAATGGTGGATATGCTACCATTAAGGATTGGGGGAGAGAGGTAATGGTGTCATGTTAAAAGTTCTGAGAGCTGGGATGTTGGAGAGTACCATGTGGATGTACCTGTGGATGTTCATGTGGACGTACCAGTGGATGTACCTGTGAGTGTACATGTGGATGTACCCGTGGATGTACCTTTGGAAGTACCTGTGAGTATACCTGTGGATGTACCTGTGGATGTACCCCTGGATGTACCTGTGGATGTACCTATGGATATACCTGTAGATGTACCTGTAAGTGTACCTGTAAATGTACCTGCGGATGTACCTGTGAGTGTACCTGTGGATGTTCCTGTGGATGTACCTGTGGATGTACCTGTGAGTGTACCTGTGGATGTACCCGTGGATGCATCTTTGGATGTACCTGTGAGTGTACCTGTGGTTGTACCTGTGAGGACATCACTATTGAAGGTGTACCATCACATCTGCGATACCTTGACAAGACATCAACGAACATATACCTTGAAGATATAACAATCAAAGCAATTTTTTTTTGCTCAGCATCTCTCAGGGGGAGAGAGGACACCCGAAAACTTCAATACATGTATACTACGAGACGAGAATACACACCCTGAATAATACTGAGAAGCATACACCTCTCAGCGTATTTTTTTCCTGTGTTTCTTATCGAGGCGAACGATACGTAATCCAAACATTTCAATTAAAGGTTTTTCTCTGAATCCAGTGTTGGTTCACGTGTTTCAAGACAGGTGTTTTAGCTCTGAGGCTTTCCTGTAGAAGATGAGTTGTTGGACAATACAAAGACAGAGCAGAGGAACCTGTGACTCTGTTTAGAGCTTAACGAGCGACACGTTAGTGCCAGCTTCCAATGCACTAAGTGTACATACGAAGTTTGTTAACAGAATGGAAGAAGCAATGAGGCAAGGGAGAATTATGTGGAAGTCCACACCGAGGTTGTCTGCTGAGAAGAACTGTCTGCTTCTATCACGTGTATTGTCTAGCTGTGTGAGTCAGGGCAAGTCAAGTAGCAGGCTGTGTGGACCAGCCTGGGTCACCTTCAACGGTGTTAAGAAAGGGGATAAGAAGTTCACTGGTTAGTGTAGCCAGTGTGTGTGTATGTGTGTGTGTGTGTGTGTGTGTGTGTGTGTGTGTGTGTGTGTGTGTGTGTGTGTGTGTGTGTGTGTGTGTGTGTGTGTGTGTGACTAATTACTAGCTCTCAGATTTCTTCCCCGAAAAACTGTGGTTAAATTTTGCCTTGCTTCTGATGTCTACTCATGTCTGCTGATGCCCGCTGATGTCTGCTGATGTCTGCTGATGTCTATCGTTGATGTTTGCTAATGTTTGCGTGTGTCTGCTGATATCTGTTGATGTCTTCAGGTGACTGCTGATGTCTTTTGATGTCTGCAGGTGTCTGCTGATATGTTTTGATGTCTGTTGATGTCTGCAGGTATCTGCTGATGTCTCTTGATGTCTGATGATGTGTTTTGATGTCTGCTGATGTCTGCAGGTGTCTTCTGATGCCTGCTGATGTGTTTTGATGTCTGTTGATGTCTAGTGAGGTAATGTTTGCTCTTTTTTTTCATCTTCGTTTGCTTCTCAAACATTAAGTTTGTCCTTGGTCATGTTTGCTGGACCCAGAGGATGTCTTCCTCCTCCTCCTCCTCCTCCTCTTCATCTTCCTCTTCTTCCTTCAGTCTTACTCTCAACATAATGTGCATGACGCGTGAAAAAAAGGGTTAAAAATATATTCAGAATTGCAAACATTTGTTGTGACGTCACCTGTTGTTGTAGTGTGACGTCACCTGTTGTAGTGTGACGTCACGTGTTGTAGTGTGACGTCACCTGTTGTAGTGTGACGTCACCTGTTGTAGTGTGACGTCACCTGTTGTAGTGTGACGTCACTTGTTGTTGTAGTGTGACGTCACCTGTTGTAGTGTGACGTCACGTGTTGTAGTGTGACGTCACCTGTTGTAGTGTGACGTCATCTGTTGTAGTGTGACGTCACCTGTTGTAGTGTGACGTCACTTGTTGTTTTAGTGTGACGTCACACGTGAGGCCAGTCTTGTTGTAATACCTGTCTTCTGACTGTCAGTCTTGTGGTATAATACCTGTCTTTTGACTGTCAGTCATGTTTTATAATACCTATCTTCTGACTGTCAATCTTGTGGTATAATACCTGTCTTCTGACTGTCAGTCTTGTTGGTATAATACCTGTCTTCTGACTGTCAGTCATGTTTTATAATACCTATCTTCTGACTGTCAATCTTGTGGTATAATACCTGTCTTCTGACTGTCAGTCTTGTTGGTATAATACCTGTCTTCTGACTGTCAGTCTTGTTGGTATAATACCTGTCTTCTGACTGTCAGTCTTGTTGGTATAATACCTGTCTTCTGACTGTCAGTCTTGTTGGTATAATACCTGTCACACAATTGTCCTTGTTACCTTCAAAAGAGGTAAACAGAAATTGATAAAGGGGACTCTTGTGCCGCATTTGGATATGTTTATTCTGAAAACGTTTGGCCAGCCGGTGGTTTCTTCAGTCCAATACAGAGAAAGGTGGAAGAGGAGGAGGAGGAGGAGTTTGAGGTAATCAGTCCCTCAGCCTGGAATAAATGTGTTCAATACTGAGGGACTGAACACATCGACTCCAGGCTGAGGGACTGATTACCTCAGACTCCCCCTCATCTTCCACTGGACTGAAGAAGCCACTGGTTGGCGAAACGTTTCCAGAATAAAGATACCCAAATGTTACACAAGCGTCTCATTTATCAACTACAGTAGACCCTCGGTTTTCGTTGAAAATTCTTTCCAGAATGCTGGTTGAGTGTCATTACCGAAAGAATTTGTTCCCATAAGAACAAATGTAAATTAGATTAGTCGTTTCAGACCCCAAAAATACACTTACAAAAGCACTTACGAAAATACACTTACAAAAGCACTTACGAAAATACACTTACATAATTGTTCGAGTTTGGAGGTGAACGAAAACCGAGGGTCCACTGTAGTCGTTTTTCCAAACCACTTATTCACAAACACAAGCTGATGTAACGTGATGTAGTGCTTCACAATGTTTTTACACCCAAAAAAAAAAAAAAACGTCAAATCTGCACCTGGATATCTGAAATTTCCGTCTCTGGCGACGCAGAATTTTAGGCACCTCACGTGTGCAGGTTTGAAGCTTTACCACTCACGATTATGGAAGTTATCCCAGCCATCTCAGGATGCTGGGAATGGCTTCAATAACTTTGATTACAGGACACGAGAATCTGGTCCCCGTTGCTGTACGCAAGTGCTTAAAATTTGAAGCCGATTGGATGAGGTGTTCTCGAGTTATGAGCGAAGTAACATTGAAAAGTTGGAGGAAAAAAATAGAAAGAGTATTAGGTCCCTCTTCTGGGGTACCTAATTACGAGGTTCCTTGTCTTATTTGCAAGGTTCCTTATCTTATTTACAAGGTTCCTAATCTTATTTACAAAGTTCAAAACAGTGAACAACAGCACGTCAGAACAGTGAACAACAGCACTTCAGAACAGTGAACAACAGCACGTCAGAACAGTGAACAACAGCACGTCAGAACAGTGAACTACAGCACGTCAGAACAGTGAACTACACCACGTCAGAACAGTGAACTACAGCACGTCACAACAGTGAACTACAGCACGTTAGAACAGTGAAATACAGCACGTCAGAACAGTGAACAACCACGTCAGAACAGTGAACTACAGCACGTCAGAACAGTGAACTACAGCACGTCAGAACAGTGAACTACAGCACGTCAGAACAGTGAACTACAGCACGTCAGAACAGTGAACTACAGCACGTCAGAACAGTGAACTACAGCACGTCAGAACAGTGAACTACAGCACGTCAGAACAGTGAACTACAGCACGTCAGAACAGTGAACTACAGCACGTCAGAACAGTGAACTACAGCACGTCACAACAGTGAACTACAGCTCGTTAGAACAGTGAAATACAGCACGTCAGAACAGTGAACAACCACGTCAGAACAGTGAACTACAGCACGTCAGAACAGTGAACTACAGCACGTCAGAACAGTGAACTACAGCACGTCAGAACAGTGAACTACAGCACGTCAGAACTGTGAACTACAGCACGTCAGAACAGTGAACTACAGCCCGTCAGAACTGTGAACTACAGCACGTCAGAACAGTGAACTACAGCACGTCAGAACAGTGAACTACAGCACGTCAGAACAGTGAACTACAGCACGTCAGAACAGTGAACTACAGCACGTCAGAACAGTGAACTACAGCACGTCACAACAGTGAACTACAGCACGTCAGAACAGTGAACTACAGCACGTCAGAACAGTGAACTACAGCACGTCAGAACAGTGAACTACAGCACGTCAGAACAGTGAACTACAGCACGTCACAACAGTGAACTACAGCACGTCAGAACAGTGAACTACAGCACGTCAGAACAGTGAACTACAGCACGTCAGAACAGTGAACTACAGCACGTCACAACAGTGAACTACAGCACGTCAGAACAGTGAACTACAGCACGTCAGAACAGTGAACTACAGCACTTCTGTTTTAGTAAAGGTTAGAGTGCAGTCATGTGCGTAGCATGAAAGTCATGGACAGGATTATGATGGTACACTGCACCTGCGTACATAGGTACCTGTGGTACATTTGCACCTGTGGTGCACTGACACCTGTGGTAACCCGGCACCTGTGGTAACCTGGCACCTGTGGTAACCCGGCACCTGTGGTAACCCGGCACCTGTGGTAACCCGGCACCTGTGGATACAAGTATCATCCCACAGTCATTAATAACCATTGATATAGTCCAGCTTCAGTGGAAAAGAATTTTTCCTCCGTAAGCCATGCATGTCGTAAGAGGCGGCTAAAATGCCGGGAACAAGGAGCTAGTAACCCCTTCTCCTGTATAAATTACTAAATTAAAAAAGAGAAACTTTCGTTTTTCTTTTTTAGTCACCCTGCCTCGGTGGGATACGGCCGGTTCGTTAAAAAAAAAATGTCCAACTTCACAAAGATGGCAGCAGAGCAATTTGGAAAACGGTATAGACCAATAGACCTTCATACATCATCAATATCTTGGAACAGGTCCTGAGAAGCAAGACTGTCAATCACATGGAATAGCAACAATTGTACAGTTCCGGGCAGCGTGAGTTAATGGCAGGTCGCTCCTGCCTTTCTCAACTGCTAGACAATTATGGAATGGTCCTGGATGCACTAGAAGACAAGCTGAGAAATGATGTAGTGTATACTTATTTTGCAAAAGGGTTGGACAAGCGAGACCCTAGCGTAAGATTAGATTTTTTTTAGATTAAGAGCACAAAAAATACATGTAAAAGGGATATCTAAAAAGGTGAGCAGATGGATATTTAGCTTCTTAACAAATAGAACCCAGAGAGTAGTAGTAAACTGAGTAAAGTGTGAAGCTACCTCAGTCAAAAGCTATATTCCTCAAGACTCGGTACTCGCCCCGCTTCTGTTTATTATTCTTAAATCCAAATCGACAAGGACTTAAATCATTACATCGTAGTATTCAATGCTGATGATGCCAGAATCTATATACAAGTGACGTCCATTGAAGACATCAAAATTTCAAGCGAATATAAATCAAGTCTTCCAGGTCTTCCGCTGCTGAAGAATGGAGGAAATAAACCATACCACGGTATGGTGTGAGGAAATAAACCATACCACGGTATGGTGGGAGGAAATAAACCATACCACGGTATGGTGTGAGGAAATAAACCATACCACGGTATGGTGGGAGGAAATAAACCATACCACGGTATGGTGTGAGGAAATAAATTCTGAAACGAAGAACAGGACAAACTCAAATCATTCATCAGAGCGAAATTTTCATGTGTGAGACTTATGAGCAATAATGTAAGTAGATATCACATTCAAGGACACAACAATGTTGCTGTCGTTACCACAATAAAAAAAATGGAATGGATAATTAGAACTTGCAAGATAAGAGATGCTGAGCCAATGATGATACTCTTCAACTCACTTGTTCTTTTTAAGCTAGAATGCTGCTGTATGCTAACGGCCCCTTTAAAGACATGAAAGATTACCGAGCTGGAAAACCTACAGAGAACTTTTAAATGCTCGTATACATGCAATCAAAGCATCTAAAATACTGGGAACGCTTGAAGTCCCGTTAATTGTTGTACCTGAAACCTAGGTTAGAAAGGTACATCATAAATTTCATGTGGAAAATCCTGGAGGGACTGGTCCCAAACCTGAGTATTGTAATCCCTCCGTATGACAACAAGAGACTTGGCAGATGGTATAAAATACATCCATTGAAAAGGCAGAGGCGCAATGAGTGTACTAAGAGAGAACTCGAAGTGTCAGGAGTCTCCGCCTCTTCAGCTTCTTCCGTGCATAAGGGAACTTACCCACATACCTTTGGCTGTTTTCAAGAGAGAACCTGACAAGTTAGTTGCTGACCAGCAGGGCTGTGGTACGGCGTGCGGCCAGCCGTTGCAGCCTAGATGATCAAACCTTGATCCACCAAGAGACTTGGTCAATCACAGGGGAGCGTTGACCCCTGAAAACATCCTTCAGGTGTCCTTCAAATGGTACCCTGGCACCTGTGGTACAATAGCATTTGTGGTACACTGGCATCTGTGGTACACTGGCGTCTGTGGTACACTGGCACCTATGGAAGAGACTGTTCTTTTAGTAATTCTCCTGGGAGAGTTACTAAATGAGCAGTCAGTTCCACAGGTAAAGACTAAGCCAGTAGCAATAGTTTGGTTGAACAGGCATTCAGCAAGCCTGGTAGAAAACCTCTGGAAATAGACCACAGTTATGAAGTTGTGGACACAGTGCAGCCTTAGCAGCTGCGTCAGTGCCACACCTATTTAAAGGCATCATCAATGTTCAGTGGAACTTCAATATTCACACGACATTTGATGAGTGACTGTGGACCACAGTGACTGTGGACCACAGTCACTGTGGACCACAGTCACTGTGGACCACAGTCACTGTGGACCACAGTCACTGTGGCATGAGCACTGTATCCAGATTTAGTCCTCCACAGAATATTTAAGGCAACTGATAATAGTTCTTTTATTACTAGTTTCAATGACTATGAAATACCAGGAGTCTGGAGCTGGGACAGAGAGTGTGGATACACCATCAGTGTCTGGAGCTGGGACAGAGAGTGTGGATACACCATCAGTGTCTGGAGCTGGGACAGAGAGTGTGGATACACCATCAGTGTCTGGAGCTGTGACAGAGAGTGTTAATACACCATCAGTGTCTGGAGCTGGGACAGAGAGTGTGGATACACCATCAGTGTCTGGAGCTGGGACAGAGAGTGTGGATACACCATCAGTGTCTGGAGCTGGGACAGAGAGTGTGGATACACCATCAGTGTCTGGAGCTGGGACAGAGAGTGTGGATACACCATCAGTGTCTGGAGCTGGGACAGAGAGTGTGGATACACCATCAGTGTCTGGAGCTGGGACAGAAAGTGTGGATACACCATCAGTGTCTGGAGCTGGGACAGAGAGTGTGGATACACCATCAGTGTCTGGAGCTGGGACAGAGAGTGTGGATACACCATCAGTGTCTGGAGCTGGGACAGAAAGTGTGGATACACCATCAGTGTCTGGAGCTGGGACAGAGAGTGTGGATACACCATCAGTGTCTGGAGCTGGGACAGAGAGTGTGGATACACCATCAGTGTCTGGAGCTGGGACAGAGAGTGTGGATACACCATCAGTGTCTGGAGCTGGGACAGAGAGTGTGGATACACCATCAGTGTCTGGTGCTGGGACAGAGAGTGTGGATACACCATCAGTGTCTGGAGCTGGGACAGAGAGTGTGGATACACCATCAGTGTCTGGAGCTGGGACAGAGAGTGTGGATACACCATCAGTGTCTGAAGCTGGGACAGAGAGTGTGGATACACCATCAGTGTCTGGAGCTGGGACAGATAGTGTGGATACACCATCAGTGTCTGGAGCTGGGACAGATAGTGTGGATACACCATCAGTGTCTGGAGCTGGGACACAGAGTGTGGATACACCATCAGTGTCTGGAGCTGGGACACAGAGTGTGGATACACCATCAGTGTCTGGAGCTGGGACAGATAGTGTGGATACACCATCAGTGTCTGGAGCTGGGACAGAGAGTGTGGATACACCATCAGTGTCTGGAGCTGGGACAGAGAGTGTGGATACACCATCAGTTTCTGGAGCTTGGACAGAGAGTGTGGATACACCATCAGTGTCTGGAGCTGGGACAGAGAGTGTGGATACACCATCAGTGTCTGGAGCTGGGACAGAGAGTGTGGATACACCATCAGTGTCTGGAGCTGGGACAGAGAGTGTGGATACACTATCAGTGTCTGGAGCTGGGACAGAGAGTGTGGATACACCATCAGTGTCTGGAGCTGGGACAGAGAGTGTGGATACACCATCAGTTTCTGGAGCTGGGACAGAGAGTGTGGATACACCATCAGTGTCTGGAGCTGGGACAGAGAGTGTGGATACACCATCAGTGTCTGGAGCTGGGACACAGAGTGTGGATACACCATCAGTGTCTGGAGCTGGGACACAGAGTGTGGATACACCATCAGTGTCTGGAGCTGGGACAGATAGTGTGGATACACCATCAGTGTCTGTAGCTGGGACAGAGAGTGTGGATACACCATCAGTGTCTGGAGCTGGGACAGATAGTGTGGATACACCATCAGTGTCTGGAGCTGGGACAGATAGTGTGGATACACCATCAGTGTCTGGAGCTGGGACACAGAGTGTGGATACACCATCAGTGTCTGGAGCTGGGACAGAGAGTGTGGATACACCATCAGTGTCTGGAGCTGGGACAGATAGTGTGGATACACCATCAGTGTCTGGAGCTGGGACAGAGAGTGTGGATACACCATCAGTGTCTGGAGCTGGGACAGAGAGTGTGGATACACCATCAGTGTCTGGAGCTGGGACAGAGAGTGTGGATACACCATCAGTGTCTGGAGCTGGGACAGAGAGTGTGGATACACCATCAGTGTCTGGAGCTGGGACAGATAGTGTGGATACACCATCAGTGTCTGGAGCTGGGACAGAGAGTGTGGATACACCATCAGTGTCTGGAGCTGGGACAGATAGTGTGGATACACCATCAGTGTCTGGAGCTGGGACAGATAGTGTGGATACACCATCAGTGTCTGGAGCTGGGACACAGAGTGTGGATACACCATCAGTGTCTGGAGCTGGGACAGAGAGTGTGGATACACCATCAGTGTCTGGAGCTGGGACAGATAGTGTGGATACACCATCAGTGTCTGGAGCTGGGACAGAGAGTGTGGATACACCATCAGTGTCTGGAGCTGGGACAGAGAGTGTGGATACACCATCAGTTTCTGGAGCTGGGACACAGAGTGTGGATACACCATCAGTGTCTGGAGCTGGGACAGATAGTGTGGATACACCATCAGTGTCTGGAGCTGGGACAGAGAGTGTGGATACACCATCAGTGTCTGGAGCTGGGACACAGAGTGTGGATACACCATCAGTGTCTGGAGCTGGGACAGATAGTGTGGATACACCATCAGTGTCTGGAGCTGGGACAAGAGTGTGGATACACCATCAGTGTCTGGAGCTGGGACAGAGAGTGTGGATACACCATCAGTTTCTGGAGCTGGGACAGAGAGTGTGGATACACCATCAGTGTCTGGAGCTGGGACAGAGGTGTGGATACACCATCAGTGTCTGGAGCTGGGACAGAGAGTGTGGATACACCATCAGTGTCTGGAGCTGGGACAGAGAGTGTGGATACACCATCAGTGTCTGGAGCTTGGACAGAGAGTGTGGATACACCATCAGTTTCTGGAGCTGGGACAGAGAGTGTGGATACACCATCAGTGTCTGGAGCTGGGACAGAGAGTGTGGATACACCATCAGTGTCTGGAGCTGGGACAGAGAGTGTGGATACACCATCAGTGTCTGGAGCTGTGACAGAGAGTGTGGATACACCATCAGTGTCTGGAGCTGGGACAGATAGTGTGGATACACCATCAGTGTCTGGAGCTGGGACAGAGAGTGTGGATACACCATCAGTGTCTGGAGCTGGGACACAGAGTGTGGATACACCATCAGTGTCTGGAGCTGGGACAGATAGTGTGGATACACCATCAGTGTCTGGAGCTGGGACAGAGAGTGTGGATACACCATCAGTGTCTGGAGCTGGGACACAGAGTGTGGATACACCATCAGTGTCTGGAGCTGGGACAGAGAGTGTGGATACACCATCAGTGTCTGGAGCTGGGACAGAGAGTGTGGATACACCATCAGTTTCTGGAGCTGGGACAGAGAGTGTGGATACACCATCAGTGTCTGGAGCTGGGACAGAGAGTGTGGATACACCATCAGTGTCTGGAGCTGGGACAGAGAGTGTGGATACACCATCAGTGTCTGGAGCTGGGACAGAGAGTGTGGATACACCATCAGTGTCTGGAGGTGGGACAGAGAGTGTGGATACACCATCAGTGTCTGGAGCTGGGACAGAGAGTGTGGATACACCATCAGTGTCTGGAGCTGGGACAGAGAGTGTGGATACACCATCAGTGTCTGGAGCTGGGACAGAGAGTGTGGATACACTATCAGTGTCTGGAGCTGGGACAGAGAGTGTGGATACACCATCAGTGTCTGGAGCTGTGACAGAGAGTGTGGATACACCATCAGTGTCTGGAGCTGGGACAGAGAGTGTGGATACACCATCAGTGTCTGGAGCTGGGACAGAGAGTGTGGATACACCATCAGTGTCTGGAGCTGGGACAGAGAGTGTGGATACACCATCAGTGTCTGGAGCTGGGACAGAGAGTGTGGATACACCATCAGTGTCTGGAGCTGGGACAGAGAGTGTGGATACACCATCAGTGTCTGGAGCTGGGACAGAGAGTGTGGATACACCATCAGTGTCTGGTGCTGGGACACAGAGTGTGGATACACCATCAGTGTCTGGAGCAAATTAGAATGAAATGCATTTCTTTCAGTTTTATTAATGACTATATATTTTTTGCTTCCTCTCTCTCTCCTGATTCTTAGTTTGAGTTCAACGTTCATTTCGCTAACCAGTGTTTCTATATATATATTTTTTTGAGAAAGTCTGAAAAGTTTGAGGTTCGGTTTTTCTTCGTGTCCGAGTCAGCTGGTGAGTGAGTCAGTCAATGAGTGAGTCAGCTGGTGAGTGAGTCAGTCAATGAGTGAGTCAGCTGGTGAGTGAGTCAGTCAATGAGTGAGTCAGCTGGTGAGTGAGTCAGTCAATGAGTGAGTCAGCTGGTGAGTGAGTCAGTCAATGAGTGAGTCAGCTGGTGAGTGATTCAGTCAATGAGTGAGTCAGCTGGTGAGTGAGTCAGTCAATGAGTGAGTCAGTCAATGAGTGAGTCAGCTGGTGAGTGAGTCAGTCAATGAGTGAGTCAGCTGGTGAGTGAGTCAGTCAATGAGTGAGTCAGTCAATGAGTGAGTCAGCTGGTGAGTGAGTCAGTCAATGAGTGAGTCAGCTGGTGAGTGAGTCAGTCAATGAGTGAGTCAGTCAATGAGTGAGTCAGCTGGTGAGTGAGTCAGTCAATGAGTGAGTCAGTCAATGAGTGAGTCAGCTGGTGAGTGAGTCAGTCAATGAGTGAGTCAGCTGGTGAGTGAGTCAGTCAATGAGTGAGTCAGCTGGTGAGTGAGTCAGTCAATGAGTGAGTCAGCTGGTGAGTGAGTCAGTCAATGAGTGAGTCAGTCAATGAGTGAGTCAGCTGGTGAGTGAGTCAGTCAATGAGTGAGTCAGCTGGTGAGTGAGTCAGTCAATGAGTGAGTCAGCTGGTGAGTGAGTCAGTCAATGAGTGAGTCAGCTGGTGAGTGAGTCAGCTGGTGAGTGAGTCAGTCAATGAGTGAGTCAGTCAATGAGTGAGTCAGCTGGTGAGTGAGTCAGTCAATAAGCGAGTCAGCTGGTGAGTGAGTCAGTCAACGTAGACGCTAGGTAGACCCCAGATAGACTCTAGGTAGACTCCAGGTAGACTCTAGGTAGACTCCAGGTAGACTCTAGGTAGACTCCAGGTAGACTCTAGGTAGACTCCAGGTAGACTCTAGGTAGACTCCAGGTAGACTCTAGGTAGACTGCAGATAGACGGCAGGTAGACTTTAGGCAGACTCCAGGTAGACCCTAGGTACACTTCAGGTAGACTTCATGTAAACTGCAAGTAGACTTCATGTAGACTGCAGGTAGACTCCAGGTAGATTTCTGATAGTCTCCAGGTAAACTCCAGGTAGGATTCAGGTACACTTCAGGTAGACTGCAGGTAGACTCCAGGTAGATTTCTGATAGTCTCCAGGTACACTTCAGGTAGACTGCAGGTAGACTTCAGGTAGACTCCAGGTAGACTCCAGGTAGACTCCAGGTAATCAACACCTGTTGTGTGTTAACTGTGTAATTGTTTTGTTTTAGTTTGTCGTTGTCTTTGTTTAATGTTTGTGTCGTTGTTTGTGACGCAGACCTTACTCTCCAGTTGTAGTTGTTTGTGTTAGTGGATGTTGATACTAGTTTGTTGTTCTTTGTCGCGCTGTATTTGTTCACACACACACAGGAGCTGTGACTCGACCTCTGCAACCACAACTAGGCGAGTACACACACACACACACACACACACACACACACACACACACACACACACACACTCTTACTAAGTCCAGGGCGGATATGAGGGCTCTTCTACTCGCCGTTTAAAGTTAATGGATTCGGCTAGACACTCCAAGTCTGTCTCACAGCATGGTGTATATATATATATATATATATATATATATATATATATATATATATATATATATATATATATATATGTGTGTGTGTGTGTGTGTGTGTGTGTGTGTGTGTGTGTGTGTGTGTGTGCGAGTTGTCACAGTTGCTTTTTGCTGATGACACTGTGCTTCTGGGAGATTCTGAAGAGAAGTTGCAGAGGTTGGTAGACAAGTTTGGTAGGGTGTGTAAAAGTGTAAGAGATGGAAATTAAAAGTGAACATACGAACGAGTAAGGTGATGAGGATAAAAAAATTAGGTAATGAAAGATTGAATATCAGAATGGAGGGAGGGAGTATGGAGGAAGTGAATGTTTTCAGATATTTGGGAGTGAAATTATTAGCAGATGGGTCTATGAAAGACGAGATGAATCATAGAATTCTTGAGGGGAAATAGGTGAGTGGTGCATTGAGGAGTCTGTGGAGACAAAGAACGTTATCCATGGAAGCAAAGAGGGAAATGTATGATAGTTTAGTTATACCAATGCTCTTATATGGGTGTGAAGCATGGGTGGTGAATGTTGCAACAAGGAGAAGGCTGGAGGCAGTGGAGATGTCATGTCTGAGGACAAAGTGTGGTATGAATATAATGCAGAGAATCCATAGCTTGGAAATTAGGAGGAGGTGCTGGGTTTCTGAAAGTATTATCTAGAGGGCTGAGGAGGGGTTGTTGAGGTAGTTCGGACATTTAGAAAGAATGGAACGAAATAGAATGACTTGGAGAGCGTATAAATCTGTAGTGGAAGGAAGGTGGGGTAGGGGGTCAACCTAGGAATGGTTGGAGGGAATGTCTCGTGGGTGTTCTGGAGATATGGTCGGTCGTAGTGAAACACACAAGTGGTTAGTAACTGTATGTTGACAGAGTCTGCGAGGGGAACGGTGCCCAGCCTAACCTGTCAGTACTATGCCAGTCCAAGGAATGAGGGAGATGCCTGGAGGCGAGCGCACACATGCGCGGGTCTCTGAAGTCATAGGTAGCTAGAGATCCTAACTTGCGAAGGGAGCATAATTATAATATAGCTGGTACTACATACATATACTACACATAGCGGTTCAGTACACTACTGACAGGAGGGGGTAAAGGAGGTTTTTATGTGCAGGGGGCTTGGACTTCCAGCAAGTATGCGTGAGAGTGTTAGATAGGAGCGAGTACAGACAAATGGTTTTTATAACTTGATGTGCTGTTGGAGTGTGAGTAAAGTAACATTTATGAAGGGATTCAAGGAAACCGGTTAGCCGGACTGAAGGTGGGACACATATTGCCTGCTCTCTGAAGGAGGGGTGTTGATATGCTGCAGTTTTTTAACTGGAGTGTAGGCAAGCCTCTGGCAAGACAGTGATGGAATGAATGATGATGAAAGTATGTCTTCTTTTTCGGGTCACCTGCCTTGGTGGGAAACGGCTGATGTGTTAATAAAAAATAACATAATATATCTGAAAAAGAGAGATAGAGAGAGAGAGAGAGAGAGAGAGAGAGAGAGAGAGAGAGAGAGAGAGAGAGAGAGAGAGAGAGAGAGAGAGAGAGATCGCAGTCAGCAGGATTCGAAGCCACGTCATGGGAGGCTGGCAAGGTTCCCAAGTGACGACGCTCTAGACCACTCGGCCACAGATTCCTCAAAAGCTGGGCAGCCCGGTTTACCAGCCATGTTTCTTCCAAGCCTGGGCATACCAACATTGTTTCTTCCCAGGCCATACACACCAGTGGGCCTCAAGCATGGATTCAAGCTATTTCAGTCTCCTCCTGCATGTTCTGACCTCACAAGCTGCCCAGCTTATAAGGCATCCGTTGTCGAGTGGTCTAGAGCGTCACTTAGGAACCTAGCCAGCCTTCCCTGACGTGACTTCGATTTCTGCTGACTGCGATCTTTCTCTGTATATACCAGTTTGTTTCTATGTGGTGAATTGATATATATATATATATACATGTATATATATATATATATATATATATATATATATATATATATATATATATATATATATATATATATATGTGTGTGTGTGTGTGTGTGTGTGTGTGTGTATGTACATGTCGTGCCGAATAGGTAAAACTGGTCAATTAACAAGAACTCATTTAAAATTAAGTCCTTTCTAAAATTTTCTCTTTTACGTTTAAATATATATATTTTTTCATTTATGTTAATGTAAAAATTAATAATTTTGTACCAAAAGAACCTTAGAAAACTTACCTAATCTTATTATAACAACTTAATTTAGCCTAATCCAACTAAATATATTTTTAGGTAAGTTTACAATAATTTAATAATAAAAAAACCCAATGAAATATATATTTTTATCGTTAGCATCAGAATAATTTTTGCGATATTATTGCATACACAAATTTTCGCTTGCCTTATTCGGCAAGAAGAGCGTTGCTATTTAAGCCAAAATCGCAAGTTTTACCTGTTCGGCACGACATACACACCTGTGCACACCTGCACCAGGATGGTGGCCGGGGTCAGGCAGGTGACCTTCACACACCTGCAACAGTGTAAGCCTTGGCAACACAATTGCTATGCTTCATGGAGGTGTGAAATCCCTGTTTTTATTGAAGAATATTAAGTAGCGAGGGGGAACCTAAAGTGGTAGTGCGCTTGGCTCACAACTGAAGCACCCGGGCTCAATACTGGGTATGTAAAGACATACAAGCTGGTCTTACACCTGGCTTAAACTCTATTATCTAAGGTTAATGAAGGTGTGGCAATAATAAACACTAATAAAAACAACAGTAAAACAAATGTTTTATTGAATTTTATTTAATGCAAAATAAACGAGGAGTTGAAAAATAAATTCTGGAATGAGTTAAAAAAATATTCTTTACCCTCAATACTTTGTTATTATTACTATTGTAAAATTCTGTACATTACATTAGGCCTATGTGTGTGTGTGTGTACTCACCTAGTTGTACTCACCTAGTTGTGGTTGCAGGGGTCGATTCATAGCTCCTGGCCCCTCCTCTTCACTGGCCGCTACTGGGTCACGCTCCCTGCTCCATGAGCTTTATCATACCTCTCCTTAAAGCTATGTATGGAACCTGCCTCCACTACATCGCTTCCCAAGCTATTCCACTTCCCGACCACTCTATGACTGAAAAAATACTTCCTAACATCCCTGTGATTCATTTGAGTCTTCAACTTCCAACTGTGTCCCCTTGTTGCTGTGTCCCATCTCTGGAACAGTCTGTCTCTGTCCACCTTGTCAATTCCTCTCAGTATCTTATATGTCGTTATCATGTCCCCCCTATCTCTCCTGTCCCCCAGTGTGGTCAGGTCGATTTTCCTTAACCTCTCCTCGTAGGACATACCCCTTAGCTCCGGGACTAGTCTTGTTGCAAACCTTTGCACTTTCTCAGGCTTTTTTACGTGCTTGGCTAGGTGTGGGTTCCAAACTGGTGCTGCATACTCCAGTATGGGCCTAACGTACAAAGTGTACAGGGTCCTGAACGATTCTTTATTAAGATGTCGGAATGCTGGACCAGGCTTGCAGCCTGTCCAGATCCCTTTGTAGTTCTCCCTGGTCCTCGTCCGATTGAATTCTTCTCATCAACTTCACATCATCTGCAAACAGGGACACTTCAGTCTATTCCTTCCGTCATGTCGTTCGCAAATACCAGAAACAGCACCGGTCCCAGGACCGACCCCTGTGGAACCCCACTGTGTGTGTGTTAGTTACCATTTTGTCCTAGGCACATGTCAATTAGACACTAGGCCTGTTGTATATATATGTGTGTGTGTATGTGTATGTAAGGAAACACTTCGAAATGTTTCTGCCCCACCGGGAATTGAACCCGGGCCCTCCGTGCGTGAAGCAAGAGCTTTACCCACTAGGCCACCGGGGGCGTGTGTGGGTATGTGTATGTTTGTGTGTGTGTGTGTGTGGGAATGTGTGTGTGTATGTTTTGTGTGTGTGTGTATGTTTGTGTGTGTGTGTGTGTATGTGTGTGTGTGTGTGTGTGTGGGAATGTGTGTGTGTATGTTTTGTGTGTGTGTGTGTGTGTGTGTGTATGTGTGTGTGTGTGTGTGTGTGTGTGTGCATGTTTTGTGTGTATGTGTACTCACCTAGTTGTACTCACCTAGTTGTGGTTGCAGGGGTCGAGTCATAGCTCCTGGCCCCGCCTCTTCACTGGCCGCTACTGGGTCACGCTCCCTGCGCAATGAGCCTTATCATACCTCTTCTTAAAGCTATGAATGGATCCTGCCTCCACTACATCGCTTCCCAAGCTATTCCACTTCCTGACCACTCTGTGACTGAAGAAATACTTCCTAACATCCCTGTGATTCCTCTGAGTCTTCAACTTCCAGCTGTGCCCCCTTGTTGCTGTGTCCCAGCTCTGGAACATTCTGTCTCTGTCCACCTTGTCAATTCCTCTCAGTATTTTATATGTCGTTATCATGTCCCCCGTTTCTCTCCTGTCCTCCAGTGTCGTCAGGTCGATTTCCCTTAATCTCTCCTCGTAGGACATACCCCTTAGCTCCGGGACTAGTCGTGTTGCAAACATTTGCACTTTCTCTAGCTTCTTTACGTGCTTGGCTAGGTGTGGGTTCCAAACTGGTGCTGCATACTCCAGTATGGGCCTAACGTACACAGTGTACAGGGTCCTGAATGATTCCTTATTAAGATGTCGGAATGTTGTTGTTAGGTTTGCTAGGCGCCCATATGCTGCAGCAGTTATTTGGTTGACTTTGTTGAAAGGAGGAGTTGATGTCCATCCAACCTGAGCGGTCGAGTGACCCCCCCCCCCGCCTTTACACACACAGCATTTTTTCTGTGTCTTTGCCTTCAACTTAAATCATATAAGCTGACGCTTTTTTGCGTCCTTGACTGTAATTGAGAATTTAAAATTAAAGTTAACAAAGTACTTGATGGTTAAAGTTCCATAGAGAAACTTATTATTGGTACATTTATTTATCTATATACGTATTTAATGTTTTTTTTTGTATTTCAACATTTATGAGGTTACGTGTTAGTTAGACTTTCATGATGCGGAGTGTTGAGTTAAGGAAGTGTCATAACCACTCTTCAGTTATATACACCTTGAAGCCACTCCAGCTTCTAGGATAGGATTGTGACCTCTTAACGGCTGTCTTCTATTATTCTCCATGTACACAAGCAAGTTATGCCTGGCTGCTGTATCGGCGGTGCCTGTTCCATCACAACATTAACTTAGAGTTGTATGGAGTGCCAGCACTGTTAACTACGCTGCCCTCGTACGGAGAAGAAATAGTTATCAAAAATGGAGACGCAGAACTCTGTCTTTGGCTATATGTTAAATGAGAATATCTCCTGTGTAATGTGAAAGATAAATTTGGACATCAAGTAAAAGAAGTTTCTAAAAACTTTATCACTGTTGTGTTCATAGTCAAGTAATTTTACTATATGTAGGAGGTTTAAGGCCTTTTGATATTGTGTTTGGTGGGACCTGTGGTCGTGAGGGGGAGGTGTTAAGGGTATGTATGCCCTTGCCCAACATTTTATATTGTGTATATTTTATTATCATAATGGTATATTGGAGATATTTCCGTTATTAGCTAAAACGAAAATGTCTTACTTTATACTATTATTTGATTTAGCTATGTGTTAGGTAGGATGTTACCTTATTATTTTATATGTTAGTCCTTTTTACTGTGCTGTTCATGTAGTGGGAGACCACTAAAATACCTTTATATCGAAATTATTCTCTCTTACTGAGAAGAGAACCAACCTAAGTTAAATATCTTGTTACGAGGAGGCAAAACAGGCCCAGACATAAGGCCCTGATCGTAATAATGTGCGCCTCAGGAGATGTGCCTGGTGTTATACTCACCCCAAGATCTTTTTCCTTGTGTGAGGTTTGTAGTCTCTGGCCCCCTAGACTGTACTCCGTCTGCGGTCTTCTTTACCCTTCCCCAGTCTTCATGACTTTGCACTTGGTGGGGTTGAACTCCAGGAGCCAATTCCTGGACCAGTCCTGCAGCCTGTCCAGATCCCTTTGTAGTTCTGCCTGGTCCTCGTCCGATTGAATCCTTCTCATCAACTTCACATCATCTGCAAACAGGGACACTTCGGAGGTTATTCCTTCCGTCATGTCATTCACAAATACCAGAAACAGCACCGGTCCTAGGACTGACCCCTGTGGAACCCCACTCGTCACCGGCGCCCACTCTGACACCTCGCCACGAACCATGACTCGCTGTTGTCTTCCTGACAGTTATTCCTGATCCATTGGAGTGTCTTCCCTGTTATCCCTGCCTGGTCCTCCACCTTTTGCACTAATCTCTTGAGTGGAACCGTGTCAAACGCCTTCTTACAGTCCAAGAAAATGCAATCTACCTACCCCTTTCTCTCTTGTCTTACTGCTGTCACCGTGTCATAGAACTCCTGTAGGTTTGTGACAGGATTTCCCGTCCCTGAAACCGTGTTGACTGCCGTTGATAAGCTCATTCCTTTCTAGGTGTTCCACCACTCTTCTCCTGATAATCTTCTCCATGACTTTGCATACTATACATGTCAGTGACACTGGTCTGTAGTTAAGTGCTTCATGTCTGTCTCCTTTTTTAAAGATTGGGACTACATTTGCTGTCTTTCATACCTCAGGTGGTTTTCCTGTTTCGATAGATGTGTTGAATATTGTTGTTAGGGGTACACATAGCGCCTCAGCTTCCTCTCTCAGGATCCATGGAGAGATGTGATCCGGCCCCGTCGCCTTTGAGGTATCTAACTCACTCAGCAGCCTCTTCACTTCTTCCTCGGTCGTATGTATCGTGTCCAGCACTTGGTGGTGTACCCCACCTCTCCGTCGTTCTGGAGTCCCTTCTGTCTCCTCTGTGAACACTTCTTTGACTCTCCTGTTGAGTTCCTCACACACTTCGTGGTCATTTCTTGTGATCTCTCCTCCTTCCTTCCTTAGCCTGATCACCTGGTCCTTGACTGTTGTTCTCCTTCTGATGTGTCTGTACAACAGTTTCGGATCAGATTTGGCTTTCCCTGCTATGTCATTCTCGTACTGTCGTTGGGCCTCCCTTCTTACCTGTGCATATTCGTTTCTGGCTCTACGACTGCTCTCCTTATTTTCCTGGGTCCTTTGCCTTCTACACTTCTTCCATTCCCTAGCACACTTGGTTTTGGCCTCCCTGCACCTTTGGGTGAACCACGGGCTCATCCTGGCTTTTTCGTTGTTTCTGTTTCCCTTGGGTACAAACCTCTCCTCAGCTTCCTTGCATATTGTTGTCACATATTCCAGTTCTCTGTTCCACTGAACCCCGTTTAGGAAGTTCTTCATACCCGCTTAGTCCCCTTTCTTGTAGTTTGTCTTCATTCTTCTGGCCCTATCTGCCTCCCCCTCCACTTGTAACTCTACTGTGTAATCAAAGCTTAAAACCATATGATCACTGGCCCCGAGGGGTCTTTCATGTGTGATGTCCTCAATATCTGCACTACTCAAGGTGAATACTAGGTCCAGTCTCGCTGGTTCATCCTCTCCTCTCTCCCTGGTAGTGTCCCTTACGTGTTGGTACATGAAGTTTTCCAGTACCACCTCCACCATCTTAGCCCTCCATGTATCTTGGCCCCCATGAGGTTCCAAGTTCTCCCAGTTTGTTTCCTTGTGGTTGAAGTCACCCATGATCAGCAGCTTCGCCCTGCTCGCATGAGCCCTTCTGGCCACTTCAGCCAGTGTGTCAACCATCACCCATCACTCTGTTACTCTCATCATACTCTTGCCTTGGCCTCCTGCTGTTCTGTGGTGGGTTATACATCACTGCAATTACCACCTTGGGACCTCCAGACTGTAGCATTCCTACTATGTAATCTCCTGCTTCTCCTGTGTGAGTGTGTGTGTGTGTGTGTGTGTGTGTGTGTGTGTGTGTGTAACTAGTTAGGTTTGTGGAACACACCGAGAATTTCCACTTGTTTTGTTCCACCTGTCTGCTTCAACCTGTCTTGTTCCTCCTGTCTTGTTCCACCTGTATTTTTCCACCTGTCTTGTTCCACCTGTCTTGTTCCACCTGTCTTGTTCCACCTGTCTTGTTCCACCAGTCTTTTTCCATCTGTCTTGTTCCACCTGTCTTGTTCTACCTGTCTTGTTCCACCTGTATTTTTCCACCTGTCTTGTTCCACCTGTCTTGTTTCACCTTTATTTTCCCACCTGTCTTGTTCCACCTGTCTTGTTTCACCTGTTTTGTTCCACTTGTCTTGTTCCACCAGTCTTGTTCCACCTGTCTTATTCCATCTGTCTTGTTCCACCTGTCTTGTTCCACCTGTCTTGTTCCACCAGTCTTGTTCCTCCTGTCTTGTTCCATCTGTCTTGTTCCACCTGTCTTGTTCCACCTGTCTTGTTCCACCTGTCTTGTTCCTCCTGTCTTGTTCCACTTGTCTTGTTCCACCAGTCTTGTTCCACCTGTCTTGTCCCACCAGTCTTGTTTCTCCTGTCTAGTTCCACCTGTCTTGTTCCACCTGTCTTGTTCCTCCTGTCTTGTTCCACCTGTATTGTTCCACCTGTCTTGTTCCACCTGTCTTGTCCCACCAGTCTTGTTCCTCCTGTCTTATTCCATCTGTCTTGTTCCACCTGTCTTGTTCCACCTGTCTTGTTCCACCTGTCTTGTTCCACCTGTCTTGTTCCTCCTGTCTTGTTCCACTTGTCTTGTTCCTCCTGTCTTTTTCCACCTGTCTTGTTTCACTTGGCTTTTTCCACCTGTCTTGTTCCACCTGTCTTGTTCCTCCTGTCTTGTTCCACCTGTCTTGTTCCACCTGTCTTGTTCCTCATGTCTTGTTCCACCTGTCTTGTTCCACCTGTCTTGTTCCATCTGTCTTGTTCCACCTTGTTCCACTCACGAAGAGAACGTTGGCAACACTGTGTTGCCATTGATGGTGTGGTTGTTGTTGTTGTTGTTGTGCTGTTGTTGTTGTTGTTGCTGTTCTTGTTTCTGTTGTTGCTGTGTTGTTGCTGTTGTTTTTGTTTGTTTATTTGTTGTTATTAATTGTTGATTTTTTGTTTGTTAATAGTTTGTTTTTGTTTTTCATTTGTTTGTTGTTATTGTTTTTAATTTAATAATAATAATAATCATAATAATAATAACATTAATATTAACAATATTGTTGTTATTAACACAATAAGACACAATACCGTGACTGGAACAATACACAAATAACCCGACTTTGTAAATGGTCCAAGTCGGACCGAAACGTCGTCGTAAGCTCCTCAGCGTCAACACCTGCACCAACACCATCATCAACACCTGCACCAACACCATCATCAACACCTGCACCAACACCATCATCAACACCTGCACCACTAACACCAACGTGAACACCTGCACCACTAACGGCAGCGTCAACACCTGCACCAACACCAGCGTCAACACCTGCACCACAAACACCAGCGTCAACTCCTGCACCACCACCAACACCAGCGTCAGCACCTGCACCATCACCAACACCAGCGTCAACACCTGCACGACCACCAACACCAGCGTCAACACCTGCACCACTAACACCGGCGTCAACACCTGCACCACCACCAACACCAGCGTCAACACTTGCACCACCACCAACACCAGCGTCAGCACCTGCACCATCACCAACACCAGCGTCAACACCTGCACCACCAACAACATCAGCGTCAACACCTGCACCAACACCATCGTCAACACCTGCAACACCAACACCATCGACAACACCCGACACCCGCACCACCAACATCAGCATCAACAACTGCACCACAAACACCAGCGTGAACACCTGCACCACCAACAGCAGCGTGAACACCTGCACCACCAACACCAGCGTCAACGCCTGCAACACTAACACCAGCGTCAACGCCTGCAACACTAACACCAGCGTCAATGCCTGCACAACTAACACCAGCGTCAACACCTGCACCACCAACACCAGCATCAACACCTGCACCACCAACACCAGCGTCAACACCTGCAAGAACATCATTGATTTTTAATTTACAGGTCAGAGGGGGGAGGGAACACCTGTGGAAGGTGTTGATTACAAGTGATGACTCACACAACTGTTCATTAAGTTCTTTGTTGAAGATGTAATAGTGATAATACTCTCTCTCTCTCTCTCTCTCTCTCTCTCTCTCTCTCTCACTTCCACACATACACACACACAAGGTCAAGGCTAGCATTCTGTTGGTCTGGACAATATAACTGACAGAGTCTGTATTCATACATAACCCAGACTGGTCCACTGAAGGCCATGGTTCACCTGTATCCCCTCTCACACACACACACACACACACACACACACACACACACACGCACACACGCACACACACACACACACACAGTGCCACTCAGCTAGTGTGACCCTGGCACACCATGGCACTCATCTTGTCACTCTGGTCATTAGCATCTCCTCTAATCTTAAATACCACATTAGCATAATTGAAAAAAAATCTGGACCCCTCGAAGCTGGGTTCATTCTAAGTGACCCTCACTTCACATAGTGACTTCCAAGTGACCTCTCACTCCACTTACTGACCTCAGAGTAGCCCCTCACACTAGATAGTGACTGCAGAGTGATCCCTCGGTCCACTCAGTGACTTCAAAGTGACCCTCTCTCCACTCAGTGACTTCCAAGTGACCCTCACTCCACTCAGTGACTTAAAAGTGACCCCATCACTCCAGTCAGTGACTTCAAAGTGACCATTACTCCACTTAGTGGCTTCAAAGTGACCCTCACTCCACTTAGTGACTTCAAAGTGACCCTCACTCCACTTAGTGACTTCAAAGTGACCCTCACTCCACTTAGTGACTTCAAAGTGACCCTCACTCCACTTAGTGACTTCAAAGTGACCTCATGCTTAATAACACCGAACAATTTATTTAAAATAAATTATGATGATGGAACTGGACGGTTTATTCTTAGAAATGATGTAAAATGAAATATTCGAGAATGATTTAATGGAACTAGAGAAAAAAAGGGACTTTGAGTTAATGAAGGAAGGCAGCCACTCAGAATACTCATCAGAGAGGGAGGGCAGCCACTCAGAACACTCATCAGAGAGGGAGGGCAGCCACTCAGAACACTCATCAGAGAGGGAGGGCAGCCACTCAGAACACTCATCAGAGAGGGAGGGCAGCCACTCAGAACACTCATCAGAGAGGGAGGGCAGCCACTCAGAACACTCATCAGAGAGGGAAGGCAGCTACTCAAAACACTCATCAGAGAGGGAAGGCAGCCACTCAGAACACTCATCAGAGAGGGAAGGCAGCCATTCAGAACACTCATCAGAGAGGGAGGACAGCCACTCAGAACACTCATCAGAGAGGGAAGGCAGCCACTCAGAACACTTATCAAAGAGGGAAGGCAGCCACTCAGAACACTCATCAGAGATTCAATCAGGGCAGACAAGAATACAGAAATATAAAGAGAGAGGAAGAAGGAAACATTCTAAAGAAAATAGTAAACAAGAGAGAGAGAGAGAGGGAAAGAGAGAGAGAGGGGGGAGGGAGGGAAGAACAGAGCTTTGGTTGAGATTTTTAAAAATAAAACCAACAGGCTCTATTGTATGTGAATTTTTTAATATATATGTCGTGCCGAATAGGTAAAACTTGCTATTTTGGCTAAAATAGCAACGCTTTTCTTGCCGAATAAGGCAATAATTTCGCAAAAATTATTCTGAACCTAACGAAATTTTTTTATTTCATTGTGTTTGTTTATTATTAAATTATTATAATCTTATATAAAATATATTTAGTTGGATTAGGCTAAATTAAATTGAGCTTGTTATAATAAGGTTAGGCAAGTTTTCTAAGGTTCTTTTAGTACAAAATCATTAATTTTTATATTAACATAAATTAAAAAAATATATCTTTTGTGTATATATGTATATATAATGTTTGTGTATGTGTGTGTGTGTGTGTGTGTGTGTGTGTGTGTGTGTGTGTGTGTGTATGGTGGAAAGTGTCTTAAGGGAGTCCTTGTTTGTACTTCTGAAGGCCATTCTTACTTTGACTTGCCTAGTTGGGCTTAAGGGGGTCGACCAGTTGGCTCTTGGCCTCCTGCAGAGTATCTCGCCGATTTCTGAGCTCACTTTATTTCTTACCAACTGGTTTACCTTATTATAACATTACTAAAGTGTAAAGTTTCTTTCTTATAATACATATAGTGCTGTTAGCCCTAGGCCTTAGGCCTAGTTTCCAGGAATTTTCCTTACCCTTAAGCTCATCGTGTGGAGAGTACTTTCATCAGGATAGACATGTGGTGCACAATAAACTAGCCACTGAGCCCCATAACATTATCTCACCATGGTTATTTTTTTATCTTTCAGGCTGCGGAAGACGGCGGCAGGGCAAGTCGCATCTTTGTGGACCTTCGAGCCGCACCCAGGTTTTTTTCCTGACACCGCAGGCGGCCGCACCTCACACCGCAACCTCAGCCAGCGGCAGATCTGGGGCGAGCAAGTCAAAAGGTTTAATTGGTGTGGTGGTAGCTAGGCTCGTTACCATGGCTGGACCAACTAGCACCATGACAGTAGATGGTGGAGCCTCGTGCAGTAAGGTCACTGTCAAGCAGACACACAGCCTGGCAACATCAATACAGTGTGTTGCCAGCACTGCATCTGCCACTCTCTGTATCCCTCCACCACGTCTACTTCCATCCCCTGCCTCTGACCCTGATGCCTTCCTGTCAACTCTGGTAGACGCACGAAACCCGTGTCTTCAACCAGCATCAACTCTGGGGAGCTCTGACACACACAGGTTGCAGTCACCCCACCTGGAGAGGTTTCCTTCTCGCGTCGTGAGGTTTCCGTTACCTCCGAGTATAAACCTCCCGTCAGAGCATATAAAGAGTACTGTGAGTCCCTTACACAGCAGGGGGGTGGAGAGTGTTCCTCACACTGAGGAGGGCCCTCACACTGGACCCTCTCAAAGTTGGTGTGAGTGCATGTCCTCGTCCCTCACTAGAGTGACAGGGACTGACACTAAGACCCCTGGTGCCACCAAGACCACCACCACCACCACCTCCTCTACACCCACTTACTTGTATGATAAGCATCCTGCCGCCCGCCGCCACGCCCACACCTCGGCTGGGTGGAGATTAATGACATTGCTACTGGTTCTGCTCCACTTCCTGACCCCCACCACACCTACCCTCGCCCAAGTTGTCGGTGAGTTCTCCAGCCAGTTTTTCTTTATTGTGAGTCTCTTCTACTTCTCTCTCTCTCTCTCTCTCTCTCTCTCTCTCTCTCTCTCTCTCTCTCTTTTCTCTCTCTTTTTTTTTCTCTCTCTCTCTCTCTCTTTCTCTCTTTTTTTCTCTCGCTCCTGCTTTATCGGTATTACTCTCTTTTTGCAGCAATATTTATTCCCGTTAATATTACCACTTTCCTGGGTAGCAAGATAAGAGGATCATCCCACCATAATAATTTAGTGCTTAAATGATTATATAAATAATTATGATTATTATGATGACTCGGTAATTGCCATAGCTTGCAAATTATCTATGTGAATATTATTTATTGTATGTGTTGTGTATAATGCAATTTTTTTGGGGGTGAGTTGTGTAGAATGAAGACGGGGGAGGTTAGTGTGGGGAGGGAGGGAAGAAGGGGATGAGATAGGGAGGAGGGGAGAGGGAAGTTGTAGAACAAGAGAACATTGTTCTTAAGAGTTCTGATGCCTTATTTATGGTGAACGTTTTTGCACATTAAATTACCGACGCCTCTGGTAGTCATTATAAAAAAAATACAATGATAATGCAGATGTTAATGTGTGTTTTTGTTGCTGGTGTGGTCCATCTTATGGTTCTTCTAGTCCGTCCTCTGGTCCATCTTGTGGACCATCTGGTTCATTTTATGGTCCATCATCTGGTTCATCTTGTGGTCCATCTTGTGGTATATCATTTGGTCCATCTTATGGTCCATCCTCTGGTCATCGTGTGGCCCACCCTCTGGTCCATCTTATTGTCCATCCTCTGAAATACCAGGGACCTTAAAGAGTGCAGACATAACTCCTTTGCATAAGGGAGGTAATAGAGCACTAGCTAAAAATTATAGCCCAGTAGCCCTCACTTCTCACATCATAAAAATATTCGAAAGAGTGATGAGACGGCAGATTACAAATTTCATGGACCAGCACAACCGGCATAACCCAAACCAGCATGGGTTTTAGAGCGGGACTATCATGCCTGTCACAGCTGCTGAACCATTATGACAGAATTACGGAGGCATTTGAAGACGACCAAAACGCAGTTGTGATATACGCAGACTTTGCAAAGTCGTTTGACAAATGTGATCATGGAGTGATTGTACACAAAATGTGGGTCATAGGCATTACGGGGAAGGTAGGCAGATGGATTCTCGGGTTCCTAACACAAACAACACAAAAAAGTAGTAGTAAACAGAGCAAAATCCAGCATCAACAAGGTAAAAAGCTCAGTTCCCCAAGACACTGTCCTGGCACCTCTACTGTTTCTCATTCTCGTAGCAGACACATTTGAAGATGACACTAAAATAAGCATGAAGGTTACTTTGGTAGAGGACACTGAAAAATTACAGGAAGACATAAGCAGTGTGATCCAGTGAGCAGTGGAGAACAACATGACTTTCAATGGTAATAAGTTCCAATTGCTTAGGTATGAAAAGAATGAAGAACTCAAAAGGAACACTGTATACAAAACTCAAGAACAAAAGGAACACATAAAAGACTTGGCAATAATTATGTCAACTGAACTTTCTTTTAAAGAACAAAGATCACCACAGCCAGGAGAATGCCAATAGTGACACTTTTCAAGTCGCTAGTGCTCTCTCATTTGGAATATTGCTCAGTGTTGACGGCCCCGTTCAAGGCAGGAGAAATATCAGAGCTGGAACAAATACAGAGATCGTTTACGGCTCACATAGAGCCAGTAAAGCATTTAAATTACTGGGAACGCCTTAAAGTCTTGAATATGTACTCACTGGAGCGGAGGAGAGATACGTGATAATATATACCTGGAAAGTACTCGAGGGCCTGGTCCCAAATCTACACACTGCCATAACAACATACTGGAGTAAGAGATATGGGAGGAAGTGCAAAATAAACCCAGTGAAAAGCAGGGGTGCGGTGGCTACAATAAGGGAACACTGTATCAACATTCGTGTCCCCAGATTATTCAACATCTTACCAGAAGATGTCAGAAACACTGCTGGAACAAGAATAGAAGTCTTCAAGAGGAAACTGGACAAGTATCTTCACCAGATGCCAGATCAACCAGGCTGTGATGGATATGTAGGGTAGCGGGCCACCTGGTTGACCCGGCTAGCACCAGACGAAATTATTTACAAACATTGTCTCTACTTCCACAGCAGGACTCGAACCTGCAAACTCTGTCTCAGAGTCCACAGTACATTACCACGGAGCCAGACCCCAAATAAGTATGGGGGCGTAGCTGAAGCTACAAGATGTTTCCCCATACTCCGGGGCACCAGGCTTGCTTTCAAAGTTATTTCATCAAATCCTGCCACACACACACACACACACACATATATATATATATATATATATATATATATATATATATATATATATATATATATATATATATATATATATATATATATATATATATATATATGCTAGGAATTCGCAAGAGCAGGCGAAATATTCACAAACCTGATCTTGGCCGACTGGAGACTCGACCTCGAACCTCATGACAGGTACGCAGTGCTTTACCGACCGTACCACACTGGTCCAATACCTTGGCATCCAGCTTTCGCTAGACGTTATTCCAAGGCAGCCAGCTTTCAGGCAGGAAGGCTTACAGCTTTTCATCTCATCCCCTGCATGCATCGACACAACTAGAGATTTTTACAATGCTAGGAATTCGCGAAAGCTGGATGCTAAGGTATTGGACCAGTGTGGTACGGTCGGTAAAGCACTGCGTACCTTGTCATGAGGTTCGTAGGTTCGAGTCTCCGTCGGCCAGAGATCAGTGTTTGTATATATATATATATATATATATATATATATATATATATATATATAATTATATATATATATATATATATATATATATATATATTATATATATATATATATAATATATATATATATATATATATATATATATATATATATATATATATATATATATATATATATATATATATATATATATATATATATATGTGTATGTGTGTGTGTGTGTGTGTGTGTGTGCATGTGAACTCATCTAATTCACCTAATTGTGGTTGCAGGGGTCGAATCATAGCTCCTGGCCCCGCCTCTTCGCTGATCGCTACTTTGGCCACTCTCTCCCTGCTCCATGAACTTTATCATACCTCTTCTTAATTAAAGCTATGTATGGATTCTGCCTCCACTACATCACTCTCCAGACTATTCCACTTCCTGACAACTCTGTGACTGAAGAAATACTTCCTAACATCCCTGTGACTCATATGAGTCTTCAACTTCCAGTTGTGACCCCTTGTGCGTGTGTGTGAAATATACATACATACAAATATATATACATATATACATTAATACATATAATGAAGTCATTGGCTTGGCATCTCAATTTCTTTGCAGGTGTTGTATGAGAACTATTATGTTTCTGAGAGAGGGGGAGGGAGGAGGGATAAGACACATGAACACTAAACACCTGGAGAATATATAAGCAACAGCAGCGGTGCCTGTTGTGTTGATGATGTCATCCTGCCCAGCACACACACACACACACACACACACACACACACACACACACACACCTTTCACTGCCTCTATGGACAATTCAGACATTCAGCGAGTTTTTTTTGTGGGGAAGGGAAGGGGGGGTTGTCAATGAATAATGATCCTGCATTTTTATATATATATATATATATATATATATATATATATATATATATATATATATATATATATATATGTCGTGCCGATTAGGTAAAACTGGTCAATTAGCAAGAACTCATCTAAAATTAAGTCCTTTCTAAAATTTTCTCTTATACGTTTAAAGAGATATTTTTTTCATTTATGTTAATGTAAGAATTTATAATTTTGTACCAAGAGAAACTTTGAAAACCTACCTAACCTTATTACAACAAGCGCAATTTAATTTAGCCTAACCCAACTAAATATATTTTAGATACGTTAACATTAATTTAATAATAAACAAACACAATGAAATATATTATTTTCGTTACGTTCAGAATGATTTTGGCGAAATTATTGCATACACAAATTCTCACTTGCCTTATATGGCAAGGTGAGGGTTGCTATTTAAGCCAAAATCGCAAGTTTCTCGAACCGCGGTTCTGGTACGCCACAGGCCCGATGCTGTACCACTGAACCACTGACTCTGATAAATGGCAGCACCACTGTTCGAGTCCTCGTCCATTCTTCTGTTTGTTCATTGACAGTTTTTTCTTATTAAGACCTGAAGTTACAATTTTTTTTACCATATACTTAACTGTTCTCCAGGGCGACCTTGACTTGCAAACAACTACTGATCAATCAGACTGTTCGTGTGTCTGTGGGGCATGCATGCTGCCATCACTAACAGCCACGATATAGCAACTTACTGGCAACAGTATTGACAAAAAACACAACTGACAGGTCAAACTTGTATTGGGACAACATTTCGCTCTGTTTAGAGCTTTACCAGGAGCTGGATAGAGCTCTAAACAGAGCCTGACAGTGTCACAGTAAGAGTATGTTTAGTGCCTCCCTCTTTTCTTCACTAACATCCTCATTGATCAGCCGTGAGATCATGCTGCTGGTACAGCAATCCCAGAATGATTAACAAATAGATGTTAAGTAGGTACGGTAGGTAGGTAGGTGGGTAAGTATTTAAGCAAGAAGGTAAGTAGGTACTGTATATGACTGTCAAATTTACATACATTAAGTACCTACTTAAATGGCCAGCAACACCGAACACCTTAGGCGCTACCTAACAAACACCTACTCGACATGCAGGGACCTAAGCCAGCAATTACCATGGTATCACCTGGTGCATGTGGCGGGGGTAGTAACTGCAGGAGTTAGGTACCTAGATATCGTTGAGAGAGACAGGTAACATCGTGACTAGGCCACTGTGTAACCCTGCCTCCTGCCTTAACAACCAATATAATCACATAGCCATAATCAACAGCCTGGTTGACCAGGCAAGCACCAGACGAGCCTGGTCCATGGCCGGGCTCCGGGAGTAGAAAGACTCAAAGTGTATACATGTATATATATTTGCAGCTAGAGGTTTATCTGTGTATATACACCAACAGGTGTGCATCTCTGTATAAGTGCATCTGGGGTATATACACCAAGAGGTGTTTATCTTTTTGTATATACACCGAGTGATGTGTATCGTGGTATATACAGGAATGAATTCAGGGGAGAAAAACTCCAGTAATAGTATACGAGAAGTGACTGGCACTACACAAACACTCAACACCCAGAGAAGTGACTGGCATTACACAAACACTCAACACCCAGAGAAGTGACTGGCACAACACAAACACTCAACACCCAGAGAAGTGACTGGCACTACACAAACACTCAACATCCAGAGAAGTGACTGGCACTACACAAACACTCAACATCCAGAGAAGTGACTGGCACTACACAAACACTCAACACCCAGAGAAGTGACTGGCACTACACAAACACTCAACACCCAGAGAAGTGACTGGCACTACACAAACACTCAACACCCAGAAAAGTGACTGGCACTACACAAACACTCAACATCCAGAGAAGTGACTGGCACTACACAAACACTCAACACCCAGAGAAGTGACTGGCACGATTGCAAACAAACCATACCACGGGTGGGGATTGAACTCGTGGCTCTTATACACTGGCCTGGAGTTTTACGACTTACTTGCCACGAGTTCAGTCCCCGCCCAAGGTATGGTTTCTCAAGTTTTTGTTAAAGAGAGAATCACAAAGAGAACAAAAAATCCGTCCAGGATATTAAAATACATATATATATTTTTACAAATATGCAAAATATAAGTTAAAAACCACCTGTACAACAGAACTATTATTCACACAAGGTTTATACACTAACCATGAAAAAAAAATAGTGATCGTAATTCTACAAGACCAATAGGAAATAATCCAGCAGTCTGCTAAACGAAAGCGAGGTGCAGAATGCTGATTTTTTCATTACATTTGAAGGCGGCACCGATCATGTAACTCACATGAACACTACTCTCTTGGAACTCGACAAATTAAGAAAACACGGTCACTCATCCAGCACCTGGACCGGATTCGTGGAATTCCTAATTTATAAAGCAGTGCAAAATACCACTAGCACGGACACTTAGTATTCTTTGGAGAAAGAACTCAGATGTAGGTGAAATACCGGGGGTCTACAAGCATGCGGACACACCTCCTTTCTATAGGGGAGGCAGTAAAGCCCTAGCTAAAAATTACTGATCAGTAGACCTAACATCGCACATGAAAGTCTTTCAAAGGGTGTTAGTTAGTTTTATATCTTTATTACGCACCCCATACCCATCCTGAGGGTGGTAGTCAAAAGATTTCGGAGGCACATAATGGGTCCAGGAACCGGGCCGCAATGTTTGATAGGTAAACACATGGTACAGCATAACCTGCACAACCCAAACTAGCATTAATTTAGAGCAGAAAGTGCTGGTTTGTCACTATTACTAACCCATTTTGACTAGATTACTGCGCCAATGGAAGAAAACCAAGATGTAATCATGGTATGCTCAATTACGGATTTCCCAAAGGCATTTGTCAAATGCGATCCTGGAGTGATAGCATATGAAATGAGGGCGAAAGGCACAACACGGAAAGTAGGCACATGGGTATTCAACTTTCTGACAGAACACAAAGAGTAAACAGCAAAATCCAGCATTAGCAGAGTGAAAAGCTCAGTACCACAAGGCACCGTCCTGACGCCTCGACTGTTTCTTATCCTCCTAGCGGACGTAGATAAAAACACTCGCCTCAGAATCATATCATTTGCGAATGATACCAAACTAAGCATGAAAATTATCTAGGTAGAAGACAAGGAAAAAATTTCAAGACAATATAAGAAAAGTTTTTGATTTGGCTGTGGAGAATAACATGATGTTGAAAGGTGACAAGACCCAACTGCTTAGGTATGGAAGAAATGGAAGCGCTAACAAGAAACACTGTATACAACACAAATAGAACGTATGGGACATGTAAAAGACATGGGAGTAATAATGTCAGCTAACCTATCTTTTAAACATCACAATCAGAAAAATGTCACAAAATCCAGAAAAATGACAGCGGGGATAATAGGAGCTTTCAAAATATGGAAATAATACCAATGACATCAAGTGCCTTCGACAACGATATGTAATAAAGAAAACACACACACACACACACACACACACACACACTCAAGTCTGGAACCCACACCTGGTCAAGAACGTCAAGAAATTAGAGAAAGTGCAAAGGTTTGCGACAAGACTAGTTCCACAACTCAGGGGTCTGTCCTATGAAGAAAGTTTGAGAGAAATAGGACTAACAACACTGGATGATAGAAGGGTTAGAGGAGACATGATAACGACATACAAAATACTGCGGGGAATCGACAAGGTAGATAGTGACAGGATGTTCCAGAGAGGGAACACAGAAACAAGGGGACACAACTGGAAGCTGAAGACTCAGATGAGTCAAAGGGATGTTAGGAAGCATTTCTTCAGCCACAGAGTAGTCAGGAAGTGGAATAGTCTAGAGAAAGATATAGTGGAGGCGGGAACCATACATAGTTTTAAGATAAGGTATGATAAAGCTCATGGAGCAGGGAGAGCAGAGACCC
>WNWK01001464.1:277500-279083 GCA_009830355.1 Cherax destructor | reverse complement strand
TCCATGGAGGCAAAGAAGGGAATGTACGAAAGTATAGTGGTACCAACACTCTTATATGGGTGTGAAGCATGGGTTGCAAATGCTGCAGCGAGGAGGAGGCTGGAGGCAGTGGAGATGTCCTGTCTAAGGGCAATGTGTGGTGTAAATATTATGCAGAAAATTCGGAATGTGGAAATTAGGAGAAGGTGTGGAGTTACTAAAAGTATTTGTCAGAGGGCTGAAGAGGGGTTGTTGAGGTGGTTTGGTCATTTAGAGAGAATGGATCAAAGTAGAATGACTTGGAGAGCGTATAAATCTGTAGGGAAGGAAGCGGGGTAGGGGTCGTCCTAGAAAAGGTTGGAGGGAAGGGGTAAAGGAGGTTTTGTGGGCGAGGGGCTTGGACTTCCAGCAAGCATGTGTGAGCGTGTTAGATAGGAGTGAATGGAGATGAATGGTTTTGGGACATGACGATCTGTTGGAGTGTGAGCAGGGTAACATTTTGTGAAGGGATTCAGGAAACCAGTTAATTGATTTAGTTGGACTTGAGTCCTGGAAATGGGAAGTACAATGCCTGCACTTTAAAGGAGGGGTCTGAGATAGTGACAGCTGGGAGGGACTTTTCTCAGCTGTCATATCTGAGCTCCTCTGCAAAGACAGTGATTATGTATGAGTGTGGTGAAAGTGTTGAATGATGATGAAAGTATTTTCTTTTTGGGGATTTTCTTTCTTTTTGGGTCACCCTGCCTCGGTGGGAGACGGCCGACTTGTTGAAAAAAAAAAAAAAAAAAAATATTACATTAGTTCACATGCGTTATTTTACCTAAACTATAATTCAATATATATATATATATATATATATATATATATATATATATATATATATATATAAAATGACAATTACCAAACACAAAACACATGATGTTTCAATTAAAAACATGAATTATAGTAAAAAAAAATTACAAATCTTATCTAACAATTTCATGACAACAAATCTAAACAGTTGCAACTCGCGCATAAAATAGTGAAATTCGTCGTACTAACAAGCGCATTGATATTTTCCGTCTGTTGATCAATGTTGCACAGACCGAGAGTTGTACGTTGCTCACTGTATATATGCTCAGGGCTTACTTTAATCCCTGAAATAGGGACCGGTGATGAGCAGGGGACATGCAGCTTTCACGGCGCTAGTGTACTCGTATGATCTGAAGCCCAATTAACCAGCCAACTATTCAATAGGCTTGCTTAAATGAAGCTTCATCTTTGCAATGGAAAGTGACAGAGATGACCAGGTCGAGTCTCTGTGTAATTAAAGTCAGAGCTTTGAAATCATTAGAGGTAAGAGAGGTTGGTCACTTTAATGGAAATGATCTTTGAATTCAAAGGTAGATTGTATACTGGATGCACTAGAGGGATGTAATTGATATACCTCAGGGATTTACCAGATAAACCTGAGGAATTTACTCGGTAAAACAGAGTGCATCCAGGGCATTAGTCGGGAGGTGTGCATTACTCCATGTATATATATATATATATATATATATATATATATATATATATATATATATATATACATACATGAGATGTGTATCTCTCCGTGTAGATAC
>WNWK01001464.1:262500-272500 GCA_009830355.1 Cherax destructor | reverse complement strand
ACGCTATTAATTTACGATGAGAGAAAAATAGAGAAAGAAGATTTCTTTAAAGTAGCAATAAGGGAAGTATGGCTGGATAGCGAATGGTGTCCAAATAATATGTTAGAGAAGCACCATAGCACAGCCATTTAGCTTCGTGATCACCTTAAAGTTTATGAAATACTGATGTCCCTATAACCCAATTAAACGCATGTGTCTCTTTAACTTCCATCTGTTCTCTCCTGTACCTGTTTCATGCCTCTCAAACTCTTTATCCTGACATCGTTTTGTTCCAAGAGGTAGAGCACAACACAGAACGAGGCCTTGAAAGGAAGCAGACTTGCTCTGTGTACTCCGTCTTATACATACCTTCCTCTACATTCCTTTTCCAAGCGTTTTTTTCCTCCAGCATTCCTTGATTATTCCTTCTCATACATTCCTCTTCTTGCAGTTATTCTACATTCCTTCACCTACAACTCCGCCTCCTTCATTCCTTCTTTTACTGATATTCACATCATTTCAGAGGTTGGTTTTGAACTAAAAAAAAAAAAAGGTCTTCACGTCGAGGTAAACAAACTTAGTCTGGATGATTTTTACGCGTTAAACCTCTGCTTCTTTGAGAGCCTAAGATGGTGACGAGAAAGAAGGAGGCAAGAAGTAGCAGGGAAGGTGCAAAGAAGTAGCAGGGAAGGAGAGGGCAATTAAGTAAAGGCTTGATGAGGACAAGGAATACAGGAAAAGGAAGATAAGAGAGAGAGAGAGAGAGAGAGAGAGAGAGAGAGAGAGAGAGAGAGAGAGAGAGAGAGAGAGAGAGAGAGAGAGGGTTGAAGAGGACGGGAAGGAATAAGAGAGACGAGAAGACAAATAAAATGACAGAGAATTGTAAGATTAGAGTGGGTGGAAATGAGAAGATTGAAAGCAGAGAAAGGGATGAGAGGGCAGAAGATTGGAGAGAGAGAGAGGGAAAGGGATGTGAGGACAGAAGATTGGAGAGAGGGGGTGAAAAGGGATTAGGGGGAGAGAACTTGAGGAGGGGGGATGGTAGGGGTGAGGGGTGAAAATGGCGTGTCCTACTTCACTAGCCTCTTTCTCAACATAAATGAAAGAATTTTATGTCCTCTTACAGCGAATCATTTGCTTCAACAAACCCATTATATTTTTGTGGAGAGGAGAAGAAGGAAGAGGAAGAAGAAGAGGAGGAGCTGTTTCACTATTCCATCAGCTGTTTCACTACTCCATCAGCTGTTTCACTACTCCATCAGCTGTTTCACTACTCCATCAGCTGTTTCACTACTCCATCAGCTGTTTCACTACTCCATCAGATGTTTCACTACTCCATCAGCTGTTTCACTACTCCATCAGCTGTTTCACTACTCCATCAGCTGTTTCACTACTCCATCAGCTGTTTCACTACTCCATCAGCTGTTTCACTACTCCATCAGCTGTTTCACTACTCCATCAGCTGTTTCACTACTCCATCAGCTGTTTCACTACTCCATCAGCTGTTTCACTACTCCATCAGCTGTTTCACTACTCCATTAGCTGTTTCACTACTCCATCAGCTGTTTCACTACTCCATCAGCTGTTTCACTACTCATCACTGTTTCACTACTCCATCAGCTGTTTCACTACTCCATCAGCTGTTTCACTACTCTATCAGCTGTTTCACTATTCCATCAGCTGTTTCACTACTCCATCAGCTGTTTCACTACTCCATCAGCTGTTTCACTACTCCATCAGCTGTTTCACTACTCCATCAGCTGGTCACCGTCAATTTTGATTTGGACACGAAGAGCTTTCCAAATATTTGAAACTCTATTCTTTTTCCCAGGGTGACACTCATCTATATTTCACAGTCTGATCCACTCTTTCTACTCTCTTCCTCTGGTCAACGTGCAACTTTTACCTATGTATGTATGTATGCATGTATGTATATGTATGTGTGTATGTGTCTACGTATGTATGCATGTTTGTACGTGTGTGTGTAAGTGTGTACGTATGTATGGGGCGAGTAATGGTACGTACGCATATTACCTCGAACTAGAATAATTGGGGCTGTGTAAAATATGGAGGATTTGTGTGAAAAAGAACGTAATTCCAATTAATGGTACACACACACACACAAACACACATACCCACACACACACACACACACACACACACACACACACACACACACACACACACACACACACACACACACATATATATATATATATATATATATATATATATATATATTGACCCCCCGAAACCCTCTCCAGGTATACTCCAGGTATCCGTGGCTATTCCACCGTGCGTTCATCACTTCCTAGCTATTAATCGAGGGCCAACACTGCCCGACAAACACCATCACATGTACGTCTTCATCAGTGGAAGCTCAGAAATACTGGCAGTCGTTCCACAACGTCAACTATTGCATCTTTTCCAAAAAATCTAAAGAATAAAAATAATTTCATCATGTTCATTTATTATTTAGGGCAGCTTCTGTCACGCCATAAAGTATGCGACCCTTCCCCTTGCATAGTAAACACCTGTGGCTTTCCAACACACTCTTTTACCTCACTAACTTAAATTATGTCCTCTTTTTGTATATACCTTCATACTATCATACTAACATACATACATATCTAGTTCCAAATATTTCTATCTTAGCGATCTACTAAAAAAAACACTCTAGAAAAAACAGTGCTGTGCGTATCTTGTAATTTACACGACAGAGAATACATTTAACATATTTATCATTATATAATTCAAGCGGGGCAACAAAAGTGTTGAGAGAGCGACAGTAAAGGGCTTATTCTCTCTAAAACAAATTCAGTGTCATCTATCTTTTCACGTTTGCCAGGATGAGGGGAAACTCCAGGGCACTTTTGGGTGAATTGTCTATCACTGGTACTGAGTTCTTGTCTATCACTGGTACTGAGTTCTTGTCTATCACTGGTACTGAGTTCTTGTCTATCACTGGTACTGAGTTCTTGTCTACCACTGGTACTGAGTTCTTGTCTACCACTGGTACTGAGTTCTTGTCTATCACTGGTACTGAGTTCTTGTCTATCACTGGTACTGAGTTCTTGTCTATCACTGGTACTGAGTTCTTGTCTATCACTGGTACTGAGTTCTTGTCTATCACTGGTACTGAGTTCTTGTCTTCCCTTCCTGTCTGTCTGTCTCTCTGTGGCTTTCTCTCTCTCTCTCTCTCTCTCTCTCTCTCTCTCTCTCTCTCTCTCTCTCTCTCTCTCTCTCTCTCTCTCTCTCTCTCTCTCTCTCTCTCTCTCTCTCTCTCTCTCTCTCTCTCACTCACTCGATATCAAGTTTCTCATTCATCTTTTTACTTGACCTATTTTGCGGTTAGTAGTACAACACTCCGTATAGAGTAATGGGGGGAGACAGAGATAGATAAATATATAGATAGATAGATAGATAGAGAGAAAGAAAGAAAGAAGAGAGAGAGAGAGAGAGAGAGAGAGAGAGAGATAATATTCTGACAGATGAACCTTCTATCTAACTTTAATGGTCATGATAGGCATACTTGCACTTACCCCCCTTCCATCCCCAAAAAAAATAGTTTATCTGACTCTCGCGTTTACAAACCAGGTTTACAGAATACAATATGCATTTTTTAAACTCATCCTTTGCATATTAATTAATCACTTGCGTTGAAACCATTGTTAAATTAACCTTTATCACAAAAACTTTTAGAAATAGTTCAAACGCGATATTACGTGTAAATCTCTTTGAAAGATTAAACTTTCGACAGCTCACGTTAGCCACATGTATACGAGAAACGTATAATCCATACAGTAAATCTATAATATTGTCTATAATTCAGAAAATAGGAGATACATGTTATGTTTCTTAAAGACATGACACATCACCTCTGTGATATAAGCAGGAATTATCGACACGGGGAAATTAAGAGACTTCAAGTGTTACATGTCATCTCGCGTCTATTTCTCAGAGTTTAGTCTATGTTACATTATTTGTGTCTTCCTTAATCTATCTTCCATCTGTCTGTAACTCATTCTGTTCCTATTGAAGTTTATACATGTTTTTCTCTGTTTTCTTCCTTTGCCACTTTCTGTCTCGGTCTCTCTTTATACGTGTTTGACTGCCATTGTCTGTCTGCCTCTCCGTCTGTCTGTGCGTCCGCCGTGTTTGACATTGTCTTTGCCTGTTTGTCTGTGTCTGCCATTATCTTCCATTGTATTTGTGTCTGCCATTGTCTATCTCTGAATCTGTCCATTCTGTCTATTCCCCTCTGTGTGTCTGCCACTGTCACTTCTGGAGCTAAGCTGTAAAAGCTACATTAATAAAAGTCTTCTTAGTAAATTTTTTAAATTCCTAAGCTTAAAACTTTCATGTTTAAGAGATTTTTACAGCTCAAGTTTTTCTCTTCTGTCTTATCTTAGTAACGAGACTCATTGTTTTTCAGTGAAGAGAAAAGTGAAGGTTAGTGCTGGGAGATACTGGAGAGTTTGTCACTGTACTCACCTTGGAGCGTTTAGCAGGGGTCGGGTCATACCTCCTGGGCCCGCCTCTGTAACCTTACCATGTGCACTCAGTGTGGCAACGATCAATACCACACAGTATGCTCAGTGCAACGAAATCACAATGGTGTTTTGCCACCCGCTGTGTCTCCAGCGAAGCTTGGAGACAGAGAGCGAGTTCTGGAGAGACAGAGAGAGAGTCATGCAGAGGAAAACTATCACGCAGAAACGAGATGGAAAATGAAATATTAGAGCCAGCCCCGGGATGTGGACTTTCTAAGGGAACCAGCCACCCACCCACAAGCATCTCATTAGTATGTGACCCCAGGAGACAGCAGTGGGTGGGACCACAGGGAGATGTAACCCTCCCAGGGTGGTGGGGAGCCTCAGCATACAATTATATATATATATATATATATATATATATATATATATATATATATATATATATATATATATATATAAATATATATATATATATATATATATATATATATATATAAAGAGGAAGAGAGAAATAGAAACGAGACAGAGATAGAGACAGACAGAGACAGACAGATAAAGACAGAGAGAGACAGACGGACAAGTAGATTTAGACTGACCATCTGATTTATTCTATCCAGGAACACAGAAGCTCCTTGAAAAGAAGATTAAAGAGAAGACTTTTTTGATTATGAAGAAAATGAGAAAAAAGGGAGATAAAGTTCCTAATGAGGTGGAGAGTGACGTGCTGAATGATACCTAAGTCTTGCATTATATACCAAAATACTTTATATAATTGCACATAACATCACACATTATGTATAAACTAACACATCAAATCATACACACAGAACATCACATATCACGTATAATTTAAAAAATCACCTATAATCACATAGCTTCTGGTATATTACAGAATATTCTCCATCATATAAAATCACACAACTGTTTTGAGTATACGGAGAATCGAGTCTCCAGTGCTCCTTGCACTGAATGACCCACACCTAATATAATCCAGTCTAATATAATCAGCATGACTGATATATACGAACCCACTCTAAACTAATTTAATATAACACTGTCAGAAGATGAGCTATATACTTCATGGTTTAATCAACGACTCAAAACTTAGACGACTAAACTTTAGCCTTGTAGGTGTCATCTAATTATGTGTGTGTGTGTGTGTGTGAGAGAGAGAGAGAGAGAGAGAGAGAGAGAGAGAGAGAGAGAGAGGAGAGAGAGAGAGAGAGAGAGAGAGAGAGAGAGAATGAGCTGGAGAGACAATAATACTGGTATCATCCAGGTGATCCCCCCCCATTAAAAAGCCTAATTTCAGGAAACTGTACTACCACGTACCATCAGTGACATAATGTACCATCAATAACACCATCATTTGCAGATGTACATCCGTAGATAGTCTAGTGACCAAAGCCATTTAGTGGGAATGAATAACCCTAGATGAGATCATGGCCACCAGGTGTGCTGTGGCATTCTGATCTTTCAGAGGAGGGTTGAGTGGATCATCTGATTACACACACACACACACACACACACACACATGTATATATATATATATATATATATATATATATATATATATCATAGGTGAGCTTAAATTTATTTAGTTTTGTTGACTTGTGCATTTAACATAGAGGGTGCGTAGCGTTTAATGAAGGAAATGTATGTAATCAGAAATATTTTTCGTAGTCTGTTTTTTCCTGATATATTCTAATGGAGACTTGTTCCTTTTCTTTGGTTATAACACAACCTGGTACTGCGAATACTGGAGTTGGCGAAAATACCATTAGTACTACCATGTACCATTAACCATCGGTTGCACAATGTACCATGCACCATCGGTAGTACCATGTACCATGCACCATCGGTAGTACCATGTACCATGCACCATCGGTAGTACCATGTACCATGCACCATCGGTAGCACCATGTACCATGCACCATCGGTAGTACCATGTACCATGCACCATCGGTAGCACCATGTACCATGCACCATGGTAGTACCATGTACCATGCACCATCGGTAGCACCATGCACCATAGTAGCACCATGCACCATGGTAGCACCATGTACCATGCACCATCGGTAGCACCATGTACCATGCACCATGGTAGTACCATGTACCATGCACCATCGGTAGTACCATGTACCATGCACCATCGGTAGCACCATGCACCATGGTAGCACCATGTACCATGCACCATGGTAGCACCATGTACCATGCACCATGGTAGCACCATGTACCATGGTTGCACAATGTACCATGCACCATCGGTAGTACAATGTAACATGCACCATGGTAGCACCATGTACCATGCACCATGGTAGTACCATGTACCATGCACCATCGGTAGCACCATGTACCATGCACCATGGTAGTACCATGTACCATGCACCATGGTAGCACCATGTACCATGCACCATGGTAGTACCATGTACCATGCACCATGGTAGTACCATGTACCATGCACCATGGTAGCACTATGTACCATGCACCATGGTAGTACCATGTACCATGCACCATGGTAGCACCATGTACCATGCACCATGGTAGTACCATGTACCATGCACAATAGTAGCACCATGTACCATGCACCATGGTAGTACCATGTACCATGCACCATCGGTAGCACCATGCACCATGGTAGTACCATGTACCATGCACCATGGTAGCACCATGTACCATGCACCATGGTAGTACCATGTACCATACACCATGGTAGCACCATGTACCATGCACTATGGTAGCACCATGTACCATGCACCATAGTACTACCATGTACCATGCACCATGGTAGCACCATGTACCATGCACCATGGTAGTACCATGTACCATGCACCATCGGTAGTACCATGTACCATGCACCATGGTAGCACCATGTACCATGCACCATCGGTAGTACCATGTACCATGCACCATCGGTAGCACCATGTACCATGCACCATCGGTAGCACCATGTACCATGCACCATTGTAGTACCATGTACCATGCACCATGGTAGAACCATGTACCATGCACCATGGTAGTACCATGTACCATGCACCATCGGTAGTACCATGTACCATGCACCATGGTAGCACCATGTACCATGCACCATGGTAGTACCATGTACCATGCACCATCGGTAGCACCATGTACCATGCACCATCGGTAGCACCATGTACCATGCACCATGGTAGTACCATGTACCATGCACCATGGTAGCACCATGTACCATGCACCATCGGTAGTACCATGTACCATGCACCATGGTAGCACCATGTACCATGCACCATGGTAGTACCATGTACCATGCACCATTGTAGCACCATGTACCATGCATTATCGGTAGTACTATGTACCATGCACCATGGTAGCACCATGTACCATGCACCATCGGTAGTACCATGTACCATGCACCATCGGTAGCACCATGTACCATGCACCATCGGTAGCACCATGTACCATGCACCATGGTAGTACCATGTACCATGCACCATGGTAGCACCATGTATAATGCACCATGGTAGTACCATGTACCATGTACCATCGGTAGTACCATGTACCATGCACCATGGTAGCACCATGTACCATGCACCATGGTAGTACCATGTACCATGCACCATGGTAGCACCATGTACCATGCACCATGGTTGCACAATGTACCATGCACCATCGGTAGTACAATGTAACATGCACCATGGTAGCACTATGTACCATGCACCATGGTAGTACCATGTACCATGCACCATCGGTAGCACCATGTACCATGCACCATGGTAGTACCATGTACAATGCACCATGGTAGCACCATGTACCATGCACCATGGTAGTACCATGTACCATGCACCATGGTAGTACCATGTACCATGCACCATGGTAGCACCATGTACCATGCACCATGGTAGTACCATGTACCATGCACCATGGTAGCACCATGTGCAATGCACCATGGTTGCACAATGTACCATGCACCATCGGTAGTACCATGTACCATGCACCATGGTAGCACCATGTACCATGCACCATGGTAGTACCATGTACCATGCACCATCGGTAGCACCATGCACCATGGTAGCACCATGTACCATGCACCATGGTAGTACCATGTACCATGCACCATGGTAGCACCATGTACCATGCACTATGGTAGCACTATGTACCATGCACCATGGTCCTACCATGTACCATGCACCATGGTCCTACCATGTACCATGCACCATGGTAGCACCATGTACCATGCACCATGGTAGTACCATGTACCATGCACCATCGGTAGTACCATGTACTATGCACCATGGTAGCAACATGTACCATGCACCATCGGTAGTACCATGTACCATGCACCATCGGTAGCACCATGTACCATGCACCATCGGTAGCACCATGTACCATGCACCATCGGTAGCACCATGTACCATGCACCATTGTAGTACCATGTACCATGCACCATGGTAGCACCATGTACCATGCATCATGGTAGTACCATGTACCATGCACTATCGGTAGTACTATGTACCATGCACCATGGTAGCACCATGTACCATGCACCATGGTAGTACCATGTACCATGCACCATCGGTAGCACCATGTACCATGCACCATCGGTAGCACCATGTACCATGCACAATGGTAGTACCATGTACCATGCACCATGGTAGCACCATGTACCATGCCCCATGGTAGTACCATGTACCATGCACCATCAGTAGTACCATGTACCATGCACCATGGTAGCACCATGTACTATGCACTATGGTAGTACCATGTACCATGCACCATGGTAGCACCATGTACCATGCATTATCGGTAGTACCATGTACCATGCACCATGGTAGCACCATGTACCATGCACCATCGGTAGTACCATGTACCATGCACCATCGGTAGCACCATGTACCATGCACCATCGGTAGCACCATGTACCATGCACCATGGTAGTACTATGTACCATGCACCATGGTAGCACCATGTATAATGTACCATGGTAATACCATGTACCATGCACCATCGGTAGTACCATGTACCATGCACCATGGTAGCACCATGTACCATGCACCATGGTAGTACCATGTACCATGCGCAATGGTAGCACCATGTACCATGCACCATGGTTGCACAATGTACCATGCACCATCGGTAGTACCATGTACCATGCACCATGGTAGCACCATGTACCATGCACCATGGTAGTACCATGTACCATGCACCATCGGTAGCACCATGTACCATGCACCATGGTAGTACCATGTACCATGCACCATGGTAGCACCATGTACCATGCACAATGGTTGTACCATGTACCATGCACCATGGTAGCACCATGTACCATGCACCATGGTAGCACCATGTACCATGCACCATGGTAGTACTATGTACCATGCACCATGGTAGCATAATGTACAATGCACCATGGTAGTACCATGTACCATGCACCATCGGTAGTACCATGTACCATGCACCATGGTAGCACCATGTACCATGCACTATCGGTAGTACCATGTACCATGCACCATCGGTAGCACTATGTACCATGTACCATCGGTAGTACC
>WNWK01001464.1:250000-257500 GCA_009830355.1 Cherax destructor | reverse complement strand
CTCAACTGAGCCACATTTTTCCCCCCTCTCAAAATTTTTGGATAGTTGTAAATAAACATATGGAATATAAATGTGTTTGTGTGCATGTGCGTGTGTGTGTGTGTGTGTGTGTGTGTGTGTGTGTGTGTGTGTGTGTGTGTGTGTGTGTGTGAGAGGGAGGGAGGTTTGGCCGCCAGCTCTGTCTGGCGGGGAAAGATAAGGCAGATGTCAGGAATTTCTATGCCAACCCCTGGTGATGTTATATCACAGAGGGAGATTTCCCTAAAACCGAGTTTATAGTCTTGTGTCATATACTCTTTCTCTCTCTCTTTCTTTAAGAATATAAATATAAATATCTATCTCCTTCATATATATATATATATATATATATATATATATATATATATATATATATATATATATATATATATATATATATAGTATATATATATATATATATATATATATATATATATATATATATATATATATATATATATATATATATAATTCTGAAAGTATTTTAAGAGGGAATAAATCGATATTTACCAATCGCTGCTTCAAAGCAAACTAGAAGAAAATCCCAGTGACCTTCTGTTGGCATTTGCAAAGGTTACAAATGACGTCACAGAGAAACGAACGCCTAATTTTCTCATGCTTTTATTCCTGTGACTTTATTCCCTGGACCTTTTTCCAACTGTGGCTCTATTTCTGGAACTTTATTCCTGGGACTTTATTCTTGGGACTTTATTCTTAGGACTTTATTCCTGGGACTTTATTCCTGAGACTTTATTCCTGGGACTTTATTCCTGAGACTTTATTCCTGTGACTTTATTCCCTGGACCTTTTTCCCACTGTGGCTCTATTTCTGGAACTTTATTCCTGGAACTTTAACAATTAGTCAACGAGCTGAAATGACTCATTCCTTTTTCATTTGTTCCCTTGCGAAGAGAGAGAGAGAGAGAGAGAGAGAGAGAGAGAGAGAGAGAGAGAGAGAGAGAGAGGAGAGAGAGAGGAGAGGCTGCTTCGATCCTGGTGAAGGGCTCTCGATTACGAGGAATTGGAGCTGCCTTCCCATTTTTCCTCGGGTTGAACCTGATTACCTCCCATTCCCCATGCACTTCACCTCCCCTACGGTCTTAGCGATTCCTTACGATGATGAAGATACTATCAAAAATATTTACAAAAAATAAAAATTTTTATTGTATTATGATTATTATTATTATTATTATAAATTAAATCATTCGGACAGGTGTGATTATTTATACAGTTTCTTCGAAATTGGAATATCATCTGGATAAAACTTTCTCTCTATCTCTCTCTCTCTCTCTCTCTCTCTCTCTCTCTCTCCCTACGGACAACTCTATAACCACCACAAGACTATTTACGACGCCATTAACCATGAAGGAGAGAATCCAGTGAATACAAAAACGGGTTGGAGTTCGCAGAATACAAATGTGAATCCGATATGGGCAATGCAAACCAATAGACTGATCTTTTTGCTCATTTGTGAGAGTAATGACATTATATGTCTGTAGAATACAGCGTTTTCATGAAATTTTTCGCCTTCTTTGTGACACACCTGGTATGTAACTTGCAAAAATTTTTGTGGTTGTGTAAGGTGCGTATTAGCACCTTCCATAGTGCATTTTGGTTAGTGATGTCGCTAACAGAATGTCGAGGCACTCAGGGACTGGATGTCAGATTGGAGGAGGAGGAGGACGCGAATGTATTCCATTGTTTGGGAGTGGATATGTCAGCAGATGGGTCTGTGTAAGACTAGGTGATCCACAGAATAGACGAGGTGGGCGGGAGGATAGGTAGGTAGTGTAGAGAAAGACTTGGCCTCAGACCAGGCCGCGGGGGCGTTGATCTCCGAAACCCTCTCCAGGTATACTCCAGGTATCTATGGAAGACAACATTGTTACGTTAGTGTGAATCATGAGCTTGTAACATTGCAGCGAGGAGCGGGAGGCTGGAGGCACTGCAGATGTACCGTTTGAAAACAGTGTGTGGTGTGAAATTATGCATGAAATTATGCATGAAATTATGCATGACTTAGGGTTATTTTCTGAGATGGTTTGGGCATTCAATGTGTGGAATGAAAGTGCAATTTGGGTCATTCCAGGAAGGGTTAGAAGAAGAGGCTAAAGGAGGTTTTCAATACTACGGGCTTAAGCATTTAACAGGCTTGAGTGAACTCGTTAAATCGAGATGAGTGGAGATAAGCGATTTTCATGACTTGTTGTGGTGTTGGAATGTGAGCAAAGTAACACTTATGAAGGGAATCAGGTGAACCGATTTCAGTATAAGAATAATTTAACAATAAACTCAATTAAAGTAACCTTTTTTATATATTAATTATCCTCAGAGTTACTTGAGAATGAACGAGTCATATTAACCTGTTTTTCTTTCCCTCTCCCTCCACTCTCTCTCTCTCTCTCTCTCTCTCTCTCTCTCTCTCTCTCTCTCTCTCTCTCTCTCTCTCTCTCTCTCTCTCTCTCTTTCTCTCTATCTCTTTCTCTCTCTTCTCATTTCTCTATTATTATTCTGTTAATAATCTATTATTATTTACTAGTTCAATAATATTCTTTTCATATTCTGACTCACACAATGAATAGAAGTTTTAGATTTGTTTAAATTTTGATACCTTTTCAATAAATTGAATCGAAAAGAGATAATTCTCTACAACGAATGTCTGTAAATGTACCTAGAGTACAAATGGGAGTCGAAGGAAGTACTCTACACTTGGATATCGGAAAGAGTACTCTACACCTGGATATCGGAAAGAGTACTTTACAAATGGATATCGGAAAGAGTACTCTACACCTGGATATCGGAAAGAGTACTCTACACCTGGATATCGGAAAGAGTACTCTACACCTGGATATCGGAAAGAGTACTTTACACCTGGATATCGGAAAGAGTACTTTACACTTGGATATCGGAAAAGTACTTTACACATGGATATCGGAAAGAGTACTTTACACTTGGATATCGGAAAGAGTACTTTACACTTGGATATCGGAAAGAAAGTACTCTTACACTGGATATCGGAAAGAGTACTCTTACACTGGATATCGGAAAGAGTACTCTACACCTGGATATCGGAAATATACACGAATCGGATACTCTACACCTGGATATCGGAAAGTATTACACCTGGATATCGGAAGAATCTACACCTGGATATCGGAAAGAGTACTTCTACGCCTGGATATCGGAAAGAGTATCTACACCTGGATATCGGAAAGAGTACTCTACGCCTGGATATCGGAAAGAGTACTCTACACCTGGATATCGGAAAGAGTACTCTACGCCTGGATATCGGAAAGAGTACTCTACACCTGGATATCGGAAAGAGTACTCTACACCTGGATATCGGAAAGAGTACTCTACACCTGGATATGGAGTTCAGCGGATATGAAGAGTACTCTACACCTGGATATCGGAAAGAGTACTCTACACCTGGATATCGGAAAGAGTACTCTACACCTGGATACCGGAAAGAGTACTCTACACCTGGATATCGGAAAGAGTACTCGACATCTGGATATCGGAAAGAGTACTCTAAAAGGCTACACAAGCTACAGAACATGTTTTACACAGAGTAAAACATGACTTAATGAAGCTTCACACAACACTAAACATGACTTCATGTTATAGCAGACTTTACTGTCACTTGATGAAGCAGTACACACACACACACACACACACACACACACACACACACACACAAGAGGACAGTGTGTATGCAAATTATATTACTGCCACGTGGGTAGCCCTTCACTCACTGTACCCTGAAAGTAATTGAAGCTTTATAAAAACTTGAACAAACAGAAGTCTTCCTGGCGGGTGATGACCAGTACGAGGGAGAATTAACGACAGGGAAAAATAGGCAGGGAGGAGGAAAAGGATTTGTCGGGGAATGATGGAGAGAAAGGAGAAGATGCGATGCAAGAGGGAGAAAGAGAGGAAGAAAGAGAGAGAGAGGAAGATGGAATGAGAGGTTTGGAAGATAGGGAGGAACGATGGGCAGGATTAAAAGGCTTAACACTATCCTGTGATTATCCTTATCCACCTCAGTCTTACCTCCGATTCTTTTAACCTTCCGGTTCGTGCACAGCCTATTATGTCGGCCTAAAATCCCTTAGAAACACATTAAAGCGATATTTTTATTTCTTAATTTCATGATATCGAAAAGTTGCAAACACTAGAGAAGTGATTGCAATAAATGAAGTCACATTTTATTCACTTCTCCACTCCTTCCAATATATATATATATATATATATATATATATATATATATATATATATATATATATATATATATATATATATATATATATATATATACATGTGTGTGTGTGTGTGTGTGTGTGATCATCCTATCCTTGAGGTTTAATGCGCATTTAATAAAAATTCACTGCTCACTCCCAAGTTCAATGAAATGGGCAGTTAGCAATTATCTAATGGGGTTCCACGGGTAGTTATTAGAGCAATTACTATCAACTGGTAACAAAGGGACGAGATAATTGTCATTTACATCTCCGGCGTCTCCTAGTTAGTGCCATTAGCTTAACAAGGTAGTTAAGGTAAGTGCTTAACAAGGTAATTATGGTAAGTGCTTCAGAAAGATATCAACGCCAGAATGTAATCACTCTTGCTCTGTTTTCTATCACTTCTGTTTCCGTTTTCTGTGTCTGGGATTCACCACAATTTACTTTAAATCTTGTAGATGAATGGTTCAGAGAACCGACAAGTTGTTAAATTAGGCACATATGCAACACTTGGGTATCTTTATTGAGGAAACGTTTCGCCACACAGTGGCTTCATCAGTCCAATACAAAGAAGAAAGTAGTAATAAGAGGAGGAGTTTGAGGTAATCAGTCCCTCGGCCTGGAGTCTTGGGATCTTGATACAAACGGATTCTTCAACATTTGTCCAAACCTTTGGACAAGGACCTACTTCGACTAGTGGATGATACCACTATGACCCCGCCTCCTCCTGCTTCATCTCACCTGTCTACAGTATATAAGCAACTTCTATTTGCCTTATGCTGTATTTACTTTAAGATTGATGGACTGAACACATCGACTCCAGGCCGAGGGACTGATTACCTCAAACTCCTCCTTTTATTACTACTTTCTTCTTTGTATTGGACTGATGAAGCCACTGTGTGGCGAAACGTTTCCTCAATAAAGATACCCAAGTGTTGCATATGTGTCTAATTTAACTACTTTAAATCTTAATTTTGGGTATTAAACATCAGTGACCAGATAAAATACAGCCTTAACAAATCTCGTGAAGTCAATAGATTTTAAACCCAATTTACAAACGAAATGAATTAATACATGAATAAAAAGAATAACTAAATAAGTGAAGAAATGAATAATAGAAAATAAATGCAGAGAAACGAAATGCAAATGTAATTTTCTTGACCTTGAAATAAAATCCAGAGTAAAGTTGACCCTGTGAGAATAAGAGTGATGAGCCTTCCATGTTGTAAGAGAATTTATGAAAAGCAAAAACGCCAACGGGGAGAATAAACCTTGCGGCCAGGTGGAGAATAAATCCAATATATTTTTTAGACTTCAATTCCAGTAAAAGGGATAGAGGTGCCCAGTGAGCAGCGGCAGGTGTATGGTGGGATCTGAACCCTCTCTGGCCACTCTGATCCAGTGACCTGTGTGGGTGTGTGTGTGTGTGTGTGTGTGTGTGTGTGTGTGTGTGTGTGTGTGATGTGAATGTGTGTGTGTGTGTGTGTGTGTGTATGTGTGTGTGTGTATGTGTGTGTGGGTGTGTGTATGTGTACTCACCTAGTTGTGCTCACCTAGTTGTGGTTGCAGGGGTCGAGTCAAAGCTCCTGGCCCCGCCTCTTCACTGGCCGCTACTGGGTCACTCTCCCTGCGCCATGAGCGCATGAGTGTGTGTGTATGTGTGCGTGTGTGTGAGTATGTTTGTATGTGTATGTGTGTGTATGTGAATGTATGTGTGTGTGTGAGTGTGTATGTGAATGTGTGTGCGTGAGTATTTGTGTATATGTGTGTGTGTGTGCGTGAGTATGTGTGTATATGTGTGTGTGTAATAATAATTTATATATATATATATATATATATATATATATGCAAAACGATCACAGTAAACAGGTGATATCAAAATATGCAAGACAACCACTATGAAAAAATAGAGGAATTCCAAGCGCTTTCGTGACTACTCACATTATTCCTTGATAATGTGAGTATTCACGAAAGCGCTTGGAATTCCTCTATTTTTTTCATAGTGGTTGTCTTGCATATATATATATATATATATATATATATATGTATGTATGTATGTATGTATATATATATACTGAGACGCATGTGTATTCACTGATAAGCTAGTTCATACACTGACACTCTCAGTTTATATGAACGGAGATTACTTTAATTTTTATTTGAGGGATTAACGTATTCCAGACTGATGGTGTACATGTCATGCGCAGCTCCACTGCCCCTCGTGCAGTCGATAACTTTCAAACCAAGTGCACAACCCGTACACACGCACGCACGCACGCATGCACTCACGCACTCACGCACGCACGCACATCTCACACACTTACTCAGAGTCGTCTTCGTTAAGACAGGTAACTCAAGACGGTCGTCTTAGAAAAATTTACCCGATTATAACAACGCGAAATACAGTACTACACAGTCGATTAGAACTTTTAAAGCGTGAAGAAACAACAGTAAGAAACCCAGCAGACTGAACAATATGTAAACAAGTATGAGACATTATACGTACAAGTATGTGCAGCAAGACGCAATATGGGGTTCGTGGCATTACCTTGAGTGAGAGTTTCGTCCAACAGGGGACTGAATATGTTCCTGGTAGCTTAAACGTTTTCTCAGTAAATTGTCACGAACTGCATACTGTGTCGAATTCCTGTGTACTGAACACTGTACAATACACTGTCAAATAACCACATTTCCTTTCGAATGTCAAGGTCACACATGGGACGGTCCTCAGCCAGAGTGAAATACTGACCTTGCCTGGGAGGAGGATCTGCTGATACACACTCAGGACACAATGAAAACTTCTTTACCTTCACTCGCAGGCAGCCACATCAGCAGCCACATCAGCAGCCACATCAGCAGCCACATCAGCAGCCACATCAGCAGCCACATCAGCAGCCACATCAGTAGCCACATCAGCAGCCACATCAGCAGCCACATCAGCAGCGCAGCAGACACATAACTTTACATTCCCAGACTTTTCCACTCCTGGCCTTGTGAAGCGAGAGCCTCAGCCACCAGGCCACGGGGCACCCGTGGCATATTGGCATATTATAAAACCCGTGGCACATTATAACGTATTTTTGTAACGCATGTTTTCTAACATATATTTTAAAAATACATCCACTTGCTTTTCTGAATTTTACAACGTTTCAACACTGACTAAAATGTCACTTAACTCGCGATAATTCCCTTTAATTCGTTAAATTACGGAGAAAACACAAGCGAGTGACACTGGTGGAGG
>WNWK01001464.1:225000-247500 GCA_009830355.1 Cherax destructor | reverse complement strand
AGGGAGTGGTACTGGTGCCTCCATCAGCCCTGCTACTCTCACTCAACCTCCACCACCTCCCCCTCGTCCACAACATCCTTCACCTCCACACATCCACAACATCTCCACCTACCCCCATTAATGGGTGAAGGGTTCATTATGCAAGAAATCTGAACTGAACTTTCTTTCCTTGGATCAAGTTTGAGCTCTTCCCATTCCTCAACACTGTGTGATGTCTACGGGTTTGGAACTCCCCATGAATATAATAATAATAATAATAATAATAATAATAATAATAATAATAATTGATATTAATTATACATAATAACAATAATAATAATAGTAATTGACATTAATTATAAATATTAATAATAATAATAATAATAATAATAATAATAATAATAATAATAATAATAATAATAATAATAATAATAATAATAATAATAATAATAATAATAATAATAATAATCACTTTGCACAACACCAACCTTCCATTTTCTGTCATTTTCCATTACAGAACATGGTTTGGAAACTGGAAATTTCCCATTGATTCCGTTTTGGTGTGTGTGTGATAGGTGATGGTGAGAGATGGTAACTCCCAAGTGACAGTAACTCCAGCTCCCCTGAAAGGAAACGTGTGAAGCTGTCGTGGTCACTGAATCCTTAATGAAATGACTGACGATATCCTGGTCACCCTGCTGAAGTCTCCCAGCTCAGTTCTGAAATATTTCACTCTTTCTTGTGTGACACCTTTCCTATGTGAAGGAATGTAGTGACCAGGTGGTCCTCCTCTGTTACTATCATAGTGACCAGGTGGTCCTCCTCTGTTACTATCATAGTGACCAGGTGGTCCTCCTCTGTTACTATCATAGTGACCAGGTGGTCCTCCTCTGTTACTATCATAGTGACCAGGTGGTCCTCCTCTGTTACTATCATAGTGACCAGGTGGTCCTCCTCTGTTACTATCATAGTGACCAGGTGGTCCTCCTCTGTTACTATCATTGTGACCAGTTGGTCCTCCTCTGTTACTCTGAAAGTGACCAGGTGGTCCTCTTCTGTTACTATCATAGTGACCAGGTGGTCCTCCTCTGTTACTATCATAGTGACCAGGTGGTCCTCCTCTGTTACTCTCGAAGTGACCAGGTGGTCCTCCTCTGTTACTCTCGAAGTGACCAGGTGGTCCTCCTCTGTTACTACCATAGAGGAAAGTTACACAATCCTCATGTTCCCAATTTTGTTTACACACACACACAGACACACACACACACACACACACACACACACACACACACACACACACATTTTAATAATACATTGTGTCAATGCGCTTAGGGTAAAAAACGAGAATTGAAACAAGGGAAATTATATCAGATATACATATGTAACTGTTAGTGAGCTCTTTGTCTTCTCCTCCTCCTCCTCCTCTTCCATTTCCTCCACTTCCTCCACTGCCTCCTCCTCCTCTTCCTTCTGTGTGTGTGTGTGTGCGTATCTATAAGTATTGCTGCTATCCATTTTTATTTTATAAAGTTCATCTCCTAACGCATCATCCAGCGTCAGTTTCTGAACGTTCTCAATATCCACAATATTCTGGTTTAATTTATTGTTTTGTTATGATCGAGCAGGTTAAAGCAAGTTATTTTTTCAGGTTATGATGTTGTAAGTTAGACTAAGTTAGGTTAGGTTATGGTAGCGTTGGGCAGGTAAAATTGGGTTAGGCAAGGTTATAAGGGAAATACGGGAAATACTCGCCATAGGTTCACATCCCACCCGTTCTGTGGTTTGGTTTGCGAGTCATGAGAGCTTCATAGCTTATATCACAGGCCAACTTTGGCCACCTCATATAAACCCATACTAAACACACAGGGTGTTTCAGAACGATGGACCCAATTTGAAAGCAGACTGCTTTGAAATTGGGTCCATCGTTTTAAAACATGTTGTAGTATATTTAATTCTCATGTAACTTAGTAAATGGGGTCGACACTGGCAGAACAGCGTCTCCCAAACCCAGGCAGTGTACAATCTGCACGCATGTATAAGAATATACTGTTTATTTTTTCTCTGAAGGAGCACCGAGAACGCCCTCTGCCCCTCCGTTACCACCAGCTGAAAATATACGAAAACACTACGAAATACATGCTAGCTAAATTATTTTTTCAGATAGCAAAAAACAATGAAGTAACATTCCATATTCTGCCGAGAGAATGGGGCAGTTTAGCCCTGGGGAAGCAGGAATCGCAGTGATTTAAGGAATCATCCAATTTTCAGAATGGATAATCCTGGAATTCCATTTCAAAACCTGGAATTTCCATCTGGGCAATCAACTTTCTCCCGTTGGCAATCCGATTAGGAGTTTCGAAAATTAATCGACCTTGTTTTTCGGGTATTATCTCATAGACTCATAAAATACTCAATGAAACTGTCGACTTAACCCCCAGAAATATTATTTTTTAGCAAATAAAAATGCTGACACTAGTCTCGTTGTTACTTTCAATGACAAACATAAGATTTACTAAGGAAACACATGTATGAGGTGGTAAACTGCTAATGTCCTTTCGACTTACTCCTTGGAGAGTCCTGTTTCCTGACAAACTTAATAACCTAACCTTGGAGGAGTGTGGAGGAGAGTGGTGTTACCTACTTTTTACACCGAGTGAAGACACGGTATACATTTACTACCACTACATCTACCAATACAATTTCTACTACCACTACTACTACTACTACACCATTATTACACATTGGTTCTACTATTTCTGATATTTCAACTACCATTGATGCTTTTGCTACTACGACTACTACTGCTACAGCCAACCCAATTACTAGTACTCCTACTAATACTTTCATTGCTACTTCAAATGCTACAACACTCGACCTCACTTCTCGCTTTCTCAGCTTTTTCTTCCTCGGTTATGAGTTAACAGTGTTTACGATACCAGTGACCTGGATGAGTCCATACCAGCGTGTTCACGATACCAGTGACCTGGATGAGTCCATACCAACGTGTTCACGATACCAGTGACCTGGATGAATCCATACCAGCGTGTTCACGATACCAGTGACCTGGATTAGTCCATACCAGCGTGTTCACGATACCAGTGACCTGGATGAATCCACACCTACGTGTTTACGATACCAGTGACCTGGATGAATCCATACCAACGTGTTCACGATACCAGTGACCTGGATGAATCCATACCAACGTGTTCACGATACCAGTGACCTGGATGAATCCATACCAACGTGTTCACGATACCAGTGACCTGGATGAATCCATACCAACGTGTTCACGATACCAGTGACCTGGATGAATCCATACCAACGTGTTCACGATACCAGTGACCTGGATGAATCCATACCAACGTGTTCACGATACCAGTGACCTGGATGAATCCATACCAACGTGTTCACGATACCAGTGACCTGGATGAATCCATACCAACGTGTTCACGATACCAGTGACCTGGATGAATCCACACCTACGTATTTACGATACCAGTGACCTAGATGAATCCACACCTTCGAGTTCACGATACCTGTGACCTAAATGAGTTAACACAACACTTGCAGATTATTCAAGTAATCTTTGAACTATTTCACTCAAAATATCATCAACAGGAAATTATTAGCAGCAAATCCTCTTCAAAAAACAAATTCTCTCCAACAAATTCTTTTCAACAACAAATTCTGCTCAACAATAAATTCTTCCCAACAGCAAATTCTCTCCAGTAAATAAAAAATTCCCTTCATACGACAAATCCACGTCAACAAATAATCCTCTCCAGCACAAATTCTCAGCACACAATGGTCAGGCCTCGTTCAGATACAAGTAAGCAGTTCATTCAGAACCTATAGGCTCTAGAGAGAGAGAGAGAGAGAGAGAGAGAGAGAGAGAGAGAGGATGACTCGAGTCTGGAACATGTTCGTACAGCGTAATGATATCAACGAAATAAAATAAGTTGAACAAATGAAATCGCTGGCCCACAGATGGTTCCAACTTCATCCTGTCTCATATCTGAATATTTCTTAGTAAAAAAAAGGCTTTCAAATAAGCTGATGTAGGTAACAGCTCTTAGCTTGTAAATAAAGTTACGAATCCTTTACCTAACCTTGTAAAACCTTGTGAAAGGCAGAGAGAGAGAGAGAGAGAGAGAGAGAGAGAGAGAGAGAGAGAGAGAGAGAGAGAGAGAGAGAGAGAGAGAGAGAGAGAGAGAGAGAGAGAGAGAGAGAGAGAGAGAGAGAGAGAGAGAGAGAGAGAAACAAGAATAGCAAGCCAGCTTAACACAGCACAACAGCACTAACCTCACATAATAGCATTCAAATCATCAAATACATTTAACATAGAGTGAGCCAACTTTAGCAATATCCTAAATACACATGTTGAAATAAATTCATATAATGCCAATTTTTTCTTCTGCATTTCGGTTTTTTCTTTCTTTAAAAAATGGCATATTTGCATCTATATTAAATTCTGAAGAGCAGTCGTAGCCAGTTCTTCATCAGAGTTCAACATAAGACTCAATATTGTGCCTGAGAGGAGGGAGGGAAGGAGTGATGAAGAAGGAGAGGGACGGAGAGGGAAGGGAGGGAGGGAGAGTGAGAGAGAGAAAGTGAGAGGCTGAGTAAATGAAAGATCAAGAGGAATGGGATAGGAAAAATAGGAAGAAGAAATAAGGTGTAGGATAATGGGTGTCTCTGTGTACTCTCCACCATCACCACCGCCACTGCCCTCGTCACCGCCACTGCCCTCGCCACCGCCACTGCCACCGTCGCCGCCGCTGCCCTCGCCACCGCCACTGCCACCGTCGCCGCCGCTGCCGTCAAAACTCTTTACACTAAACAATTGAGAAGAGATCTGTTCGGTTCTGCCTTTGTTCAGAGGTCATTAAGGGCAGCAGAAAACTGTCGATATCCTGATGGATCGTTCCATTTGTCAGGTGTAGCAGCTTGTGAGATGGTGGTGATGGTGGTGGTGGTGATGGTGGTGGTGATAGTGGTGGTGGTGATGGTGGTAGTGGTGATGGTGGTGATGGTGGTGGTGGTGATGGTGGTGGTGGTGATGGTGGTAGTGATGGTGGTGGTGATGGTGGTGGTGGTGATGGTGGTAGTGGTGATGGTGGTGATGGTGGTGGTGATGGTGGTAGTGGTGATGGTAGTAGTGGTGATGGTGGTAGTGGTGATGGTGGTGGTGGTGATGGTGGTGATGGTGGTAGTGGTGATGGTGGTAGTGGTGATGGTGGTGGTGATGGTGGTAGTGGGGTAGTGTTGCAGGAGCTAGTGCTGGTTGTGGTGGTAGTAGTGATGCAGATGGTGATGCTGGTGGTGGTGGTGGTAGTGAAGGTGCAGGTGGTAGTGCTGGTGGCAGTAGTCAGCCGCCACCATTAACCACCACCACCAGCTGGTCCCTAAATGGTCTCGAAGTGACGGGTGATTAAGAGACAGTAATTAGCTTTAATTGCCCAATTTGTCTTCCCGGATTACGCGAGTGAATCATGGCACCATGAGGAAGCAATGCAGCAACAAACAACACTAATGGTGAGAGCAGCAAGTGCTGACACCAGGATCAAGAAAGCAACATGCATCAACATGTACATCTTCACATCCATCACATATATATCATACAATAGCTACAAGTTGTTGAATAAGACATATGTTCAACACCTGCGTATCTTTCTTATGTAGACGTTTAGCCAACCAGTGGCTTTTTTCACGTGGAATTTTGTAATAGATTCAATAGGGAGATGACGTAATCTATGTAATGAGTTGAAAAAGCCACTGCTTAGTTTCACGCCTTCATAATAAAGGCAGCCAGAAGTTGCAATATGTCTTATTCAAAAACGCAACCAAAGAACCATATATTGAAAACCTAACAATGTCAGGATATAACCCTCGTGGAGGCAAAAAACAAGAATGCTTGCCTATTTATTTCGACCTCCAACTGAGGTCCTCTTCAGCAGATTTTATTCACATGAGACCAGTAAAAAACATATAGGGTTCGATTTCACGATAACCAATTTACGTTGCTGTCACGTAAGATTCGATTAACGATCGAATCCTACGTATCACTTTCACTGTTTTTTTTTTCGCTCATGGTAAGATTCTGACTTTAAACTTAACCTCCTTCATATTTAGTAAAAACAAGTCACTCAAGAAAACAATATTTAACGTTACACGTCAACAGTGTGAAGCCACAAGCCACACCATAAACATGGAAGCCTCTGTTGTATAGTCCGTGATCCAACAGCATGAGCTGGCCATAGTGATCCAAGACCATGAAATTATCCACATTGCCCAAAATCTTGGATGTGGCCACAATGTCTATGATCATGGAAGTGGCCACAATGTCTATGATCATGGAAGTGGCCACAATGTTTATGATCATGGAAGTGGCCACAGTGTCTATGATTATGGAAGTGGCCACAATGTCTATGATTATGGAAGTGGCCACAATGTCTATGATCATGGAAGTGGCCACAGTGTCTATGATTATGGAAGTGGCCACAATGTCTATGATTATGGAAGTGGCCACAATGTCTATGATCATGGAAGTGGCCACAGCGTCCAGGATCGGGAAGCTGGTCGCCGTGGAGTCTCGGTATAGAGACAAACCTTCACTGCATAACAATGAACGCTCGGCAAAGTTACTTTATTTTAAATATTTTTAAATTCTATATATATATTTTTTTTATATTTTTGTGAATATTAGAATTTGTCAGTCATAAGATTTATATTTTATATTTAATTTTTCTTATATTATAAAAGTCCTGGTGAGAGTCTTCTCCCAGGGTGCTTGCCTTACTAAAATCCCAGCAACTCCTTCGGTATAAATGTTGGGGATATTTCCTTTTTAGTTTAAATTTGCCGATGACTTGGGGAGATTCAGGGACATGGGTCGTGGAATGTGAAAAATAGATTTCGAATAGTTTTACTTGCGTTGTGACTATGATTTTTGTAATATGAGAGTTAATTGATCACGACAGTAGCAAGTTGATGCTGATAGTTCAAATTTGCTAACGTTAGTAATGGAAAGTGTTCAAAGTGCTAAATAAGCAAAAGGTTCTAGTATTCTGTAATTAAAACAGAACAAGATCATAAGAAGAGAGAGAGAGAGAGAGAGAGAGAGAGAGAGAGAGAGAGAGAGAGAGAGAGAGAGAGAAAGGGAAAGAAAGCGAGGCTTGCAGCCACACAGCTGCCACAAGAACAGCAACAGCTACCAGCCATCCTGCAGCCGGGGTGGTTACAGCACTGGAGGGAGACAGACTGTTGCAATATTAAACAGCCCCAACAGCAGCCTGACGGGAAAAGCCAGTCGATCCGCTTTGCCATGAGGAGTGCGGGCAGACAGGAGAGCTTCGGAAGAGCTTTACCACTCGCTCAGGCTCAAGGCCAGTTGCAAGGTGCTCTCTCAAAGATGGAGAGGCTCTTTGAGCGACTTGATGGACCATGGAAAGGTTCTTTGCACCATGAGAGGCTTCCTGGACCATGCGGAGGTTCTCTGGAAAATCTAGAGGTTTCTGGGCCATGGGGAGCACTCTCGTGACCAAGAAGAGGATCTCGGGGCCACAGAAAGGTTCTTAAGACCATAGGGAGGATCCCAGGATCACGGAGAGGTTCTCAAGACCACGGAGATATTCTCAGGCTCAGAAAAAAAAGTTCCCAAGTCCACGAGACATTCCCAGGAGGAAGGAATGATTTTCACTTCCACGAAGAGGCTCTGAGGATCGCGGAGAGGTAGCCAGGACCATGTGAAGGCCCTGGGGATGCAAAAGCTATTCAAGACCCGTGACTCCCGGGAGTGCAGACGCTATACATAAACTATGAAAGGGCAGGAAAACAAACACACTCACAACTTCGATTTAGATACAGCGTAAACTGGTTGGTCCGTAAGCTGGTTGGTCCCTCCTGCCTTTGTGGACTGGTCTGAGACCGGGCCTCGGGGGCAGCCATCTTCGGAAGAATCTTTAGGATAATAAATAGTTTTTATAACCCAAAGAAGAACTAAAAAACACTGTAATGAATGCGTCACGAACGTATGTAAAGTTTTTTTTGTAAACAGAATTATAGAAGAATGGGATAAAGTGTCTGGTGCAGTTGTACGTGCAAAGAGAATGGTTATTTAAGAACCAGGAGGACACTCACTCCGTAAATATTGGATTTAATTAGCTACTTCTCTGGGGAAACTGAAACCAATGGATCCTGATATCTGTTCAGCAACTGAATAGGAACGTTCAACTGACACCGAGCTGACCAAATTCATAATAGCATTAGTGATAGAAGTAGAGTAGCAGCAGGTGTTGTGGGAGTCAAAGCAGTGGTGTTCACCCGTCTACTGCATGGTGTCCACAAGTAGAACTTGTCGTAACTACAAGTAGATCCAGTGTTACACACACCTCTGTGAGTGGCACACCTCTGTGAGTGGCACACCACTGTGAGTGGCATACCTCTGTGAAAGGCATACCTCTGTGAGAGGCACACCTCTGTGAGAGGCACACCTCTGTCAGAGGCACACCTCTGTCAGAGGCAGTGAAGTATCACATGTAATTACGAAAGAAACTATTTATAAGTAGAGGTTGTTGTAGCCCACGTCTGCAGTCCACTTCCATCTATCTTTCGTTAATTTCATCCTATTGTTCCATATATTTTTTTCCTATTTTAACGCCGACAGTGGCAGGAGGGAGAGGAGAGTGGAGGAGCGAGCCTTCTGCTTTACTATTCTTGTCTTAACATCCAGATAATATATAATAGTTCTCAATCTAAATAGAAGTAAATAATTGTTCTCAGTATACAGCCTTGGTGTGGACTTCCAAATCCTCTACTCTATGTACTCCCATCTACTCTCTCTCTATCTCTCTTTCTCTCTGTCTGTCTGTCTGTCTGTCTGTCTGTCTGTCTGTCTGTCTGTCTCTCTCTCTGTCTCGTCTCTCTCCCTGTCTGCTCTCTCTCTCTCTCTCTCTCTCTCTCTCTCTCTCTCTCTCTCTCTCTCTCTCTCTCTCTCTCTCTCTGCCTAAAAATATATATATATGTACCCACATTCATAACTAACATCGTGCAAAATATTACTAGTCTCCATTAACTTGTCAAGCTCTATAGCGCATTAGAGCTGATAAATGTATTGTAGTGTATGATATTATTATATGCTCTAAAATATGAGCTTTGTGATGTAACTTGAGCAAATAAATATATCTAAGGACAAACATGTAAGAAACATCTCTCAATCTTACAAACCAGCCAACTGGAAGTCGAGACTGGTTGGTTGGTTAATAGGGATTAAATTCCACACGAGGGTCATTAAGACTGCATGTCACCTGATCACCAGAAGTCAAAAATACTTTAATCCCTCAAGTAGGTATTAAAATAATCTCTCAGCACATATACAACGAGAGGAATACAAATCACTGTGTATATATCCTGTATGGAAGCAATGACTCATACCATTGTTTACCTTATGTTTTTTAGTAGACATCTGTGGAGATGTTTGCTGATCAATGCCTGATTCTCTTGTACGTGCTTGCACCTGCAACTCAGGAATGGGAGTGGCGATGAGTGTTTTTAATATGTTTGCATGTGGGAAGGAGGGTGAGGTTATGTTTGCGTTTGGAGGGATGGGGTTATGTTTGTGTGTAGGGGAGAGGATGGGACAATGTTTGCGTGGGTGGTTGCGTATTTGAGCTAAGTACGAGCCTGTGTTTTGCGTTCGTGTGACAGCGTTCGTAACTGCATCTGTGTAATGATCTGTGTCTGTATTCCTGTTTGTGATAAGAACGGTGAATAAAAAATACAGTCTTTTTTTAAATACTTCAGGTTAGAAGAAACTTTCCTATGTGTTGGCTCACATCTTATCAGTGTCTTCCGCTCAGTTACGCACCTTCCATCTCGTCTCCCGTTCATCATCTTCTCCAGTTCTGCTGTTACCATCGCTTACCTACCCTGTCACGAGCTTCCGTTATTTACACTTCAAGAAGAAAGCTTTCGATAGAGTTACCCCGGGAGACACAAATCGTTGAACCAGGTAGCACAGGAGAAATACAAGACAAACATATCACACACAAACACGCACACAAACACAAACACACACACACGGAGACAGAAATTGATCCCCACACCTCCAGCCAAGCGAGAGGGCCTTCGACAACCCACAAAGGTCAGACAATGAGGGATGGTAGCGTCACAGGGCCAAGCAAACACACCAATCCACGAATTGAATCCTCCTCTGTCATTTCCACACAAATGGAGATTTCACCCTCCTGTTTTTCTCCGCCTGACTTTCACCAACGTCATTTCTTATTAGTCGCTGTTATATTTATACGAGGTGATTAACCCGTGTGGGTTATTCGCCACAGAGAATGTTCGAGGCTCGATCCTCTGTTCCCCTATGGTGAAAGAGAAACCCAACTCAAGCAGTTAGGCTTCCACTGTCATCCTGAAAAAAATATGAAATTTCTGACTGGCAAAACCATAACATTATCTGAGGAATGAATGAATGAAACAAGGAATGAAGCAATGAATGAATGAAGGAAGGAAGGGAAGACGGAAGGAGTAAAGGAATAAAGGAACAAATCTAGAAAGGAAGGAAGGAAAGAGGGAAGGAAGGTCTTTCATCGGCGCGCAGCTCGGCAAAAACTGAATTCAATTCACTGATCTTGAAGATAATTCTTCCAAAGATCGTCAAGATAAAATCTTACTCTGGAGCATATTAAAAAAAATAGGACTTTTTTTTTTACACCGTTGCTTTCGTTTCGCAAGCGTTCACTTTTCAACGTTGAAGAGGTGCTATGCGTTTAGGGTCTTAAGAGCGTTACTGAGGAATGAGCTATGCTCATAAGCTTAAAGCATTTGGCAAAGGTCTAAACGACTAAGAACCCCAGTGGAAATAAGCCACTCTGTCTGACCTTGTTTGGGTTATCCTGGGTAATCTACACATATGCTGCTACGTATGATAATTTTTGTAACTGTATTTATGTATACCTATACCTGAATAAACTTGCTTACTAGTTTATTGTCAGCCTATAACCACCCTGCGGATGGTAGTGGCTAGTTAATTGTGCATCCATATATATATATATATATATATATATATATATATATATATATATATATATATATATATAGACACACATTCTGTTTTTACTTCAAAATTAGGTACACAAACACTTCTGGAAGAACCCACGGTTGTGTTGGTACTCTAGTATATTTGATACTTACAGTGTGGGAATACCCACAGTGTACAGCTACCATAGTTGATGACTGTTGTTCTCGGAGAAACCCCACAGTGTTTGCCTATCTTATTCTTTATGATTTATATAGTGGTAACACCCGCTTAGTGCATCTGCACTATGCTATATAATAGTTGTTTTTAGAAAGCTAGAGCTAGCTGTTTTTCCTGTCATGTTCCATCATAGAGGGTGGCTAGCATACACAAGGTGGGTTGCAAACAGCAGGTGGGTCTGCTATTACTGATTCCTCTTGCCCACCACACCTCCCACCCACCTCGACCACTACTCAACCAGCCAACCACGCACACCACTCATCACCCACCCAGCTCACCACCCACCCTGACACCCACCACCCGACTATTCATTCATCACTGTCTCCCACATACACTTCATCTTCCTCCTTCAGAATATAATGTGCTGCAGCCGCCCACGTGTTATATTTCAATATATAAATTATCAGAGGCTATGGCCAGCCGTAAATAACAAAATATCCTCATTTTATTACTTTTTTTTATTAGGCAGTTCCTGTAAATATGTAAATAAAGTTTTCTTTATTTTGAGTTTATTTATGATAGGTTAGGTTATATAAACCTGTTCAAACGTATATTTAAACACAATAAAATCAAAACAAGCGGCCACGACACACCATTTTCTAGATACTCTGACGTGTGTCTCTTGATGTGTTTCCTCTGTGAGTAATAGTGTAGATACACATGGAGGGATATATATCTCAGTATATATACACGTAGAGTTTGCTTTAATCCTAGTTCATCCGTAACTGGTACTTAAGTATACATAACTGGTAGTCACCAGGCGACATGCAGCATAATGTCTCCTGTGTGGTCGACTGACTGTAAACATCATTAGCCAACCAACCAATGTCTGACAACATGGAACCAGTGAACAACCAGGAAACGTTCAGCCTGGTTGATCAGACCCTGATCTACCGAGAGGCCTGGTCAAGGACTGGGCCACGGGGGCGTTGACCCCCGGAATACCCTCCAGTTAGACTCCAGGTAGGTAGAGTACGACAATTGGTGCGTCAGGGGGATGTACACAGTGGTCTTGTAACCACATGAGGTCTTGCAACAGCCTCGGAAAGATGATCTTTTGTATTCCTAAGTACACGAAGAAGTACGTCGTAGCGGTTCCTTCAATGTCTCTTTGATTTTCTTCTGCCAAGCTTTTCGTTTTTAACTCGAGAACGAATCATCCGATCGACATCACATTCTCAGTGCTAATGCACTGTAAATAGGAGAAGATTCATGAAACTATTATTATCTGCGGTTGCCCTCTGCTCAGTGATATCTAGATTATTCCCGACCATTGCTGTTTTGATACCTTGAGAAAACCTCTTCCGATCGGCTTCAAACTTTAAGCACTAGTGTAACCTACTTTGAATTTTTTTTTTACTTGTTCTTAAAGTATGTGGGTTAATGACTGACACATCTTATTAGAAGGATTGAACCCTGTAGGTTTAGGCTCTGTTGGTGCAAATTGGCCAATATACTAACGTATATTGAAATATTGGAATCCGTGCGATAGCTGACGAATGCCTCTTCTGGTCGCTTTCAAACTTTAAGTACCAGAGTGTCTTACTATCAAAAGGTTTAAAATTTAGGTGTGTTTACAAAATAATAATAAAAATAACAGCAATAATAATAATAATAATAATAATAATAAAAATAATAGCAATAATAATAATAATAATAATAATAGCAATAATAATAATAGCAATAATAATAATAATAATAATAATAATAATAATAATAATGTTGTTGCCTTTTTCTCAGTGCTCATTTTAAGACGATGTGCTGTTGTTGATGAAGAATGTTTAATCCGAGAAATTTGAGATACTCTTCCTTTTCCTCGGATCGAACCTGACTGCCTCCTATTCCCTGGGCGTTTTATGGTCACTACTAATTTAGCGCCTACTCATGAATATCAAGAATAACCTGCCTCAGTGTCAGATGGCCCGGCTCAAAACCCTCAGCACATGGGTTCAATTACCAGGTAGACGTATAGACAAGTTTCCTCACACCTACTGCACCTGTTCACCCAACAAAAAGCTAGCAGAAAGCTAGCAGAAAGCTAGCAGAAAGCTAGCAGAAAGCTAGCAGAAAGCTAGCAGAAAGCTAGTTTGCTGCTAGCAGAAAGCTAGCAGCAAACTGGTAGTAAGTATCAGTAAGCTATTTTAAACAACTGTAGTAATGGCTGAAATTAAACAATAATAGAAAAAAATATTAATTCACCCCTACCCTTTTCTTTTTTTTTCACCATTTTATCCCTCGAAAAATAAACTAAAAAATATATAAAGGAAAAACTTTGAGTGAAAGCAAATCCTTCCCCTCCCACGCCCCCATCAACACTGAGGTTAATGTAAACAAAGTTTGCCTCTTACTGAGCTGGTCCTCATTCAGTCAGTGCATGCAGCTCAGCTGAGGGATCCAGGCCAACTTGCCAGCACTTCCAACAAGACAAGTGGTAGCAGGGATGAGGAAGTCTTTCACATAAATTTTTTTTTATAGTCATTTTAAGAAAATATTCTACGTAGACAAGACAAAGCAAAAAGATTTAGCCACTGGGAGGCCTCCAGTAGTTCAAATCTTGTATTTAGCTACTACAGGGTTCTTTCATTTAACACGCTAAAGAAGCTAATTTGCCGGAAACCTTTATGGCCTCCCATGGAGGGATAGCAGCAGACCAAACGCTACAAAGGGAAGGGAGAAAAAAAAATACCTTCCCCTCTCCTGTGAAACGTGATTCCTACTATTTCAATGTCAGTTTTTTTTAGAAAGTTTTTATGGAGACTCAGTCTACAATTGCTCTCACACACAGAAGCGTAAATATATACACGAGATTTGAGAGAACGTAGATGTAGGGTTACATATACACAACATTACCCAGAGGGCACCTATCGTAACCCACTAAGGTAACGAAATGTATTTTATTCTCTTGTTCAGTTTAGAGTTGTAGTTGTGAGGTATACTTGACATTCTTATAATTTTTTTATAACAATAAGTATCTTATGACAGCAGTTATTAAAATATATCTGTATATAATAAGGAACACATTTCTTAATAATAGCACGTTTCAGTTTTTACTCTGTGTATGTATGTTTTGTTTAGAGTTGCGTACTCACCTAATTATGGTTGCAGGGGTCTAGACTTAGCTCCTGGCCCCGCCTATTCACTGACCGCTACTAGGTTCTCTCTCTCCCTGCTCCATGAGCTTTATCATACCTCGTCTTAAAGCTATGTATGGTTCCTGCCTCCATTACATAACACTCAGATGTTAGGGGCACATGACACGTATATTAAGTGGATTTAACCTTAGATAACCCAATAAAGTCAAAGTTTTATATATTTCCATCAATATCTGAAAGGACTCGCGGTTAATCCTGGAAAGTACGAAACAGGGACAAGCCTCCAAACACCTGCTACCCATTCTCACCTAGCATGAAATAAATACCTGCTTGTTAGTCGACTGTTATGAGGGGCATCCTGGGAGAAGACCTGAGATCACAATAAGTAAGTTTACTTAGGTAAAGGTATACATAAGTACAATTATTATACATATTAATATATGTATAAATTGTCTAGGATAGCCAAAAATAAAGTAAGTAAGTAAGTAAGTTTATTCAGGTATACACAAATACATTTACATACATTATCATACATAGCAGCATATGTGTAGAGAACCTAGGATAACCCAAAAAAGTCTAAGCTACTTATTTCTGTTGGGATCCTCGGAAATAAACCCGGCTCTTTCACTTTCTTGAGTTATCCGGTAGCGCCTTCATCTCGCATCTCAAGACCCGGGTTCGATCCTAGTACAAGCAAAAATGTTCGATGTGTTTATTTACACCTATTGCATTTGTTCACCTAGCAGACACTAGGTATCCCGTGTTATCTGATTTTTGTGAGTCGTACCCTGGGAAAAAAAGAACAAAGGATCCCATTGAAAATCAACCAAATATATTGTATTTATTTAATTACCTCGATTACTAAGCCTCCGTGTTAGTAATTCAAATAAAATTGTCTTTACAATTTATTTAAAGAATAAATTAGATAGCGTTAAAAATGTGCCACTTTCTTTACCACCTATATTTAATATATTAAAGAAAACGAAATATTTGAGCTCTATTCAGGGAATAACTTTTTTATAATTTATTGGCTATTATTTCTGTCGCATCTTTGAGAAAATACTTAAAGTCAGTAAATGTTCATATAGAAACACAGCACAGCTTTATGGAAAATATATACATCTCTTCCTTTGTATGTATGTATGTATGTATGTATGTATGGATGGATGGATGGATGAGGTAGCTCAATCGTTACCTCACTCAGCTCACACACTGAGGTCCGGGGGTCGATCCCCGGTATGGGTAGAAACATTAGGACGTGTTTCCATAGGACACCTGCTGTCCATGTTCACCCATGAGTAAAATAGGTACCTGGGTGTTAGTCGACTGGTATGGGTCGCATCCTGGGGACAAAATTGACCTAATTTGACCAAAATGCTCTGCATAACAAGGGGCTTTCTATATAGTAGTATGTCATTGATATCAGCTATGGTCTGTATACCTTGTACATGTACTTGTAGAAATAAAGATTCTTATATATGTATGTACTCACCTAATTGTGGTTGCAGGAGTCGATTCATAGCTCCTGGCCCCGCCTCTTCACTGATCGTATGTATGTACTCATCCATATGAAATGTATATATATATATATATATATATATATATATATATATATATATATATATATATATATATATATATATATATATATATATATATATTCAACAAGTCGGCCGTCTCCCACCGAGGCAGGGTGACCCAAAAGAAAGAAAATCCCCAAAAAGAAAATACTTTCATCATCATTCAACACTTTCACCACACTCATACATAATCACTGTCTTTGCAGAGGAGCTCAGATACGACAGCTGAGAAAAGTCCATCCCAGCTGTTCCTATCTCAGACCCCTCCTTTAAAGTGCAGGCATTGTACTTCCCATTTCCAGGACTTAAGTCCAACTAAATCAATTAACTGGTTTCCCTGAATCCCTTCACAAAATGTTACCCTGCTCACACTCCAACAGATCGTCATGTCCCAAAAACCATTCGTCTCCATTCACTCCTATCTAACACGCTCACACATGCTTGCTGGAAGTCCAAGCTCCTCGCCCACAAAACCTCCTTTACCCCTTCCCTCCAACCTTTTCTAGGACGACCCCTACCCCGCCTTCCTTCCCCTACAGATTTATAAGCTCTCCAAGTCATTCTACTTTGATCCATTCTCTCTAAATGACCAAACCACCTCAACAACCCCTCTTCAGCCCTCTGACAAATACTTTTAGTAACTCCACACCTTCTCCTAATTTCCACATTCCGAATTTTCTGCATAATATTTACACCACACATTGCCCTTAGACAGGACATCTCCACTGCCTCCAGCCTCCTCCTCGCTGCAGCATTTGCAACCTATGCTTTACACCCATATATATAATATATATATATATATATATATATATATATATATATATATATATATATATATATATATATATATATATATATATATATATATATATTTGTCGTGCCGAATAGGTAAACCTTGCGATTTTGGATTTAATAGCAGCACTCTTCTTGCAGAATTGGGCAAGCGAAAATTTGTGTATGCAATAATTTCGCAAAAATCATTCTGAATCTAACGAAAAAAATATATTTCATTGTGTCTGTTTATTATTAAATTATTGTAAACGTATATAAAATACATTTAGTTGGATTAAGCTAAATTAAATAGCGCTTGTTATAATAAGGTTAGGTAAGTTTCCTAATTTTTTTTGGTACAAAATCATTAATTTTTATATTAATATACATGAAAAAAATGTATCTTTAAATGTATAAGAGAAAATTTTAGAAAGAACTTAATTTTAAATGAGTTCTTGCTAATTGACCAATTTTACCTATTCGGCACGACATATATATATATATATATATATATATATATATATATATATATATATATATATATATATATATATATATATATATATATATATATATATATATATATATATATAGTATATATATATATTAGAACCTGGTTATTGTAGAGTCGTATAGGGACGTAGCTTAAGTTTCCTTCCCTATTATTCTTAAGCTTTGTAAGTGATTTATTCCTTACTGTGAAAGTAATCTTTTATCGTAAAGACAGTGAGAATATAGCTTACTTGTTATTATCTGAACTAGAAGAATGTAGACAAACATTTTTAGACAATGATGTCAACAAACTCTCTCTGTATGTCTGTATCTCTGAAAGAGTAAATATTACTGCAGAGCGTTACGATAAGTACCTCGTAACGCACTGCAGTAACATTTACTCTCTCTTTACTTATCAAAATGATGATCTTACTGTTTTCTCAGAGCTGCAGAGAGAGTTTGTTGCTATCATTGTCTAATAGGTTTTGTTACGGAGTGAGTAATGATGAATGGTCTTCTTCACTTCAACCTGTCCAGATGAGAAGCGACTGATGTGTTAAAAGCTAATAAAAAAAAGTGGTGAATCTTTGTCTTCGAATTAAGTTTTGAAGTTTAGAGAATCAGTGAGTGTGTTTAATTACAAATGATTTTTTTTTTTGGGGGGGGATGGGGGGGGGTATTAAAAAAAACAGCAAATCTTTACCATGAAGTAATAGAGGACATATATCTGTTTTTAAACTTCATTTATGCATAAAAAAAATTGGAGAAGAGGAAATTGCCAAAATTTTGTAGTGCAATATTCATCATGGAAAGACATGTTTGATTCAAAAGTTAAATTCTATCCTGCAAAATTTTTTGAGTAAAAAGATGCAAGCTGCAGAGAATGGTGCATCACCTTTTTAACTTACCAATAAAACAAGTTAATAAACTGTCAACAACAACGTTGGTGAATAGAGACTTTACGTGACAGCTAACTATCCTGAAATCACTAATAACTTTCTGTTAATTGGTTATTCAGTAATTGTATCCAGAACCTGTACTTAATATTGGGTATAATATCGCAAGTAACTTAGGAATTATTAAGTTGTATTCTCTGTATTGAATAGAAAAAAAAACACTGGTTACCGATACGTTTCATATAACACAACTATTACACATGTTTTATTAACATAAGTATTCCTGTGAGGCTGAATAAATGTTCTGTCTCTATCCTAGTGACATATGTGCACACATATTTTATTGTAATTCTACGTGGTTAATTTCTAATGATCTATCCAGGAAGAAGTGTAGCTCTGAGATAGTGTGTATTAAAAGCAATGGGGAATGTTTCCACTGCACTCTGGCCTAGTCTTCTGTACTGTGAGTCAGAGACAGTACTGAGAATATAACTGTTTAAAAGCAACTTTCACTTGCACCTGAGTGTCATTGAAGCGCTGCAACTCTCTCTCTCTCTTTCTCTGTTCTGTAGCTATGACAACCCCTCTCTCATTTCTGCAACTACGGCTATAAAGGAAGACAATATTCTCTTTTTAATAATCCTCAAATAAACAAGAGAATGCCATCAGGAATGCCAAGACGGCGGAAGGAGAATCCTCATCGATATTTACCACACCATGATTTTTGAATTTCATATTCCGTGTATATGTTTAGTGATTTTGATATTTATACAAATACCTGATGTTGGGTCCCACTGATAACGATGTTGGGTTGAACTGATAACGATGTTGGGTTGAACTGTATCTAAATATGTTTTCCTACACTCTTGATGCACAGGCTAATAGGTGTTATTCAGCCTCAGTTTATTCCCAGTGTTATTATGGAATACTGCCACCAACTTGAGGACGTCTCCCACAACAATCGACTACTACTTAGGGATCTTTATTCTATTAGGCGAACAGTGGTAGCAGGTTTAAGAAAACTTGCCCATACGTGTCTCTTAGTCTAGGATTAAGCTCGGGTCCTTCCTTTGTGAGCCGAAGGCGCTACCATTAACCTATGATACATGTAATATGTGTGATGTTGGGTGTGACTGATACAGAAGTGGTGTTAAATTTCGGCAACACATGTATGGTACTGGATTTGTTCTATGAAGGTGTGGTGTAGTCCGCACTGGATGTATATAACGTTTTTATTCTTTGCAGGTGTGATTCTGCGTGTAATTATGGCGCATGCACAGCTCTAAGATATTTTTATTATGGAAATGTTTCCCTCAATGGGAGCTTTGCGATGGATTAAGAAAACTTCGATACCATCCTTGCCTTCGGTGTCGCTCTCTTGAGTAGAACTTTATCCAGTCGAAATCTGGATTGTTATTTCCGTAGATTTTGTCATTGTTTACATCCGTGTTTAAAGTCAACATGGATTTACATGTGTATATATATATATATATATATATATATATATATATATATATATATATATATCAAGAGTACCTCTGATATATATATATATATATATATATATATATATATATATATATATATATATCAAAGAGTACCTCTGGATATATATATATATATATATATATATATATATATATATATATATATATATATATATATATATATATATATATATATATATAACGGAATCCACAATAAACTAGCCGCTTCCGAGGCAGATTCTAAACAGAAAAATTTGAATTTCAGAAAAGAAATACAAATCAGACGGATTCTTATACAACTGAAGTTGTCGCTTTACATGTAACTTCAAATATTACATTAACAATAATATGATAAAGAGTTGCCAATGAATTGATCAGTATTTTACCAGCTAAATGCTGGTAAATACTGATCAATTATGATTAATTTTGATATATACTAATAAACACTGATCAGTATAGATACTCATAAATTCTGATAAATAATTTTAAATACTGATAATGATAAATGCTGATACTGATACTAACAAATATTGAAAAAATACTGATACTAATAAATATTGATAAATACTAATAAATTCTGAATAATACTGATAAATACTGAACATTATTGTTAAATACTGATATATAATGTTTTTCAAGAATTATTTGAATGAAAATTATGACATGTTAGAATATTTATTTACCTGTGTAACTGTAAAACTTAGACTTAAAAGACATGAATCATTTGTTACATTTTTTCTGGTGTAATTGTTCCTTTGTTCCTTATATAGCTGTTCCTTTCTTCCTAGTGTAATTGTTCCCTTGTTCCTGGTGTAATTGTTTCTCTCTCCTAGTATAATTGTTCCCTTGCAATACTGTAATTGCCCACTGTTACTAGTGCACTATATATATATATATATATATATATATATATATATATATATATATATATATATAAAATATATATATATACCATATATATATATATATATATATACGCATATATATATATATATATATATACGCATATATATATATATATATATATATATATATATATATATATATATATATATATATATATATATATATATATATATATATATATATATATATATATACGCACGCTTGCTGGAAGTCCAAGCCCTTCGCCCACAAAACCTCCTTTACCAACCTCCCTCCAACATTTTCGTGAATGACTCCTACCCCGTCTTCCTTTCCCTACAGATTTATACGCTCTTCAAGTCATTTTACTTGTTCCACTCTCCCTAAATGACCAAACCACCTCAACAACCCCTCTTCAGCCCTCTGACTAATACTTTTCGTAACTCCACACCTCCTCCTAATTTCCACACTACGAATTCTCTGCATAATATTTACACCACACATTGCCCTTAGACAGGACATCTCCACTGCCTCCAGCCGCCTCCTCGCTGCAGCATTTACAACCCATGCTTCACACCCATATAAGAGTGTTGGTAACACTATACTCTCGTACATTCCCTACTTTGCCTCCATGGATAACGTTCTTTGTCTCCACAGATACCTCAACGCATCACTCACCTTTTTTTCTTTATCAATTCTATTGTTAACATCATCCTTCATAAACCCATCCACTGACAAGTCAACTCCCAAATATCTGAAAACATTCACTTCATCCATACTCCCTCTCTCCAATGTGATATCCAATTTTTCTATATCTAAATCGTTTGATACCCTCATCACCTTACTCTTATCAATGTTCACTTTCAATTTTCTACCTTTACACACCCTCCCAAACTCGTCCACTAACCTTTGCAACTTTTCTTTAGAATCTCCCATAAGCACAGTATCATCAGCAAAAAGTATCTGTGTCAACTTCCATTTTGTATTTGATTCCCTATAATTTAATCCCACCCCTCTCCCCAACACCGTAGCATTTACTTCTTTTACAACCCCATCTATAAATATATTAAACAACCATGGAGACATTACAGATCCCTGTCTAAGACCTACTTTTACTGAGAAGTAATCTGCCTCTCTCCTACACACTCTAACATGAGCCTCATTATCCTCATAAAAACTCTTTACAGCATTTAATAACTTACTACCTATTCCATACACTTGCAACATCTGCCACATTGCTCCCCTATCCACTCTAACACATGCCTTTTCTAAATCCATAAATACAATGAAAACTTCCCTACCTTTATATATATATATATATATATATATATATATATATATATATATATATATATATATATATATATATATATATATATATATTGAATTATAGTTTAGGTAAAATAACGCATGTGAACTAATGTAATATTTTACTGTGGCAACGTTTCGCTCTCCAGGAGATTTTTTCAGGCTTGACCGATAAAATGCCACAATAAAATGTCACATTAGTTGCACTTGTGTCCTTTTACCTAACATATTGTCGGTATTTCTGCCTTTGAATTATATAGACTATAATGACTCAGTAACCAAATTATTGCCAAAACAATTATATTATTGAGAGACGCTTTTATTCTGATTTATTTACAGTATTTTTAATATTAACACTAATAAAAATATATATTAAATAATCTCCGCTAGCCCAAAATTTGAAGATATTTCGCTTAATCCTCGTCCATTATCATGTCACGGTTATGAAGTGATGACTGTCTTAGGTGGATTGAAACCTCGCGTAGCTTCTATTTCCAGTTTGTAGGAAAGTTGGAAAAAAGATAATGTGTTTTTAGGCTGGTGAAAGGCTCTTGATCTAATGAAATTTAGATACCTCCTTCCCCTTCTTCGGGTCACACCTTATTACCTTTCATTCCAAAGGTCTTGCTTGATTCCTACGGACTTAGTGCTTTCCCACGAAAATACGTAATACTATTAGTGTTTTTCTACAGCAACCCGTGATATAAATGAACTATGTTTCTCTTCTCTCTCTCTCTCTCTCTCTCTCTCTCTCTCTCTCTCTCT
>WNWK01001464.1:207500-220000 GCA_009830355.1 Cherax destructor | reverse complement strand
GCAGATTATTTCATTCCTCGACTGTCCCCGCGGATGCGACCGGCGGGGATCATTCCCGCACGCAACCCACCGGGAATAATTAGCCAGGATTTCAGCCATTAACATAACGATTCTCGCGGCGCTGAGCGAAAGAGGCGGACGAGTGAGCGAAGAGTTGTGGGGTTGCCTTGGGGTCGTGGATGGAGACGTGTGCTCGCTGGAGGCGCTGAAGCCGGGCAACCCGCCCCATCCCACCGACCATGCCCATAGTGCTTGGGCACTGGCTTCTATTATGCCCAGGTATGACCAAGTCGCCACCGTCGCCGCGAACGACGTCTCTACCTATCTGTCGTGTCTGTCAGTCGGGGGATGGGAGGCGGTAGATGGGAAGAGAGCGCGTCGTGATGTTGCTGGTGCAGGGGCTTGATAAGCGTGGCTGTCTCTCCCTCTCCCTGTTTTTATCTTTGCAAGAACATTGTGCTTTCAGGGTGCATGCTTCCTTATTTATAATGTCTACGTAGGTGTGTTTATGTGTAATCGTTTATATGTATGAAAATGTACTTGTTTATGTGTTATTTTATGCATGTATCTGTGAATTTGTATGTATATGTGTGTGTCCATATTTATAGGATTTTTGCAGGAGTATAAATGCCTACTTGTGGTTCCAGGAGGGAAAGAATGCTTGTGATCTCCCGTCTTCATGAAAAGTGTCTTCATCGTTCTACCCCAAAATGCTACCCAGGATAGTCGACTAACACACAACTGCTTATTTACTGCTGGGTGAACAGGAGCAGCAGGTATAGATGGACTTGTGCATACGTCTCAAGGGATTCGAACCCCGGAGTTTTCGACTTTGCTCTTATTGATTTAACCTCTGAACTCAAGTTGTAATAGTGTGTGTGTGTGTGTGTGTGTGTGTGTGTGTGTGTGTGTGTGTGTGTGTGTGTGTGTGTGTGTGGTCATTATCATTTGATTATCGGCTCTGTTTCCATGGTTTAGTAACAAAACTTTAAATACTTCCAGATTTGGGTTAATTACACCTGCTGGTATAATTATTCTTGCGCACTCAACCTGGTACACACAGGTTCTATTATATACACAATGAGATGCATTCGGAACATGGTACACATGTTACCAGACGTACACAGGTAAATAACAAAAAAAGGCACAATACCGTGACTGGAACAATACGCACACATCCCGCACATATAAAAAAGAGAGGAGCTTACGACGACGTTTCGGTCCGACTTGGACCATTTACAAAGTCGGACCGAAACGTCGTCGTAAGCTCCTCTCTTTTTTATATGTGCGGGTTGTGTGTGTATACACAGGTAACTTAGACAATGATAAAAGACAAACAAATGAATCAAGATCAAGTAGAAATGAAGAATGAGCATAAAGATTAATGATAATGATAGCTTAAAAAATAAGAATGACGTGTTTAATGAATGATTAGAAGTAGAACTACCAGATATAATATCAATCACAGAAACTAAACTATTTGTAATTCCCACGGAGGATTTTTTTATCCAATTTAGTGAAGAAGGAAAGGAACTCAAATGCAGAAGGGAAAGCTTATTATTATTATTGTTGTTGTTGTTGTTGTTATAGTAATATGAAGTACCATCTATACATGAACCATACAATTCCTGGGAAATGGAGGATAATCTGGTCTGATCCAAGAATTCGGATAGTAGCTTAAGTTTTTGAATTAAAATCCATTCCCCTGGTTTTAGCGAAGCAGTTCCATAGCAGGGAGTACGAGAATACGACCTCTGTAGGACACTATGGAAAGGTCACTTGTGTACACTTTAAGACACTTATTAAAGAAGTGGAGAAAAGTTCCCTTTAATTAATGTCCTGAACAGTACATAAGTGTTCTTTTCAACGGCTTGTCGCTATCACAATACCATTTACAAAAAAAAATTATTTAGGAAAATGGGAAGGAAGTCTGCGATGAGTTCAACAGTAGAGTTCGAGTGTTTACTTAGACCAAGAGTGGACCTGGGAAGGAGGGAAAACTGCATAGAACTTTATAGCGTTGAAACTGTGGGAGAGGAAGTGGAGGTACTGTTAACAGAGCTGGATACATCAAAGATACTGGGAAGGGACACGATATCCCCTTGGGTACTGTAGTAGGAGCACCTTCCCACAGCTTCCCACTCGCACGAATATTTAACAGGCAGTGAACACACGTCTACTGCAGAAGGAGACCTTCCTGAGAACTACGTTTCACCCACATGAGGGTTTATCATGCACCCGCTTGGTATATTGTTTGTTTAGGCCTCATGCAGGCGAAACGTCTTACTAATAAACTTCTCCTCTTACTGTTTTATTTTAACATGTGTCGGCTACGTCACACTGCAACTGATATTTAACAAGACAACAGAGACCGTAGAACTGTCTAACTCTATGAAAACAACAAAAGTATTTAAAATCTTCCCCCAAAAAAGTAGACAAACATAAGCACTAAATATTAGACCAGTACATCTGAGACAATATTATATTTACTATGTTCCAGTAGAGTCCCCGCAGCTCGTCTAGAATGGAAGGTAATCAGGTTTGACACAATTAAAGGAAGGACAGCTCAAATTTCTTAGCTCGAAAGCCCTTCACCAACATCAGTTGAATGCGATGGTGAGAATAATAAGAAATAAATCAGCACGTCACCTTGAAAACACCAGATTTACTACAGATTAGCAACGCGGATTCAGGTATAATAAGAAGCAAGACAGGGTAGGATGGGTGGACTGTTAGGTTACATTAGGTTAAGGTGCCTCTAACATTTTTGCAGTTTTCTATTTCTATTATACTCAATGGTTTATATGATTATTGTATTCATGGGGACTCGCTGCTCCAGCAGAGGTCGCACAGCGACCGTCGTGATACATTAATATCATCTGCAAGTATCGATAGGAAGAACTTTGTCGTTCTTGATTGGTTGTTGACATTTAAAACAGTGTTGGTCCAAGGACTGATCCTTAATTTTTATATCTCTGTCTACGTTTTCCGTTCAACATGTATTTCCTTTTCTACCGTAGCAGGTATTCAGATACACCAGCTTTATTATTATTATTATTATTATTATTATTATTATTATTATTATTATTATTATTATTATTATTATTATTATTATTATTATTATTATTATTATTATTATTATTATATTTTGTAGATCGGTATCTACGGGACACTGTCTCGAAGGTCTTCTGGCAAACTTGGTATACGTTCCATGTACGGTGTTCTGAACAGACATGACAGACATAGGGTCAGAAGTTGAAACTAGAATCTTGAAGGCGCACACATACACACACACACACACACACACACACACACACAGTGAAGAGGCGGGGCCAGGAGCTGAGTCTCGACCCCTGCAACAACAATTAGGTGAGTACACACACACACACACACACACAAAACAAACACACACACTCACACACACACACACAAAACACACACTCACACACACACACACAAACACACACACACACACACACACACAAAACACACACACACACACACACACACAAAACAAACACACACACTCGCTGCTTGAAACAACAGGTTTAAGATAAAGAAAACGGAGATCAAACTTTGGTAAATACACGGCTCTCAGAACTGACACAAACGCTTCTACAGAAAAAGGAGCTCCGGCACACGTAATCTCCCCTCAAGATGAAAAAAAAATCCCAAGAAATGATAGAAAGATTTGTCACATACAGCATCAGGCAGGTATTGTCGATGCAATAAAAAAAAAATGCGGATTTCAAGGACTTCCAGAAAGTAATAAGAAAATGCTTTAGTTCCGTCTTTTGTTGACATGTGAATTAATGACGACTTTATTTGTGATTCGTATTGCGTATGTATGTGTATCTTAATGTGGATTTGGATTTATCATGTTTAGGAACGAGCGTTGTAATTGGTTAGAGGCAATCACTGAAATTATACTAGAGCAGCAGAACACAGTACAAGAACGTCAACAAAAACCTTAAGGAGGGGGTGACACAGCAGTTAATAGTGTCACCGCAGGTGGGAGGAGAGACGGGGAGGGGGACCAGGACGGAGTATGGTGGGGGGGATGAAGGAAGGGGAATGAGAGAGGAGGGGTAAGAAGGCAAGGGGACGGCGCACCAAGACGACGACGAAGGCGGCAGCGACGACATCTCATGTCTTGGCCACTCTCATACTGACGTGTGAAGGAGCCGACGGTGACAAAAACACGTATATCCGAGGAGCCTTGGGCGGCCAGCGTGATCCACAGTAGCCGCGGCAGCAACAGTCAGAGGGAGGGCCAGACCACGCTATACCACACCCAACCCTGCTGGTATGCGACCACCACCGCCACGCACACACATACACGCATGTGCACGCACACAGGAATTATTGCTGGTATACAATACCGAAAAGTTGATGCAGAAGACACATGTGCAACACCTAGGTGTACTTTTTGTCTAAAAAAATGTTTCCTGAGTGAAGATACCCAAGTGTTACAATGGCGTCTTATTCATCAACTCACATAGGAGCAAATGTTCAACCCCTGTAACCACAACTAGGTGAGCACACGTATGTTTACCTTAAGCACATCAACAGTCTGGAGGAAGTGGAAGCAACAGTAGTAGGGGACAAGAGTTTATACTTGTATAGGTATACGAAAAAAGCAGCAGGTGCTGTGTGACCCCACAGGGGTCACACAGCACCAGGCTTCATGCGAAGAAGTAGAGGATACCCTCAATTCCTTGGGTCAAGAACCCTTCACTAGCAACGAGACACCTCCGTCGAAGATGGGGGTGGGGAGATATACACGAATGCGAGAGGAAACACACGTAAAGCCAAATCATCGAGGGGATACTTACGTAGAGAAGCCCCTGTATTAACCTGTAATGCTCCAAGAATACTATAACACCAGAGATATCTAAGAGGGAATATACAATTAGAGAAACGCTTCTGCTCACCTGTAAGACTTTAAGAGTAAATTAACACCAGAGATATCTAGAAGGAAATGCTCAGGTCGAGGATCACCTGTAATCACCTGCAGACAATGCAGTAGAAACAGTGACGAACATCGAGGGTAGGGATCTCAACAATGACAATAAATATAATTCTCGTGTCTTTACTGCGACACGGTAATGTTGCTTGAAGCTGTTAACATTTTGATTTTTTCCCCCTTGAAATGGTGTTTAGAGAGCAAGTTTGATTTAAAAAATATAATAATTCACATGTTGCTACACAATATAATATCAATTCTGTTGCTTATATGTAAATTGTAGCTAAAATTCTGAATATGTCAGCAAACGGTTCAAACTGCTCTCAGACGTCGAATTATGGGATAAAAAAAAATAGCATTGATTTCTACATATGCTATGCCAGCCATACATGAAGAAACGCACATGATAAATGCCGTGGGTGAACTGTAGAGTTTCTAATCTTTCTTGAAGCTGCTGGTTCTAAATGGTCACAGAGCCAAAAGTATTAAGGCTGCAGAATATCTTTGCTTACCGAAAAGAGAAGAACGCTTATAGAAGTCGGATATACTGAAAGGCAGAAGTATTCTGGCATGACTTGAAGCATCAACAACATCAGTAAGATCTGAAGCTCAAGAGGAGGATGGAATCAGCTGGACGAAGATGAACAAGGGGGAGGAGGGGGAGACGAAGAAGCCTCGATACTCTGAAGAGTAAGGTTCCAGGAGACGAGGTAAGAGTCTCGCACGCCCACTACCAAGAGAGGTCAGGAAAACATTGGTTACACACGCACACCTACTCACAGGGAATAAGACCTCACATATCACCATACTGCAGTAGTGAAACACGAACCTGTGTCTGAGAATAATGCAGCACAGTAACATAGCATATATCATGACAGAGCAGCCATGACATATAGATCTGTACTTGAGAGTAACATAGCATGTATCACAACATCCGCGCTGACACATGGACCTGATAAGAAAGGAAGCTAGTATAGCAAAAAAGAAAAAAGGAGGTTCTACAAGACTTATAAGGCCACATAGGTATTTACCAATCAGCAAGCTGTCACCCACCTAACACAAGACTCACAAAGGCACACAATAGAGCCACTGACAAAATACGTCTGGAAAAATGGCTCTGGGGTAAAAATTCAAACTCTGTACTGGAAAATATGCACGTTGTGCCATCCCCAGGGAGGAGTTATGTCTTTCTTTTGTTATTTTTACCATCACGAGACACAATACATTGCACGGATACCCACAGCAGGTCTGGAGTCTCATACACAGGACCTGGCTTCCAGCAGAACTCAGGTTTTGGTACAGTTTATCAATTTTCCCGGGATATTTTCCTTCATCAGCTCTGGAGTCTCTTACACATGATACCACTTTCAGCAGGAGTGGAATTTCTAACAGTTTTTTTTCCCCGTGGATGCGACCCGCACGATCCTCAGGATCCATACATAGCTTTAAGAAGAGATATGATAAAGCTCAGGGAGCAGGGAGAGAGAGTGGACCTAGTAGCGACCAGTGAAGGGGCGGGGCCAGGAGCTATGAATCGACCCCTGCATCCACAATTAGGTAAGTACACATGTTATTTACTTTTGCTGCTGGATGGGAAAGGGTCATATATTTCGGCTGCCCGAGGTTCGAACCCAGATATTTTCAGACATAAGCCCATCGGTCTCGCCACTGAGAGACTATGGGTATATGCATCTCTCTTCTTCAGAAAGAAGGTGGCGGAAGATGAGAAAGGAATGGGTGAAATGTGGAGGGCGGAAAGAAGGTAACGAGTGAGCGACATGAAGTACATGAAACTTGAAGTACATGAGATATGAAGTACATGAGCTCAACATGAAGTACATGAGACATGAAGTACATGAGACATGAAGTACATTAGACATGAAGTACATGAGATATTCAGTACGTGAGACATGAAGTACATGAAATACAGTCGACCTTACAGTCTGTGTCCGGATAATCTAATAATTACTAGAGTCTAGCTACAAGACTTCTCGTAGGTGGATTTTCAGTTAACTTCATTACTTATTTAGTCATTGCATTTTTATTTATTCATCCGCAAAAATATGTCAATGTTTTCTTCTGTTAAGTCAGATGAGTAAATAAGAGAGAGAGAGAGAGAGAGAGAGAGAGAGAGAGAGAGAGAGAGAGAGAGAGAGAGAGAGAGAGAGAGAGAGAGAGAGAGAGAGAGAGAGAGAGAGAGAGAGAGAGAGAGAGAGAGAGAGAGAGAGAGAGAGAGAGAGAGAGAGTATTTCCGGTAGTGCCAGTCCTTGAGGGACCCCGCTGGACTCATTACACTGAGAAGGTATATAAGGAGGGACCCCGCGGGACTCATCACACTGAGAAGGTATATAAGGAGGGACCCCGCGGGACTCAATACACTGAGAAGATATATAAGGAGGGACTCCACAGGACTCATCACACTGAGAAGATATATAAGGAGGGACTCCGCGGGACTTTTTCAAAAAGAAGAAAGTTTCACCCCCCCCCCTCCTTCTCTCTAGTTGAGCTGATGTAAGTTTTCTTTCAGAAATCAAAATCTCTATTCCATTATAATTCGCTACTCATCTCTATTTTTGTAGTTCCAGATGAGCCTTTCACTGGGTACTCCAAAGAACACTTCCATGAACTCTGAATACATGGAGTCTGTCCTGATATTCCTTGCTTCGGTAAATCTGTGGTTCTCGTAGCATCTTAACAGAAGTAATACGAAAGATTTCATTGTTCAGAAGAACAAAAGTATGACAACGAGATATTTTTTTTCTCTCTATCCAGATGAATGATTATTTTTTTTCTTTAGTAATCTTTGTCAGTGATACAAGCTTATGGCTTGAAGGGTTGGCTGGCTGGTTAGGTTTAAAGCTTATCGACTACACGGGGGTCATTAGGGCTGTTATGTCATCTGCTCCTTAAAAGTCGAGGAAACTTTAATACCAAGACGAGGGATTAAAATAACACCTTGGAGTATATACACTGCCACTCTCAACACACACGCACACACACACACACACACACACACACACACACACATATACAACAGGCCTAGTGTCTAATCGCCATGTGCCTAAGACAAAATGGTAACTAACACACATACACTCAATGCGATTTAAACCCCCTCAACGGTCATATAAAACAGACCACACTAATGCATCTCAAAAAACAATGTTAACAAATTTGGGATGAAGAAAGAAAAAAGACTCAGTAAAAGGCAGGATAACACCCAGGGTTTCAAAAGCAGCAGTATCAGGCGGGATAACACCCAGAGTTTCAAAAGCAGCAGTACCAGGCAGGATAACACCCTGGGTTTCAAAAGCAGCAGTACCAGGCAGGATAACACCCAGAGTTTCAAAAGCAGCAGTACCAGGCAGGATAACACCCAAGGTTACAAAAGCAGCAGTACCAGGCAGGATAACACCCAGGGTTCCAAAAGCAGCAGTACCAGGCAGGATAACACCCAGGGTTACAAAAGCAGCAGTACCAAGCAGGATAACACCCAGGGTTACAAAAGCAGCAGTACCACGCAGGATAACACCCTGGGTTACAAAAGCAGCAGTACCAGGCAGGATAACACCCTGAGTTTCAAAAGCAGCAGTACCAGGCAGGATAACACCCAGGGTTACAAAAGCAACAGTACCAGGCAGGATAACACCCAGGGTTACAAAAGCAGCAGTGCCAGGCAGGATAACACCCAGGGTTTCAAAAGCAGCAGTACCAGGCAGGATAACACCCAGGGTTACAAAAGCAGCAGTACCAGGCAGGATAACATCCAGGGATACAAAAGCAGCAGTACCAGGCAGGATAACACCCAGGTTTATAAAAGCAGCAGTACCACGTAGGATAACACCCTGGGTTACAAAAGCAGCAGTACCAGGCAGGATAACACCCAGGGTTACAAAAGCAGCAGTACCAGGCAGGATAACACCCAGAGTTTCAAAAGCAGCAGTCCTAGGTGGGATAGCACCCTGGGTTACAAAAGCAGCAGTACCAGGCGAGACAGTACCCTGGGTTGCAAAAGCAGCTGTACCAGGCAGGATAACACCCTGAGTTTCAAAAGCAGCAGTACCAGGCAGGATAACACCCAGGGTTACAAAAGCAACAGTACCAGGCAGGATAACACCCATGGTTACAAAAGCAGCAGTGCCAGGCAGGATAACACCCAGGGTTTCAAAAGCAGCAGTACCAGGCAGGATAACACCCAGGGTTACAAAAGCAGCAGTACCAGGCAGGATAACACCCTGGGTTTCAAAAGCAGCAGTACCAGGCAGGATAACTCCCAGAGTTTCAAAAGCAGCAGTACCAGGCAGGATAACACCCAGGGTTACAAAAGCAGCAGTACCAAGCAGGATAACACCCAGGGTTACAAAAGCAGCAGTACCACGCAGGATAACACCCTGGGTTACAAAAGCAGCAGTACCAGGCAGGATAACACCCTGAGTTTCAAAAGCAGCAGTACCAGGCAGGATAACACCCAGGGTTACAAAAGCAACAGTACCAGGCAGGATAACACCCAGGGTTACAAAAGCAGCAGTGCCAGGCAGGATAACACCCAGGGTTTCAAAAGGAGCAGTACCAGGCAGGATAACACCCAGGGTTACAAAAGAAGCAGTACCAGGCATGATAACATCCAGGGATACAAAAGAAGCAGTACCAGGCAGGATAACACCCAGGTTTATAAAAGCAGCAGTACCACGTAGGATAACACCCTGGGTTACAAAAGCAGCAGTACCAGGCAGGATAACACCCAGGGTTACAAAAGCAGCAGTACCAGGCAGGATAACACCCAGAGTTTCAAAAGCAGCAGTCCTAGGTGGGATAGCACCCTGGGTTACAAAAGCAGCAGTACCAGGCGAGACAGTACCCTGGGTTGCAAAAGAAGCTGTACCAGGCAAGATAACACACAGGGTTGCAAAAGCAGCAGTACCAGGCAGGATAACACTCAGGGTTACCAAAGCAGCAGTACCAGGCGGGATAGTACCCTGGGTTACAAAAGAATGTTCTCAGTAATAGTGTTACTTACTAAGAATATTTTCAAAGATTTCATTGCAATAAGGTAACTAGGCATGGTAGATACTAGGTATATATTCTTTATTTTTGGTGTTTGTGTATGTGTGTGTGTGTGTTTGTGTGATGCAGGTGCGCCATCGGTGACAACAGCAGAAGGAACTACCACCACGGCTGCGTCAGAATGGACCACCACCACGGCTGCGTCAGAAGGGACCACCACTACAGCTGCGTCAGAAGGGACTACCACCACGGCTGCGTCAGGAGGATCCACCACCACGGCTGCGCCAAAAGGGACCACCACCACGGCTGTGTCAGGAGGGACCACCACCACTACGGCTGCGTCAGGAGGGACCACCACGGCTGTCAGGAGGGACCACCACCACGTCCGTGTCAGGTGGACCACCACGGCTTTGTCAGGAGGACCACCACGGCTGTGTCAGGAGGACCACCACAGAGATTTACATGGGTCGCCTCCAACAGGTGGGTCACCCACTTTGTCTCCTTCCAGGAACCTCCACTCTCCACCCTGCAATTACGCATCCACTGATAAGTCTCTTATGAGACCTTTGTCTCTCTCTATCACGGTAGTCGCCCTTCTGTCTCTCTGTCTCTGTATTTATGTCTGTCTCTGTCTGTCTGTCTCTCTCGCTCTCTCTCTCTCTCTCTCTCTCTCTCTCTCTCTATCTATCTATCTATCTATCTGTCTATATATATATATATATATATATATATATATATATATATATATATATATATATATATATATATATATATACTGCTGCTACTGCCGGTGCTACTAGTCCTGCTGCTGTTGTTTCTGCTGCTATTATTGCTGTTACTGCTGCTGCTGCTGTTGTTTCTGCTGCCGTTGCATGCCACACGGGCCTACGCACCTCCAAGAGAGAAGATCAAATTGCAACAATTCCCCCCAAGATATTTTCCAGTCTGCAATCTGGATTCATTAACAAACATCTCCCTTCCCCTCCTCTTCCCCCTCAACCGGTTCTTTTGACCCCTCATGATGCAGATGATGTCTTCAGATCCCGGGTATCATGCCGACATGTTAAAAATCCGGCGCTGGTTCTTCTAGCGACCTTAAAACCCGACTTGCAGACATAAACTGCCTATTAGCTGAGGTGGAAAGAGTGTTGCCAATAGTGTTATGCATGGAATGTGCTGGACGTGACAGGTTGGTAACACTGGCGGCCAGATCACCTAATGGCTGTGGTTTTTGTGGTATTAATGATGCCTGAGGGGCTCTGGGGAGGGCCTGGTGTTATGATTAGGGGTAATTTGCACGCTAATCAAATGTGTTTGTGTTGGGACTGTGCTGTGATTAGGGGGACAATTTGGGAATCTGGATTACAATAGTCGGGCTTCCAATCTTCCCTGGCCCGCCTACGAGACACCAAGAGGGAATTAAATACTGTCAGGGAAGTATTAAATCCCCCTTCAGGGGTGACAGTCCAGCCGCCCTGTAATGTGACTGATGCCACCAAGCCAATTTCAGTAATGATAAGTCTGTGATTTAAGCAAGTGCAACCTACCAACCATTTACATAAGCGATCGGAGCCGGCCACTCCAAGGAGCCAAGGTATCCGCTCAAATGTAGAATTACCATAAACTATACGTAATGACAGAGGCAAATGGCGACCCTAGAGAAAATCGAGAGCACTTGCCTAACCTCTCAGCAGGCGACCAGATGCCCGGAGTTGGTTACACAAAGGCATTTAACAATTCGACGCGGCAAGTCTGAGGCAATTGTAACAGACGTATACACCCACAATTTCGACCTAAATGAACAATATAAGTGACATACGTCAGGTCTGTAACGTGCAGACGCTCCGATACCCATACTTTGTAGAAGGTGTTGAGCGCTGATTTACCTCACATACGTACAGGTGTTCCCCCTGTCTTCACACAGGTGTTCTCCTGTCTTCACACAAGTGTTCAATCTTTCTTCACACAGGTGTTCCCCTGTCTTCACACAGGTGTTCCCCTGTCTTCACACAGGTGTTCTCCTGTCTTCACACAAGTGTTCAATCTTTCTTCACACAGGTGTTCCCCTGTCTTCACACAGGTGTTCCCCTGTCTTCACACAGGTGTTCCCCCTTTCTTCACACAGGTGTCCCTCCTGTCTTCACACAGGTGTTCTCATGTCACCATAGCAACACCAGAATAAATAATAAAAATAATATTACCATTTTTTTAACGATTAAAATTGAACTTCAATAATACTAATAATATTTTTGCTATGATAAATGTATAACTGAAAATAGAAATTGTAATAATAATAAAAGTAAGATTAATATTATTATTAATAATGTAATTAGTAATATTTTACTGTAATAATAATAATAATAATAATAATAATAATAATAATAATAATAATAATAATAATAATAATAATAATAATAATAATAATAATAATTTTTGGTAAAAAATTAATAACATTGGGAATGCCACTCACAAAAATCAATAAAATAATATAAAAAAATCCTCAGTAATAGTAGTAGTATTAATAGCAGAGTAG